>CAJGYM010000010.1:1924143-2457471 GCA_904845305.1 Caenorhabditis auriculariae | reverse complement strand
TCAGATACCTGAAATATCCGTGATTGCAATTTTTTTGCATTACTAAACATTTATGAAATTTCATTAATCATTTAAAAAAGGTATTCGAATCAAAGGCATGATAAATTCCTACTTTCGGCACTTTTCGGTGGAAAAAAGAAACAATTTCATGGCAATCACATTATTTTCTAAGTAAAACGTAATGTCAGAAGCATTTCTAATACAAATGCAAGCAAAAAAACAAAAAAAAACAAAAAAAAGTGAAAAGAAAGAGAGCCGGAACACGCGTTAAATGAGGGGAGAAGGTTCCTTTTAGCGTGAGGGACACTGCACGACTAAAACCTACCGTAACCCTTTATTCCGACTTCTTTCTTTCTAACTTACTTTTGACTTTCATTCAACATGTAAAGGTGCGTTTTCAGAACTAACGTAGTGTCAGTGATATGACCGGAGAGTGTGGAAATGATTTTGGAAGTTTTCGGCCCTTGAAAACCCGAAAAAAAGGAAAAAAGTAGCCGGATGTCGATCGATTGCTTCTTATCTCTGGTTTGAATCTCGCTAAGAAAACAACATTATTTTCAAGATTACGAGTTCACATACATCAATAAGAATGATTAACTACGTATGATAACATTGAGAAACTGAGGATGTTCACAGAACACTGTGAATAACAAATGAAATTTATACAACAACCTTTTTTTCATTCTATTGACGGGTTTTCATTAAAATTTTACACTAATTTCCACGCTTTTTTACGAATTTTACCACCGTGTCCTCAATAACGTTTCAATCACACTCTGAAGACTGTTTCCTTTAGAATATGCGTCTCTAATCGAGTTAAAACAATTGATCGATACTTTATTTGAACCATGATGATTCTGAAAATAATTATTTTCACTCACTTGATGAAGAAAAGCGTACAGCTTGTTCCTGTTTTGACTGGATTGAGGCTTCAAAGCGTCTTCTTTCTGGAGAGCAACTTTGTATCGTATTCATCCAGCAATTTATTCGAACGCTGAAAAAAATAATGTCTGAAAAGTTTTAAAATAATTTTTTATAATTTTTGAAATCCAAGAGCAGAAAAACTAAATTAAAAAAATGCCAAAGGAAGCTCCGATGGAAACAGTTCAACTGTTACGAAAAATTTTACGGAAAAATGCGCTGATAAATTTTGAAATATGCTCTTAATTGAATTCATATACAACGCTGGGGGAATCATCGCCATAGTCTATCATTCGGTAAGCATCAAAATTGATAACCAACTTAACGGACTTTTTTGTTCCTGCAGTTGTGTTCTTGGGAATCAATAAGTGTTTTTGTAAAAAAAATGTTCACTTTTTGAGAATAAACGCATACGCTCAAATAATAATACACCCGAAAAAGAAAATTAACAAATCGACGATTATTGGAAGGTTGAAAGAAATAAAGAAATCGGGACAGACTGATATTTAGGGGTCGCGAGTCCTCTAAACGCGGCATCGTCTTCGTTGTGAGGGCATCGGACGTTTCCCGCTTTGGGTCAAAAATGCGGATCGATCTCGCACTCAAAATATGTACTTGTGTCTCTGTAAGGAGCTTTTTCCAAAACTCTCAGAGAAGTAAAATCATTGGTGAGTGTCGTGGAATGCCCTTTTTAAAACCTAAACTTTTCGTTACGTTTACTTCTCGATTCGAAAAAAATGAGTTTTGCTAATAGTAAAAAGAACTTCAAATTTCTGAAACAACCGTTCAATTTTTTTGAGTATTTTCCTTTGTCCTTTAGAAGATATTTTTTTGTTAATGGTTTTTTTGAAAAAAATTTTTTTCAATATGTCTAATTTTTTTAGTTTTAATGCTCATCTGAATGGAAACTGATTATAAATCGGTTTTCAGAATCTCTCGAGTACAATTTCATTCATTTTTTTTGTCGCCGAATGGTTCGAAGTATTCGTCGTTAAGAATAAAAATTATGAGGAAGTGAGATTAAAACAAAAAGCTTGTAATTCTTAAATCAAGGAACACAATTTCAAGTTTCTTCTTTTTCGAAAAAAATTGATTTAAGAAAAAAAGTTTTATAAATTCAGAGCCCGCCAGCCCTCGAGAAGCTGGGGGGCCGTACTGTTCCTACTCGGGGAAGCAGCTGATTTTTGGAACGCTTAACTTCCTAATTTTACTATCCGAAAAAGATCAAGATGATCTACAAACTGTTCTTGGTCAACGCGATCTCGCAAACAGACAATAAACTTTTTATTTATTCTATGGTCTCATCTGTTGCGTTGAAAAGTTTTTCTATTTGTTATTTCTTTTTTATTTCAGTTGAAAAAGAATCCTTTTTTTTCTTACTCCGCCCTTTGGACTTTCCTTCTCTTCCTTCAACCAATAGCATTGCGGGCTACAATCGATGTCGTTGAGGGTGCGAGAAAAAAAGGCGAAGAGCGACCCGATTGTTATTCTTCGATATTCTGCCTAGTAAAAGATAAAAAAACACGGCAAAAAAATGTTTGTCATTTTTTTAAAAAAAGTCAAATTTTTTTGAACTTTTTTTCAATTCCTCAAAAAAATTGAAAAAAATCTTAAAAAGAGTTCATCAATTTTTTCTAAGTGGAGAATCGCAGTTAAAATTTGAAGGATTCTAAGATGACAGATTTTTCTTTGACCGATGCGCAACGTGAATTTTGAATACATATTCAAAACATGTAACTTCTGAACCAAATGCCAAATTTAAAGAAAAAAACGTATTGAAAAAAATTTCTTCAAAAAAACTATTAATATCTCCAAAAGGGCTCGGGAAATTTCAAAAAAAAATAGACAGTTGTGTAAAAAATTTGCAGTTTATTTTCTATTAGCAAAAATAATTCTTCCAATCGAGAAGTGAACGTAACGAAAAGTTTCGGTTTGAAAAAGGGCATTCCACAACACTCACCAATGATTTTCCCTCTCTGAGAGGTTTGGAAAAGGTTCCTAACAGACACACAAACACATATTTTGACTGCGAAATCGATCCGCATTTTCGACCCAAAGCGGGAAACGTTCGATGCCCTCACAACGAAGACGAAGCCGCGTCTAGAGGACTGTCGACCCCTAAATATCGGTCTGTCCCAATTTTTTTCTTTTTTTCAACTTTCCAATAATCGCCGATTAATCATTAGGTGTGATCCGACGTTACCAACATGATTGATTTTCAGCATTAAATTATAGTTATTCGATCCGTCTCGTCGAGATACGTACGAATATAATAGAAATAATAAGCTCTGACCTTTTTAAAAAAATCTAATATGAATTTATGAGTTTTCGATAGAGCAGTTTCTCTCAAGAATTGCAATTTTTTTGCTTCTTTTCATCATGCACATTTTTTTTAATATATTACTTCAAAAAAATAGGTATAGTGATGGCTTCGGTCGGCGACGGAAAGCGCAAAGCGCGAAGCCAAGCCCAGCTCGCTTCGAGAAACTGAGCCACAGAGAGAAAATCGTCGATTAAAAGAACAACTTCATAAAAAGCTTGTCTGTTCAAAACGTGGAACACTTACAAAACTATCTGGTAGCTTTACACAATTCCATACGCGTAGCGATACATTCTGTAGAATATGTTTGCCAAAAAAAAGAAAAATGTTGAAAGAGCAAACCATTAGTAGGCGTGGGCTTTGGAAAGTTTGGTTATTTTTGCTGCGATTCTTTCTTTTTGTATTTTTTTTTCAGTTTTCTGATATTATTCAACTTTAAAATATTATTTCTTCTCATGCCGTAATAGCAATAGTTAAATTAAATAAGCGTCGAAACATGCAGCAAAGTTATCATCAAATTTAAAAACGTTTTGGTTTTTTTTCTGTTTTCAGCACACCATAAATTTATTTCTTCTCACTAGCGGCCAATAATATTATGGTAATCCTACGTATCTCAACGAGACGGATCAGATGGTTACGCTTTTATGCTGAAAATAAAACATGTTGGTAACTTCGGATAATTCCCATTATTATTTCTTTGTTTTTCGCGTGCTTTGTCACCTAATCTTATACGGTTTTTTCGAGAAGTAGAACATTTTCCAACAAAAAAACACTTCAAAAAAATTACTCGGTTTTTTTCGCGGAACTTGCGATTCGGAATATAATGCAAAAATATACTTATATATATATATATATATTTTTGTTTGAATAGATTTTTGAATGGTTCCCAAAGATACAACTGCAGGCACAAAAATGTTCTTTCAGTTGGATATAAATTTTGATGCTCAGCAAATGATAGACTACGGCGATGGTTCACCTAGCGTTGTATATAAATTCAATTGAGAGCATATTTCAAAAATTCATCAACACACATCCCGTAAATTTTTTTATAACAATTAAACTATTTCCATCGGAGCTTTGGCTCTTTTAATATTTCCGACTTAGTTTTTTTCTGCTCTGATTTTTGAGAACTAAGAAAAACTTGTTTTGAAACCTTTTCCGATATTATTTCATAACGTTTAAATAGTTTGTTACATGAATACAATAATATAATGTATCAGAAATCATCACGACTTCATAATAAAACAAGGCACAGCAACTTCTCGAGCACCTGCGGCATGAAAAAAATGATTTCGAAGGCAGGGCGTTGTTCGGACTTCGTGCAAGATACGAAGCCGCTGCTCAGGAAGAAGAGGTTTTGAGGTCCAGATCCTGTCACAACAAAAATGTGCATTACGCTTTTCTCCATCAAGTGAGTGGGAGAAGTCATTTTTATAGGACAGAATTTTATAGAAAAAATAAAAAAGGATAGAATAGAATAGAAAAAAATAGAGTCATATTGTTCAAATAAAGTTTCGATCAGTTCTTTTTAACCCGATTTGAGACGCATTTTTCTGGAGTAGAAAGTTTTCAAACTGTGATTCAAACGTTATCAAGGACACGCAGAAAAAGTAAAAGAACAAAAATTCGTAATTCTTTGATAATCATTATAAAAAAAAACTCACTCGACAGTTACAAATATCTGTGAGTTTCAATGCGGTCAAACTTCTCTGACATTTTTGAATTCTTTTTCTCACTTTCTTTTTCGTGTGGAAATGATTCTTTCGGAAGTGGTTATTTTGTCTTTGATAAATCAAATTTGAGGAAAAAAATAGGGTTTCCGAGATTCCAGCAATCAAAAACTCCGTTCAGATAGAACTGTTTTGCCAAAGACGGCTTGTGCTGCGTCTTCAGCTCGCCGAGCTCGTTCCCAGCAGCTGGCAGCTGAGGTTTCCCAGCAGCCCGCTTTTTTTGAGGTAATTATCCAGTAGAATCTCAAAAAAAGTGTTTATTAACACTTAAATTAGTTTCAAATCGCTATAACTTGGCTCCTAAAAAATCGAAGTTACAGCAAATTCAAAAATTTTTCAAAAAAAAAAAATTTTTTTCCCGCTACGGAAATGTTTCAGCTGACCGAGAGCGTGTTGTCGCAGCTCCCGTCGGCTGCTTTTCGGCCTACTGACCTTGAGGATCACGTCGTGCCTGCGGCATCGACTTTGTCGCTGGCCGATGTGAGTTTACTTTTACTTTGAAAAATAATTTGCATTTAACAAAATGAAAAAAATATAGTTTAAAAAAAGATATCAAAAAAAGATCCAACTTCGAAGAGAGGTCGCCACGGCAAAATTCCGTTTCGGGTGAATCCGCACAATAAAAACGGGTGAAACAGTGTGAAACCAGGCGATCAACGCAGCAATAAAGTCTTTCTTAAACTTTTGCATTGAGTCTCACTTAAGTGATCTTTCAAGTAGCAGGGCATTTCTAAAATTTTTTTGGCGAGATAGGTAGATTGGCAATCGTGAAGCGTTGCCCACGCGACGCAGCTTTGTCGGAATCTCGAGTTAAAACGCAAGCAAGAAAAATTTTAGAGTGTGATCGTTATTATTTTCATACTTCTTCTTTTTACACTTAGCTTTGAAAATCAAGAAAGGAATAAGAACTCACTGGGAATCTGTCAAAAAGAATATGGGGCTCTTGTTTGACCTCATGACTTTTTGCCTCACTTTTTTGTCAGTAGACATGTACCGTCTTTCGCGAAAAAAAGTAACTTTAAAAAAATGACCTTTCAAAATTTTTTTTTCTTTTTATTTGAAATACTTAGTTATTGAAATTAAAAAAATTCGGCTGTTTTTTTATTTTTGATTGACGTGTTTTTTCAGGACGATGGTGAATAATAACAACCGGATTTCCAACTACAACTACGTTCTCAGAACTCAGGACTCACCGCATCGTGAGTTTCCTTAATTTTTTTTTCTTTTTTTTTCTGAAACTAATACACCTAAGTTGTTTCATTATGATTACAAAACTGCCATCGTTACCAATTTTCATTTAAACATTAAAAACGTTTTTGAGCAGATTTCTGAAAGCTTACTTACTGTCAAGCAGAACCTACCTTTCTAGAGAAAAATGTTTTTTTAAGATCGTTCAATTGAAAAAAAGAAGCCAACTAAAAGCTCATAAATATGAAAAGATGGAAAAATATATTTATTATATTATGAGATTCTTTTGCAGATGTTGACGCGATAGTGCAGTTCCAGACGCCGCGACGTTCGCGTTTGGACAGCTCTGAAACGGTGATGGAGGGAAATCACCGTGGATGATATCACGGTAAGGCATTTTTTTCATTTGTTTTTTTCAGTGATGCAAAAGTTAAAAATAGGAAAAAAATTTAAAAAAATCAGTTTCTTTTTCTGCCTTGAGAACTCACTTTACGTTTTTTGCTCACTCACAAGAAAGTATTTAGCAATCAATAATTACCTGGAAGTTTTAGTTTTTTCCAGGACAATGGTGAACAACAACAACCAAATCTCCAACTACAACTACATCTCCTCATCACCCACGACCCTTTGATTCGTGAGTTCCCTTGGTTTCTCCAATACCTTTCTGAATATACGAAATTCAGGGCCGTCCCCACCGCCACAGTTTTATCCGCCGGAGCAACAGCAATGAAGAATAGTTAGTTTCTCTTAATTTACCAAAGATTTTAAAAGATAAATATAAAATTTCCAACGAACAAAACTTACATTTTTTGCTCATTCACAAGAAAGTATTTAGCAATCAATAATTCCATGAAAGTTTTAGTTTTTTTCCAGGACAATGGTGAACAACAACAACCAAATCTCCAACTACAACTCCTTATAACCCACGACCCTTCGATTCGTGAGTTTTCTCAGTTTCCTCGGTTTTTTTCCTTTTTTTATTCCTTTTTGAAACTCGTAATTGTAAGTTTTTTTGATTATAATTACAAAACTGCCATCGTTAACCATTTTCTTTAGAAAATCGAAAACGTTTTTAAGCAGACTTTTGAGAAATTGCTTACTGTCAAGCAGAACCTACCTTTCTAGAGAAAATGTTTTTAAGACTTTCAATGGAAAAAAGAAGCCAAGTAAGAGCTCATAAATAGAAAAGATGGAAAATATTTTTATTATATTATGAGTTTGTTTTGCAGATGTTGACGCGATAGTGCAGTTCCAGACGCCGCGACGTTCGCGTTTGGACAGCTCTGAAACGGTGATGGAGGGAAATCACCGTGGATGATATCACGGTAAGACATTTTTTTCATTTGTTTTTTTCAGTGATGCAAAGTTAAAATAGGAAAAAAATTTAAAAATCAGTTTCTTTTTCTGCCTTGAGAACTCACTTTTACGTTTTTTTGCTCACTCACAAGAAAGTATTTAGCAATCAATAATTACCTGGAAGTTTTAGTTTTTTCCAGGACAATGGTGAACAACAACAACCAAATCTCCAACTACAACTACATCTCCTCATCACCCACGACCCTTTGATTCGTGAGTTCCCTTGGTTTCTCCAATACCTTTCTGAATATACGAAATTCAGGGCCGTCCCCACCGCCACAGTTTTATCCGCCGGAGCAACAGCAATGAAGAATAGTTAGTTTCTCTTAATTTACCAAAAGATTTTAAAAAGATAAATATAAAATTTCCAACGAACAAAACTTACATTTTTTTGCTCATTCACAAGAAAGTATTTAGCAATCAATAATTCCATGAAAGTTTTAGTTTTTTTCCAGGACAATGGTGAACAACAACAACCAAATCTCCAACTACAACTCCTTATAACCCACGACCCTTCGATTCGTGAGTTTTCTCAGTTTCCTCAGTTTTTTTTTCTTTTCTTATTTATTTTTGAAACTCATAAACCTAAGTTGTTTTATTATGATTACAAAACTGCCATCGTTAATCATTTTCCTTTGCAAATCGAAAACGTTTTTAAGCAGACTTTTGAAAAATTGCTTAATGTCAAGCAGAACCTACCTTTCTAGAGAAAAATGTTTTTAAGACTTTTCAATGGAAAAAAAGAAGCCAAGTAAGAGCTCATAAATAGAAAAAGATGGAAAAATATTTTTTTATTATATTATGAGTTTGTTTTTGCAGATGTTGACGCGATAGTGCAGTTCCAGGCGCCGCGACGTTCGCGTCTCGACAGCTCTGAAACGGTGATGGAGGGAAATCACCGTTGATGATATCATGGTAAGGCATTTGTTTTTTCAGTGATGCAGAATTAAAATAGGAAAAAATGAAAAAGTAAATCAGTTTCTCTTCTGCCTTGAGAAAAAAAACTTTACATTTTTTGCTCACTCATAAGAAAGTATTTAGCAATTAATAATTCTCTGAAAATTTTAGTTTTTTTCAGGGCAATGGTGAACAACAACAACCAAATCTCCAACTACAACTACATCTCCTCATCACCCACGACCCTTTGATTCGTGAGTTCCCTTGGTTTCTCCAATACCTTTCTGAATATACGAAAGTCAGGGCCGTACCCACCGCCACAGTTTTATCCGCCGGAGCAACAGCAATGAAGAATAGTTAGTTTCTCTTAATTTACCAAAGATTTTAAAAGATAAATATAAAATATTCAATGAACAAAAAAAACTCTTTAAAAAAACCATCAAATGTGTAATTTTCAGACGACTATCATACGCAGAGCGGTCAACTGCTCCGTATAACCATGCTTTTGGTTCGTTGATTTTTCTGTTGAAATTAACGAGAGAATTATGAAACCTGAAATTGAAAAAAAAAGGCGAGTTGTCTGCTTTTTCAATTATTTTTCTTTGCAGGTGCTGATCCGGGAGTGGACTTTCCGACGCAGCGACGCTCGCCCCTCGACAGCTCCGAAACAACGAGGAAATAAAATCAAATTGAACAAGATTTCGTTGCAAGGTTTGTTCCTTTCTTTTCAGTTTTTTTCTGATTTAAAGTTGAAAGTTGTGACATCCACTTCTCGTTCTTAGTTTTAAATGGAATTGCATTCCAGGAAGAGGACGACGAGATGGAAGGTACGGTCTACTTCAACGACATCTTCTACGACGAACCAGACCAATAGCCCAGCTGCAGGCCCGAAAGTGACCTGAGAAATTTTCAACTGTATATAATTTGGTATAAAATGTGATACTCGAAATAAAATGTCATAATCGAAGTTTGTTATAAGAAATCATGAAAACACGTAAAGTACAGAGAACTCATTTGGGCCATCGAAGGTTTTGAGTTGACGCAGGATTTGGTCATTATTTTGAAGCTGAATGTGTATTCCAAAGCGTTATTTGGAAATAGGAAATCGAATAGCTGTGATTTAGAATCGTCGTTTTATCCGAACTTCTTCTTGTTTTCACCAGTATTCCGACAGAGATTCAATGCTGTTTTTAACAGAGATAATCCACAAAATCTCGTTACTTAGAATTAAAAAGTTTCAAGTTGATAACGAAACAGAAAAGCGAATTCATATTCGAGTGATTTCAGAAAATCAAAAAAAGGTCGAAACAGAAACGAGATGTACGCTTTTCTCAATCAAGTGAGAGGGACAAGTCATGTTTGCAATCATTATGGTTCAAATAATGTATTGTTTATTTTACGACAATCGGTAGTCGAAATCCAAACTTTTAGGCAATCTTCGCATTTTTGTGGGTCCAATGGCCGAAAATTTCCGAGAATTAATAACAAACTTTCCAGCAGTATAACTGACACTATGTTAGTTCTAAAAACACATTTCCATGTTAATTGATAGTGAAAAAAAGAGGAGAAAGAATGAAGTCGGAATAAAAGGTTACGGTAGGCTTTAATCGTGCAGTGTCCCTCACGCTGAAAGGAACTCTTTCCCCTCATTTAACGCGTGTTCCGGCTCTCTTTCTTTTCACTTTTTTTGTTTTTTTTTTCTTTTTTTGCATGGATTTGAGTCAGAAAAGCTTCCGGCATTACGTTTTACTCAGAAAATAATGTGATTGCCATGAAATTGTTTCTTTTCTCCATCAAAAAGTGCCGCAAATAGGAATTTCATCCTGATTTCGATACGAATGCTGTTTTAAATGTTTATTGAAGTTTTATAAATGTTTAGTGATGCAAAAAATCACAATCACGGTTGTTTCAGGTATCTGAGCCGGCCGCAAATATGTTGTTCAAACTTCGCGCACGACAAGAAGCCGCCGCTCGAGTCGCTGCCCAGGAAGAAGGAGCTTCGAGGCCCCAATCCAGTCATAACAGAAGCACGCTGGACGTTTTTTTACATCAAGTAAGTTGCAAAAGTCATATTTACAATCATTATGGTTCAAAAAAGTATTGATCAGTTTTTTCAACCCGCCTTAGACGCATTTTCCAAGAAAAATAGCCTTCTAGCGTGATTTGAATATTAGCGTATACGCGGTGATAAAGTAAAATGGGAAAATTTGTGACTCTCTGATCGAAATCTCTAAAAAAAAGCTCACTAGACAAAAAAAGCGGAAAGTTTTGCTTACATCCGTTGTTAATAGTCATTTTTTAATAAAGTCTCAAAAAAAACCCCTTCGACAAGTAAAAATACAGTTTTGAGTAAAGTTTTCAGTGGCTAATAACAGATTTCTGTAATTCTCCTTCTATTTTGAGTTTTATTATACATAGTTATCGTTCAACTAAGTTTCATCAGTTAATAATTACTAAAGTTCCTTAAAAACTTCGATCAATACTTTTTACCCGACTTCAGACGAGTTTTTCATCATCAGTAGATAATAACCTTTCTTATTGTTAATATAATCGTAATTCTGACGTTAATATGTAATTCTTATAGTAAATTAAATCAGAACTGATCGGCAATCAGTAGCCGGATGCCGAATTTTTTGCATTTTTCCCTTTTTTTTCGGGTTTTCAATGACCGAAAATTTCCAAAATCAGTTCCACACTCTCCGGTCATATCATTGACACTACGTCAGTTCTAAGAACGCACCTTTACATGTTGAATGAAAGTCAAAAGTAAGTAAGAAAGAAAGAAGTCGGAATAAAAGGTTACGGTAGGCTTTAGTCGTGCAGCGTCCCTCACGCTAAAAGGAACCTTCTCCCCTCATTTAACGCGTGTTCCGGCTCTCTTTCTTTTCACTTTTTTTGTTTTTGTTTTTTTTGCATGGTTTTGAGTCAGAAAGGCTTCTGGCATTACGTTTTTTTACTCAAAAAAATTATGTTATTGCCATGAAATTGTTTCTTTTTCCACCGAAAAGAGCCGAAAATAGTTTTTTATCCTACGTTTGATTCGAATGCTGTTTTGAAATGTTTATTGAAAGTTTTATAAATGTTTCAATAATGCAAAATTATACAACTGCGGCCATTTTAGGTTTCTGAGCCGTCCCGCACCACCAGCAATGTTGTTCGGAATTTGCGCACGACAAGAAGCTGCCCAGGAAGAAGGAGCTTCGAGGCCCCAATCCAGTCATAACAGAAGCACGCTGGACGTTTTTTTACATCAAGTAAGTTGCAAAAGTCATATTTACAATCATTATGGTTCAAAAAAGTATTGATCAGTTTTTTCAACCCGCCTTAGACGCATTTTCCAAGGGAAATAGCCTTTTAGCGTGATTTGAACATTAGCGTATACGCGGTGATAAAGTAAAAGTGGAAATATTGTATCCCTCTGGTTGAAATCCCGAGAAAAATTTTGCTCGACAGTTATAAAAAGCTGAGAGTGTTGCTGACATTCGTTGTTAACAGCCATTTTTGAACAAAGTCTCAAAACAAAAACCTCTGACAAAAATAAATAACGTATACTTCCATTCGTTAACAACCGATTTCTGTGATCCTCCTTACATTTTTTGTTTTATGGTCGATAGTTAATAACTTTACTTGCTGTAGATGTGCTCGTAATTTTGACGATGATGTGTTATTCTTTCAGGAATTCAAATCAGAGAAAATAAGCAATCGGTAGCCGGATGCCAAATTTTCCGCATTTTTCCCTTTATTTCCGGGTTTCCCATGGCCGAAAATTTCCAAAATCATTTCCACACACTCCGCTCATATCACTGACACTACGTTAGTTCTGAAAACGCACCTTTACATGTTGAATGAAAGTCAAAAGTAAGTTAGAAAGAAAGAAGTCGGAATAAAGGGTTACGGTAGGTTTTAGTCGTGCAGTGTCCCTCACGCTAAAAGGAACCTTCTCCCTCATTTAACGCGTGTTCCGGCTCTCTTTCTTTTCACTTTTTGTTTTTGTTTTTGCTTGCATTTGTATTAGAAATGCTTCTGACATTACGTTTTACTTGGAAGATAATGTAATTGCCACGAAATTGTTTCTTTTTTCCACCGAAAAGTGCCGAAAGTAGGAATTTATCATGCCTTCGACTCGAATACCTTTTTAAATGATTAATGAAATTTCATAAATGTTTAGTAATGCAAAATATCCCAATCACGATTATTTCAGGTATCTGAGCCGACTTCTACGCCTGATTCCGTCTACGCCCAACACCAACTACACTTTGCCGCGTCTCCAGAGGACGACTTCAACGACCGAATTGTGCCGGATACTATTTGAATGTTTCGACAAGAAGAATTACATGTGATTTTGCTTTATTTTTCTCTATTTATAAAAACACGCTTGAAAAAAATAAACGGAAGTCCAAAATCAGATTTTTTCAGGACTGGTGAATCTTCCCGACGCCTAAACCTTCCCGATCTACCTACTTCTTGTCGCAAAACTCATAATAAATAAATATTTGATGAGAGCCTGTTTTCTAACAACAAAAACCTGGATGCAAATGTAAATCAACAAGTCTACGACCGCTGGACAGTTGTTGGACAAGTCTTCAAACAGTTCGATCCCAGAAAATGTCGCGACAGGAACTGATTATTGTGTAAGTGAAACAATTATAGTATTTGTTTTATTTTTTGTGGTGCCAATTGTACCTCCCTCTGTGATTGGCCAAATGAAGTAAGTGGAAAATAACTGGAAACTTGAAAGAAAGTCTGATGAAAAAAAGAAAAATCATAATTTCACATTACGAGTCGGATAATTTCGGTTTCTTGTCGAAGGAAAACATGAATTCACCGATCCAAACATTGTTCATTGTAGAACCAAAGTCTTCCATGGATTTTTTCAATATTTAAAATTATTTTTTTCTTGAGGAACCCCTTGAAACTTTTATTAACTGTCATTCCAAACAGAAAGAGTGTGTGACTGTCAATAACAAAAAAGATTCTTTCATTTTTTCATTGTGAGGGGAGAATTTTCTTTATTCAAACTCAATATTCTTTTTTTTGCACCGAATTCCGCAGAGGTAATAAATCACCGAGAATAAAAATGTTTCATGGTTCGAAATAGACAAAAACTGTACAGAACACTTTGATCATCTTACCGAAAGTTGGGAAATAAATTGACCAGAAAAAATCGCAATAATTTCTTTAAGAACTGGGCGAAATAGCCGTAAATAATTTTTGGAGACACGCCAAAAACCATTGGAAGTTTTGTTCTAACGTAAAATAGAATCGAAATGTAAAGTATGAACTACGAAATATTGAACAATATTGATTTCAAAGTTTTATTGTCACTTTCCCGTGAAAACCTAAGACTGGAGAATAGAAAAAATCTCATAAAGCTAAATAATTTTCTTTAAATGGGCGACAAAGTTCGACTCGTCATGTGTAATTAACACGGACTTAGAATAAAACATATGAAACTATTTGAACACGTGAGTCGCCTAGGAATTTGCTTCAAAGTATTTTTTATTCTTTGATACTTCGTCATCTATATTAAAGATTAAATAAAAATAAATGTTCAACTGAATTTTTATTTCAGGGTTTGTATCATCGACAAGATGTTCAACTTGTGCAAAATCCAGCATTTGAAGTCACTTTGGTCCCATTCACTTGTTTTACAATCAGGAAAATCAGGTATTTGTTTTGTTTCTTCTTTTTCACATGACTTTTCAAATACATATTGTCATTTTTTGAAAAGAAGTAACGTGGGAATTCAGTTTTTTCGTTTGCAAAGTACAAAAATGAACGAAAAGCTCTCTAAATTTCTTTCCATCTGTCTCTGTTTCTTTTTAATTCTCATCAAATTCGTGAATAATCATTATTATTTCAGATTCACCTCAAAAAACACTCCGACAACAGCTTTTGGCGCCTTTACAGCCTAAGAAAACCCGGTACTTTTCGAGTTTTGCCGACGTTTCCAATATACAAACAAGACTATTCCACAGAAATTTGGCAGTATTTGGGATTTTTCTCGAAAGACTTTAACTGATCAACTTGCAGGATCCGATCGCCCTCGCGGGCTTCCGAACAACGAAAGGTCGGATGGAAGTCGTCTTCCACGCACGACTACAACGACCAATCGAACGTGGGCGGTGTCGTGAGTTTGCATTGTTAGGGGAAGTAGGTGAGGATAAGGGGAAGGTCTGAGTCCAGTTAGGTGATCGGTAGGGAGTCCAGGGGTCGGAAGGGGTGTTGCTTCGGAAACTTTTCTCAAACCAGGCGAGTTTCAAACTTTCGAATCAACACCTTTTCTGGAATTTCCAGTTTCAACCGGGTATTTTCTCAGTTCACAGCAGGGCTTCTCAATATCATAAAATAATTTTTCTGTTTTCGTGACAATTTGAAAAATCTTTTTTGATTTCTGTAAAATGACCCGGAGGTTCAAACAAATAATTTCTTGAACAAATGTTTGGAAGTATATTTCGCTTCAAAAATCGCCGCAAATCGATAATTTTCGCTTTTAAAAAATAAATTAAACAGAGTTTTGTTAGGAAGTCCCGCTGTGAGGTGATAGAATACACTGTTGAGAGATTCTAACAGAAATGTAAGTTAGAAATCAAATAAAGTTTTAATTTAACAGAATTTAGGCTTAGAAATAGTGTCGGAAAGGTAGTTAGGGATGGTCAGGCGATAGTTTAGCTTCGAATAAAGTTTTCACTCTCATGTGGGAACTACGCAAACTCTTTTTTGCCAAATCAGTTTTATAAGAAAGTGTTAATTGTGGATATGAATACGTGGAACTGAAAAAAAATTACTTGTTTTGACATTAGTTTCTTTAGAATTTCTCCAGGTTCGGTAGTTAATTTTTTCTGGTTATCAAAAAAATTAAATTGTATTAGCAAACAAAAATCTTTTTTATTTCGAACAAAAGAGTTTGCGTAGTTTTTTTGTTAGTTCTGAGAGGAAATATTAAAGAGGGTGTTGTTATGAAACTAATAGGGCTGAATGGGGTAAGATTTCGAAGAATAGTGGACATTTTTTTAGCCTCTGGATTAAGATATATTGTTAAGAAGTTATAAAAAAACATTTGAATAGATGTTAAGTTTTAATTTCATATACTGGATTAAAAAACGGCAAAAAGAATTGACTTTTCTAAAATTTCCACCAAAAACTTTTTTTTTCACGCAAACAAAAACATTAGGAATTTGATTTTGAAACGAATTGTTTCCATAAAGTTAGTTCGATTGGATAATGGTATCTGGAGCAAATAAAATGAGTTCAAAGAAATTATAAATGGCGTATTTGAAAAGGAGAACTGAAGGAAATAACTGGAATTGATGGAATAAATTTTGCTGGTTGAGGTAATTAGACAGGGTATTTTTTAAGTAAGCGCAGTACCAATCAAAAAATGCTATCATTTTTATTTCGTGCGAGTTTCCAATCATTCACTTCTGAACGCTCAACTTATTTCGAAAATTTGTACATTTTTGAATAAATGTTTTTTGACGAACCGAGTCGGAATTTTTATTTCTTTGGTAAAACGTTTCTTTTTTACTTTTCAACCCAAAGGATTTCGGATTTGGATAATATTTTGCATTCTTTGATGGGTACTGTGTTTTAATTGGGACTGAAACGGTAGAAACTCATTTTCTTAGTTGACTGGGGATTATTAGATTAACGGATTTTGTGTTGAATGTTGAATGTCTTGTCCTTATGTGTCGTCCACATTGTCCTTTGTCCCACTAAAACAAATTACAATACAAACACATCCAATAAAGTATCACACAACACAAAAAAACAACTTAGAAGGATTCTCAGCGTAGTTTTGATATCTTAGTTGGGTTTCCTCTGGTAGAACGTCGTCTTCTTGTTATAACTACGAGTTTTTCCGTCGTTAGCGTTCTTCGGATTCTCATCAACTTCTTCGCAGATTTTTCTTCTTGTTTCAGTGATCAGCGGGCATAAGGTGAAATACAAAAAATGGTCCAAAACCCAAAAAATATTAACGTAACACAAAAAAAAATTCGTTCCTTAGTTTCAAGGCTTGGATTCGTATCAACTATTGGGAATTCGTCTGGTTCTCGTTCTCACGGATGAATCAACAGTCGATTGAGTGGAGTTTTTCGAGTTTTACGTGAACCGTCTCCTAACTATCCAGGAAGAACTGGATAGTTAGGAGATGGTTCAAGCTTCGTAGTTGAAATTTCGGCTGACTGGGACGTCTTCTTCTCGCGTTTTTGTAGTCTTAAAAGGTCCATCAGAAAATTCTGTTAGAAAGTTCGGCATGTCCTCTGGAGTTGTGGGTGATCGCTCCGTGTCAACTGGAAGAAGTCGTCTTGTTCAACTTCCTACTGTAGTCTTCTAAGGATTTGGTCTCGAATGAAGTTTCCCGTTCTTCTGATATTTTTCGAGGTCTTTTTCGTCAATTCAGTCATGGCTTTCGAGTCTTTCAAAGTGTAGATGGAAGAATTCTGTCTTAGAGTAGTTTTTCAATGAGGGGAGCTCTCAAAGATTAGGAAGAACTGGAGAGTTATGAGATGGTTCAAGCTTCGTAGTTGAGATTTTTGTTGACTGAGAAGTCTTCTTCTCGCGTTTTTTTGTAGTCTTAAAAGGTCCATCAGAAAATTTCTAGTTAGAAAGTTCGGCATGTCCTCTGGAGTTGTGGGTGATCGCTCCGTGTCAACTGGAAGAAGTCGTCTTGTTCAACTTCCTAGTGTAGTCTTCTAAGGATTTGGTCTCGAATGAAGTTTCCCGTTCTTCTGATATTTTTCGAGGTCTTTCTTTCGTCAATTCAGTCATGGCTTTCGAGTCTTTCAAAGTGGTAGATGGAAGAATTCGTCTTAGAATAACTTTTCAACGAGGGAGCTTTCAAAGATTAGGAAGAACTGGAGAGTTATGAGATGGTTCAAGCTTCGTAGTTGAGATTTTTGTTGACTGAGAAGTCTTCTTCTCGCGTTTTTTTGTAGTCTTAAAAAGGTCCATCAGAAAATTTTGTTAGAAAGTTCGGCATGTCCTCTGGAGTTGTGGGTATTCGCTCCTTGTCAACTGGAAAGAAAGTCGTCTTGTTTAACTTCCTAGTGTAGTCTTCTAAAGGATTTGGTCTCGAAATGAAGTTTCCCTGTTCTTCTGATATTTTTTTCGAGGTCTTCTTTCGTCAATTCAGTCATGGCTTTCGAGTCTTTCAAAGTGGTAGATGGAAGAATTCGTCTTAGAATAATTTTCAACGAGGGGAGCTTTCAAAGATTAGGAAGAACTGGAGAGTTATGAGATGGTTCAAGCTTCGTAGTTGAGATTTTTGTTGACTGAGACGTCCTCTTCTCGCGTTTTTTTGTAGTCTTAAAAGGTCCATCAGAAAATTCTGTTAGAAAGTTCGGCATGTCCTCTGGAGTTGTGGGTATTCGCTCCTTTGTCAACTGGAAGAAGTCGTCTTGTTCAACTTCCTAGTGTAGTCTTCTAAGGAATTGGTCTCGAATGAAGTTTCCCTGTTCTTCTGATATTTTTTCGAGGTCTTTTTCGTCAATTCAGTCATGGCTTTCGAGTCTTTCAAAGTGGTAGATGGAAGAATTCGTCTCAGAATAATTTTTTCAACGAGGGGAGCTTTCAAAGATTAGGGAAGAACTGGAGAGTTATGAGATGGTTCAAGCTTCGTAGTTGAGATTTTGTTGACTGAGAAGTCTTCTTCTCGCGTTTTTTTGTAGTCTTAAAAAGGTCCATCAGAAAAATTCTGTTAGAAAGTTCGGCATGTCCTCTGGAGTTGTGGGTATTCGCTCCTTGTCAACTGGAAGAAGTCGTCTTGTTCAACTTCCCTAGTGTAGTCTTCTAAGGATTTTGGTCTCGAATGGAGTTTCCCGTTCTTCTGATATTTTTCGAGGTCTTCTTTCGTCAATTCAGTCATGGCTTTTCGAGTCTTTCAAAGTGGTAGATGGAAGAATTCGTCTCAGAATAATTTTCAACGAGGGAGCTTTCAAAGATTAGGAAGAACTGGAGAGTTATGAGATGGTTCAAGCTTCGTAGTTGAGATTTTTTGTTGACTGAGAAGTCTTCTTCTCGCGTTTTTTGTAGTCTTAAAAGGTCCATCAGAAAATTCTGTTAGAAAGTTCGGCATGTCCTCTGGAGTTGTGGGTATTCGCTCCTTGTCAACTGGAAGAAGTCGTCTTGTTCAACTTCCTAGTGTAGTCTTCTAAGGATTTGGTCTCGAATGAAGTTTTCCGTTCTTCTGAATTTTCGAGGTCTTCTTCGTCAATTCGGTCATGGCTTTCTAGTCTTTCAAAGTGATAGATAGAAGAATTCGTCTTAGAATAGTTTTCAACGAGGGGAGCTTTCAAAGATCAGGAAGAACTGGATAGTTAGGAGATGGTTCAAGCTTCGTGGTTGAGATTTTGTTGACTGGGACGTCTTCTTCTTGCGTTTTTGTAGTCTCAGAAGGTCCATCAGAAATTTCTACTTGAAAGTTCGGCATGTCCTCTGGAGTTGTGGGTGTTCGCTCCGTGTTAACTGGAAGAAGTCGTCTTGTTCAACTTCCTACTGTAGTCTTCTAAAGATTTGGTCTCGAATAAAGTTTCCGTTCTTCTGAATTTTCGAGGTCTTCTTCGTCAATTCGGTCATGGCTTTCTAGTCTTTCAAAGTGATAGATAGAAGAATTCGTCTTAGAATAGTTTTTTCAACGAGGGAGCTTTCAAAGATCAGGAAGAACTGGATAGTTAGGAGATGGTTCAAGCTTCGTGGTTGAGATTTTTGTTGACTGGGACGTCTTCTTCTTGCGTTTTTTTGTAGTCTCAGAAGGTCCATCAGAAATTTCTACTTGAAAGTTCGGCATGTCCTCTGGAGTTGTGGGTGTTCGCTCCGTGTTAACTGGAAGAAGTCGTCTTGTTCTACTTCCTACTGTAGTCTTCTAAAGATTTGGTCTCGAATAAAGTTTTCCGTTCTTCTGAATTTTCGAGGTCTTCTTCGTCAATTCGGTCATGGCTTTCTAGTCTTTCAAAGTGATAGATAGAAGAATTCGTCTTAGAATAGTTTTCAACGAGGGGAGCTTTCAAAGATCAGGAAGAACTGGATAGTTAGGAGATGGTTCAAGCTTCGTGGTTGAGATTTTGTTGACTGGGACGTCTTCTTCTTGCGTTTTTGTAGTCTCAGAAGGTCCATCAGAAATTTCTACTTGAAAGTTCGGCATGTCCTCTGGAGTTGTGGGTGTTCGCTCCGTGTTAACTGGAAGAAGTCGTCTTGTTCAACTTCCTACTGTAGTCTTCTAAAGATTTGGTCTCGAATAAAGTTTTCCGTTCTTCTGAATTTTCGAGGTCTTCTTCGTCAATTCGGTCATGGCTTTCTAGTCTTTCAAAGTGATAGATAGAAGAATTCGTCTTAGAATAGTTTTCAACGAGGGGAGCTTTCAAAGATCAGGAAGAACTGGATAGTTAGGAGATGGTTCAAGCTTCGTGGTTGAGATTTTTGTTGACTGGGACGTCTTCTTCTTGCGTTTTTTTGTAGTTTCAGAAGGTCCATCAGAAATTTCTACTTGAAAGTTCGGCATGTCCTCTGGAGTTGTGGGTGTTCGCTCCGTGTTAACTGGAAGAAGTCGTCTTGTTCAACTTCCTACTGTAGTCTTCTAAAGATTTGGTCTCGAATAAAAGTTTTCCGTTCTTCTGAATTTTTCGAGGTCTTCTTCGTCAATTCGGTCATGGCTTTCTAGTCTTTCAAAGTGATAGATAGAAGAATTCGTCTTAGAATAGTTTTTCAACGAGGGAGCTTTTCAAAGATCAGGAAGAACTGGATAGTTAGGAGATGGTTCAAGCTTCGTGGTTGAGATTTTTGTTGACTGGGACGTCTTCTTCTTGCGTTTTTTTGTAGTCTCAGAAGGTCCATCAGAAATTTCTACTTGAAAGTTCGGCATGTCCTCTGGAGTTGTGGGTGTTCGCTCCGTGTTAACTGGAAGAAGTCGGCTTGTTCAACTTCCTACTGTAGTCTTCTAAGAATTTGGTCTCGAATAAAGTTTTCCGTTCTTCTGAATTTTCGAGGTCTTCTTCGTCAATTCAGTCATGGCTTTCGAGTCTTTCAAAGTGGTAAATGGAAGAATTCGTCTTAGAATAGTTTTCAACGAGGGGAGCTTTCAAAGATCAGGAAGAACTGGATAGTTAGGAGATGGTTCAAGCTTCGTGGTTGAGATTTTGTTGACTGGGACGTCTTCTTCTTGCGTTTTTGTAGTCTCAGAAGGTCCATCAGAAATTTCTACTTGAAAGTTCGGCATGTCCTCTGGAGTTGTGGGTGTTCGCTCCGTGTTAACTGGAAGAAGTCGTCTTGTTCAACTTCCTAGTGTAGTCTTCTAAGGATTTGGTCTCGAATGAAGTTTTCCGTTCTTCTGAATTTTCGAGGTCTTCTTCGTCAATTCGGTCATGGCTTTCTAGTCTTTCAAAGTGATAGATAGAAGAATTCGTCTTAGAATAGTTTTCAACGAGGGGAGCTTTCAAAGATCAGGAAGAACTGGAGAGTTATGAGATGGTTCAAGCTTCGTAGTTGAGATTTTGTTGACTGAGAAGTCTTCTTCTCGCGTTTTTGTAGTCTTAAAAGGTCCATCAGAAATTTCTACTTGAAAGTTCGGCATGTCCTCTGGAGTTGTGGGTGTTCGCTCCGTGTTAACTGGAAGAAGTCGGCTTGTTCAACTTCCTACTGTAGTCTTCTAAGAATTTGGTCTCGAATAAAGTTTTCCGTTCTTCTGAATTTTCGAGGTCTTCTTCGTCAATTCAGTCATGGCTTTCGAGTCTTTCAAAGTGGTAAATGGAAGAATTCGTCTTAGAATAGTTTTCAACGAGGGGAGCTTTCAAAGATCAGGAAGAACTGGATAGTTAGGAGATGGTTCAAGCTTCGTGGTTGAGATTTTTGTTGACTGGGACGTCTTCTTCTTGCGTTTTTTTGTAGTCTCAGAAGGTCCATCAGAAAATTTCTACTTGAAAGTTCGGCATGTCCTCTGGAGTTGTGGGTATTCGCTCCTTGTCAACTGGAAGAAGTCGTCTTGTTCAACTTCCTAGTGTAGTCTTCTAAGGATTTGGTCTCGAATGAAGTTTCCCGTTCTTCTGATATTTTTTTCGAGGTCTTTTTCGTCAATTCAGTCATGGCTTTCGAGTCTTTCAAAGTGTAGATGGAAGAATTCGTCTTAGAATAACTTTTCAACGAGGGGAGCTTTCAAAGATTAGGGAAGAACTGGAGAGTTATGAGATGGTTCAAGCTTCGTGGTTGAGATTTTTGTTGACTGGGACGTCTTCTTCTGCGTTTTTTGTAGTCTCAGAAGGTCCATCAGAAATTTCTACTTGAAAGTTCGGCATGTCCTCTGGAGTTGTGGGTATTCGCTCCTTGTCAACTGGAAGAAGTCGTCTTGTTCAACTTCCTAGTGTAGTCTTCTAAGAATTTGGTCTCGAATGAAGTTTCCCGTTCTTCTGATATTCTTCGAGGTCTTTCTTTCGTCAATTCAGTCATGGCTTTCGAGTCTTTCAAAGTGGTAGATGGAAGAATTCGTATCAGAATAGTTTTTCAACGAGGGAGCTTTCAAAGATTAGGAAGAACTGGAGAGTTATGAGATGGTTCAAGCTTCGTAGTTGAGATTTTGTTGACTGAGAAGTCTTCTTCTCGCGTTTTTTGTAGTCTTAAAAAGGTCCATCAGAAAATTCTGTTAGAAAGTTCGGCATGTCCTCTGGAGTTGTGGGTATTCGCTCCTTGTCAACTGGAAGAAGTCGTCTTGTTCAACTTCCTAGTGTAGTCTTCTAAGGATTTGGTCTCGAATGAAGTTTTCCCGTTCTTCTGATATTTTTCGAGGTCTTTTCGTCAATTCAGTCATGGCTTTCGAGTCTTTCAAAGTGTAGATGGAAGAATTCGTCTTAGAATAACTTTCAACGAGGGGAGCTTTCAAAGATTAGGAAGAACTGGAGAGTTATGAGATGGTTCAAGCTTCGTAGTTGAGATTTTATTGACTGAGAAGTCTTCTTCTCGCGTTTTTGTAGTCTTAAAAGGTCCAACAGAAAATTCTGTTAGAAAGTTCAGCATGTCCTCTGGAGTTGTGGGTATTCGCTCCTTGTCAACTGGAAGAAGTCGTCTTGTTTCAACTTCCTAGTGTAGTCTTCTAAGGATTTGGTCTCGAATGAAGTTTCCCGTTCTTCTGATATTTTTTTCGAGGTCTTTTTCGTCAATTCAGTCATGGCTTTCGAGTCTTTCAAAGTGTAGATGGAAGAATTCGTCTTAGAATAACTTTCAACGAGGGGAGCTTTCAAAGATTAGGAAGAACTGGAGAGTTATGAGATGGTTCAAGCTTCGTAGTTGAGATTTTTATTGACTGAGAAGTCTTCTTCTCGCGTTTTTTTGTAGTCTTAAAAGGTCCATCAGAAAATTCTGTTAGAAAGTTCGGCATGTCCTCTGGAGTTGTGGGTATTCGCTCCTTGTCAACTGGAAGAAGTCGTCTTGTTCAACTTCCTAGTGTAGTCTTCTAAAGATTTGGTCTCGAATGAAGTTTCCCGTTCTTCTGATATTTTTCGAGGTCTTCTTCGTCAATTCAGTCATGGCTTTCGAGTCTTTCAAAGTGGTAGATGGAAGAATTCGTCTCAGAATAATTTTCAACGAGGGGAGCTTTCAAAGATAAGGAAGAACTGGAGAGTTATGAGATGGTTCAAGCTTCGTAGTTGAGATTTTGTTGACTGAGAAGTCTTCTTCTCGCGTTTTTGTAGTCTTAAAAGGTCCATCAGAAAATTCTGTTAGAAAGTTCGGCATGTCCTCTGGAGTTGTGGGTATTCGCTCCTTGTCAACTGGAAGAAGTCGTCTTGTTCAACTTCCTAGTGTAGTCTTCTAAGGATTTGGTCTCGAATGAAGTTTCCCGTTCTTCTGATATTTTTTTCGAGGTCTTTTTTTCGTCAATTCAGTCATGGCTTTCGAGTCTTTCAAAGTGTAGATGGAAGAATTCGTCTTAGAATAACTTTCAACGAGGGGAGCTTTCAAAGATTAGGAAGAACTGGAGAGTTATGAGATGGTTCAAGCTTCGTAGTTGAGATTTTTGTTGACTGAGAAGTCTTCTTCTCGCGTTTTTTGTAGTCTTAAAAGGTCCATCAGAAAATTCTGTTAGAAAGTTCGGCATGTCCTCTGGAGTTGTGGGTATTCGCTCCTTGTCAACTGGAAGAAGTCGTCTTGTTCAACTTCCTAGTGTAGTCTTCTAAGGATTTGGTCTCGAATGAAGTTTCCCGTTCTTCTGATATTTTTCGAGGTCTTTTTCGTCAATTCAGTCATGGCTTTCGAGTCTTTCAAAGTGGCAGATGGAAGAATTCGTTTTAGAATAGTTTTCAACGAGGGGAGCTTTCAAAGATTAGGAAGAACTGGAGAGTTATGAGATGGTTCAAGCTTCGTAGTTGAGATTTTGTTGACTGAGAAGTCTTCTTCTCGCGTTTTTGTAGTCTTAAAAGGTCCATCAGAAAATTCTGTTAGAAAGTTCGGCATGTCCTCTGGAGTTGTGGGTATTCGCTCCTTGTCAACTGGAAGAAAGTCGTCTTGTTCAACTTCCTACTGTAGTCTTCTAAGGATTTGGTCTCGAATGAAGTTTCCCGTTCTTCTGATATTTTTTCGAGGTCTTTTTCGTCAATTCAGTCATGGCTTTCGAGTCTTTCAAAGTGTAAATGGAAGAATTCGTCTTAGAATAACTTTCAACGAGGGAGCTTTCAAAGATTAGGAAGAACTGGAGAGTTATGAGATGGTTCAAGCTTCGTAGTTGAGATTTTTGTTGACTGAGAAGTCTTCTTCTCGCGTTTTTTTGTAGTCTTAAAAGGTCCAACAGAAAATTCTGTTAGAAAGTTCGGCATGTCCTCTGGAGTTGTGGGTATTCGCTCCTTGTCAACTGGAAAAAGTCGTCTTGTTCAACTTCCTAGTGTAGTCTTCTAAGGATTTGGTCTCGAATGAAGTTTCCCGTTCTTCTGATATTTTTCGAGGTCTTTTTCGTCAATTCAGTCATGGCTTTCGAGTCTTTCAAAGTGTAGATGGAAGAATTCGTCTTAGAATAACTTTCAACGAGGGGAGCTTTCAAAGATTAGGAAGAACTGGAGAGTTATGAGATGGTTCAAGCTTCGTAGTTGAGATTTTGTTGACTGAGAAGTCTTCTTCTCGCGTTTTTGTAGTCTTAAAAGGTCCAACAGAAAATTCTGTTAGAAAGTTCGGCATGTCCTCTGGAGTTGTGGGTATTCGCTCCTTGTCAACTGGAAAAAGTCGTCTTGTTTAACTTCCTACTGTAGTCTTCTAAGGATTTGGTCTCGAATGAAGTTTCCCGTTCTTCTGATATTTTTCGAGGTCTTCTTCGTCAATTCAGTCATGGCTTTCGAGTCTTTCAAAGTGGTAAATGGAAGAATTCGTCTTAGAATAGTTTTCAACGAGGGGAGCTTTCAAAGATCAGGAAGAACTGGATAGTTAGGAGATGGTTCAAGCTTCGTGGTTGAGATTTTTGTTGACTGGGACGTCTTCTTCTTTGCGTTTTTGTAGTCCTCAGAAGGTCCATCAGAAATTTCTACTTGAAAGTTCGGCATGTCCTCTGGAGTTGTGGGTGTTCGCTCCGTGTTAACTGGAAGAAGTCGTCTTGTTCAACTTCCTAGTGTAGTCTTCTAAGGATTTGGTCTCGAATGAAGTTTTTCCGTTCTTCTGAATTTTTCGAGGTCTTCTTCGTCAATTCGGTCATGGCTTTCTAGTCTTTCAAAGTGATAGATAGAAGAATTCGTCTTAGAATAGTTTTTCAACGAGGGGAGCTTTCAAAGATCAGGAAGAACTGGAGAGTTATGAGATGGTTCAAGCTTCGTGGTTGAGATTTTTGTTGACTGGGACGTCTTCTTCTTGCGTTTTTGTAGTCTCAGAAGGTCCATCAGAAATTTCTACTTGAAAGTTCGGCATGTCCTCTGGAGTTGTGGGTGTTCGCTCCGTGTTAACTGGAAGAAGTCGTCTTGTTCAACTTCCTACTGTAGTCTTCTAAAGATTTGGTCTCGAATAAAGTTTTCCATTCTTCTGATATTTTTCGAAGTCTTCTTCGTCAATTCAATCATGGCTTTCGAGTCTTTCAAAGTGGTAAATGGAAGAATTCGTCTTAGAATAGTTTTCAACGAGGGGAGCTTTCAAAGATCAGGAAGAACTGGATAGTTAGGAGATGGTTCAAGCTTCATGGTTGAGATTTTGTTGACTGGGACGTCTTCTTCTTGCGTTTTTGTAGTCTCAGAAGGTCCATCAGAAATTTCTACTTGAAAGTTCGGCATGTCCTCTGGAGTTGTGGGTGTTCGCTCCGTGTTAACTGGAAGAAGTCGGCTTGTTCAACTTCCTACTGTAGTCTTCTAAGAATTTGGTCTCGAATAAAGTTTTCCGTTCTTCTGAATTTTCGAGGTCTTTTTCGTCAATTCAGTCATGGCTTTCGAGTCTTTCAAAGTGTAGATGGAAGAATTCGTCTTAGAATAACTTTCAACGAGGGGAGCTTTCAAAGATTAGGAAGAACTGGAGAGTTATGAGATGGTTCAAGCTTCGTAGTTGAGATTTTATTGACTGAGAAGTCTTCTTCTCGCGTTTTTGTAGTCTTAAAAGGTCCAACAGAAAATTCTGTTAGAAAGTTCGGCATGTCCTCTGGAGTTGTGGGTATTCGCTCCTTGTCAACTGGAAGAAGTCGTCTTGTTCAACTTCCTAGTGTAGTCTTCTAAGGATTTGGTCTCGAATGAAGTTTCCCGTTCTTCTGATATTTTTTCGAGGTCTTTTTCGTCAATTCAGTCATGGCTTTCGAGTCTTTCAAAAGTGGTAGATGGAAGAATTCGTATCAGAATAGTTTTTCAACGAGGGAGCTTTCAAAGATTAGGAAGAACTGGAGAGTTATGAGATGGTTCAAGCTTCGTAGTTGAGATTTTTGTTGACTGAGAAGTCTTCTTCTCGCGTTTTTTTGTAGTCTTAAAAGGTCCATCAGAAAATTCTGTTAGAAAGTTCGGCATGTCCTCTGGAGTTGTGGGTATTCGCTCCTTGTCAACTGGAAGAAGTCGTCTTGTTCAACTTCCTAGTGTAGTCTTCTAAGGATTTGGTCTCGAAATGAAGTTTCCCGTTCTTCTGATATTTTTTTCGAGGTCTTTTTCGTCAATTCAGTCATGGCTTTTCGAGTCTTTCAAAGTGTAGATGGAAGAATTCGTCTTAGAATAACTTTCAACGAGGGGAGCTTTCAAAGATTAGGGAAGAACTGGAGAGTTATGAGATGGTTCAAGCTTCGTAGTTGAGATTTTTGTTGACTGAGAAGTCTTCTTCTCGCGTTTTTGTAGTCTTAAAAGGTCCAACAGAAAAATTCTGTTAGAAAGTTCGGCATGTCCTCTGGAGTTGTGGGTATTCGCTCCTTGTCAACTGGAAGAAGTCGTCTTGTTCAACTTCCTAGTGTAGTCTTCTAAGGATTTGGTCTCGAAATGAAGTTTCCCGTTCTTCTGATATTTTTTTCGAGGTCTTTTTCGTCAATTCAGTCATGGCTTTCGAGTCTTTCAAAGTGGCAGATGGAAGAATTCGTTTGAGAATAGTTTTTCAACGAGGGGAGCTTTCAAAGATTAGGAAGAACTGGAGAGTTATGAGATGGTTCAAGCTTCGTAGTTGAGATTTTGTTGACTGAGAAGTCTTCTTCTCGCGTTTTTTTGTAGTCTTAAAAGGTCCAACAGAAAATTCTGTTAGAAAGTTCGGCATGTCCTCTGGAGTTGTGGGTATTCGCTCCTTGTCAACTGGAAAAAGTCGTCTTGTTTAACTTCCTACTGTAGTCTTCTAAGGATTTGGTCTCGAATGAAGTTTCCCTGTTCTTCTGATATTTTTTTCGAGGTCTTTTTCGTCAATTCAGTCATGGCTTTCGAGTCTTTCAAAGTGTAAATGGAAGAATTCTGTCTTAGAATAACTTTCAACGAGGGGAGCTTTCAAAGATTAGGAAGAACTGGAGAGTTATGAGATGGTTCAAGCTTCTGTAGTTGAGATTTTGTTGACTGAGAAGTCTTCTTCTCGCGTTTTTGTAGTCTTAAAAGGTCCAACAGAAAATTCTGTTAGAAAGTTCGGCATGTCCTCTGAGTTGTGGGTATTCGCTCCTTGTCAACTGGAAGAAGTCGTCTTGTTCAACTTCCTAGTGTAGTCTTCTAAGGATTTGGTCTCGAATGAAGTTTCCCGTTCTTCTGATATTTTTCGAGGTCTTTTTCGTCAATTCAGTCATGGCTTTCGAGTCTTTCAAAGTGTAAATGGAAGAATTCGTCTTAGAATAACTTTCAACGAGGGGAGCTTTCAAAGATTAGGAAGAACTGGAGAGTTATGAGATGGTTCAAGCTTCGTAGTTGAGATTTTGTTGACTGAGAAGTCTTCTTCTCGCGTTTTTGTAGTCTTAAAAGGTCCATCAGAAAATTCTGTTAGAAAGTTCGGCATGTCCTCTGGAGTTGTGGGTATTCGCTCCTTGTCAACTGGAAAAAGTCGTCTTGTTTAACTTCCTACTGTAGTCTTCTAAGGATTTGGTCTCGAATGAAGTTTCCCGTTCTTCTGATATTTTTCGAGGTCTTTTTCGTCAATTCAGTCATGGCTTTCGAGTCTTTCAAAGTGTAAATGGAAGAATTCGTCTTAGAATAACTTTCAACGAGGGGAGCTTTCAAAGATTAGGAAGAACTGGAGAGTTATGAGATGGTTCAAGCTTCGTAGTTG
Organism: Caenorhabditis auriculariae; assembly: GCA_904845305.1. Lineage (NCBI taxonomy): Eukaryota > Metazoa > Nematoda > Chromadorea > Rhabditida > Rhabditidae > Caenorhabditis > Caenorhabditis auriculariae. The sequence goes on along the minus strand of CAJGYM010000010.1, from coordinate 2,429,415 downwards.
AGATTTTGTTGACTGAGAAGTCTTCTTCTCGCGTTTTTGTAGTCTTAAAAGGTCCATCAGAAAATTCTGTTAGAAAGTTCGGCATGTCCTCTGGAGTTGTGGGTATTCGCTCCTTGTCAACTGGAAGAAGTCGTCTTGTTCAACTTCCTAGTGTAGTCTTCTAAGGATTTGGTCTCGAATGAAGTTTCCCGTTCTTCTGATATTTTTCGAGGTCTTTTTCGTCAATTCAGTCATGGCTTTCGAGTCTTTCAAAGTGTAGATGGAAGAATTCGTCTTAGAATAACTTTCAACGAGGGGAGCTTTCAAAGATTAGGAAGAACTGGAGAGTTATGAGATGGTTCAAGCTTCTGTAGTTGAGATTTTTGTTGACTGAGAAGTCTTCTTCTCGCGTTTTTTTGTAGTCTTAAAAGGTCCATCAGAAAATTCTGTTAGAAAGTTCGGCATGTCCTCTGGAGTTGTGGGTGATCGCTCCGTGTCAACTGGAAGAAGTCGTCTTGTTCAACTTCCTACTGTAGTCTTCTAAGGATTTGGTCTCGAATGAAGTTTCCCGTTCTTCTGATATTTTTCGAGGTCTTTTTCGTCAATTCAGTCATGGCTTTCGAGTCTTTCAAAGTGTAGATGGAAGAATTCGTCTTAGAGTAGTTTTCAATGAGGGGAGCTCTCAAAGATTAGGAAGAACTGGAGAGTTATGAGATGGTTCAAGCTTCGTAGTTGAGATTTTGTTGACTGAGAAGTCTTCTTCTCGCGTTTTTGTAGTCTTAAAAGGTCCATCAGAAATTTCTACTTGAAAGTTCGGCATGTCCTCTGGAGTTGTGGGTGATCGCTCCGTGTCAACTGGAAGAAGTCGTCTTGTTCAACTTCCTAGTGTAGTCTTCTAAGGATTTGGTCTCGAATGAAGTTTCCCGTTCTTCTGATATTTTCGAGGTCTTTTTCGTCAATTCAGTCATGGCTTTCGAGTCTTTCAAAGTGTAAATGGAAGAATTCGTCTTAGAATAACTTTCAACGAGGGGAGCTTTCAAAGATTAGGAAGAACTGGAGAGTTATGAGATGGTTCAAGCTTCGTAGTTGAGATTTTGTTGACTGAGAAGTCTTCTTCTCGCGTTTTTTTGTAGTCTTAAAAAGGTCCATCAGAAAATTCTGTTAGAAAGTTCGGCATGTCCTCTGGAGTTGTGGGTATTCGCTCCTTGTCAACTGGAAAAAGTCGTCTTGTTTAACTTCCTAGTGTAGTCTTCTAAGGATTTGGTCTCGAATGAAGTTTCCCGTTCTTCTGATATTTTTCGAGGTCTTTTTCGTCAATTCAGTCATGGCTTTCGAGTCTTTCAAAGTGTAGATGGAAGAATTCGTCTTAGAATAACTTTCAACGAGGGGAGCTTTCAAAGATTAGGAAGAACTGGAGAGTTATGAGATGGTTCAAGCTTCGTAGTTGAGATTTTGTTGACTGGGACGTCCTCTTCTCGCGTTTTTGTAGTCTTAAAAGGTCCATCAGAAAATTCTGTTAGAAAGTTCGGCATGTCCTCTGGAGTTGTGGGTATTCGCTCCTTGTCAGCTGGAAGAAGTCGTCTTGTTCAACTTCCTAGTGTAGTCTTCCGCGGATACGGTCTTGATTAAAGATTCTGAAGTGATTCTGATCAAAGTTTTTGCTGGGTTCGTTTCTTTGACAGTCTCATCTGGTTGCCAGGAAGAGACCGAATTTGAGCTGTTTCCGAGAAGATTCTCTATGAATTTCGTGTTCTCGTTCATTCCTTCAACTTCTCACTCTGGATATTTTCATTTAGTTTTTTCCTCTGGTTCGTGATCCATTGAAAAGCCGTCGTTCGAGATTTGTTCGCGTCGTTCCCTACGGAACAACTCTTACTCAGAAAGCGTCTTGTAGGCTTCCGCCAGTTACGATGAGACCTTATTCGGTTGGAAAAGCTCGTTTCAACTTGCGTCGTGCTCAGAAGGAGACTTTTGAGCTTCAGATCCAGTGGCGTATGTCTCGAACTGGAAGAGAGAGGCGTCGGTTTGCTTGAATCCAAAGGAATCAACAGAAAAGAGTTTCCTTGAGGGCCACGAGACGTCTTGTCGCTGCCGAGACGTTTGAACGTTTCTGCCGCCTTATGCTCAGCTCGATGCTGAGAGTAGAAGCCACTCTGGCACAAGCAGCGGCGATGATCCGGGCTCAGTATCCGGAAGAAGCTCCTTCTTCGGAGATTTTGACGGAGGGTGCGTTTCTTTTCGAATGGAGTTACCACTCCATCGAAGAAATGAATCCGAAGTTCGATAGATTGATATTGCGATCTTCAGACCCCGAGGGTGCTCCCCAGGAGCCTCTGGAGGAGATCTGGCGTGCGGAGGATTTCCCTTAAGGAATTCTGTTTGGTCAGTTTGTAGCTGAAATCAGAATAATCATGGAGAATTGCAGTTGGCGTCTTTTTTCGGCCGTGTTGCCCTACTCGTCGTTTCTTCGTGCTGTTTGGTTTATTTTATTGTGTGACCTGTGAATAAAATATTGTGTTCAAACTTGTTGAGTTTCGGTGAAAAGAAGTGTGCTCCAACATGCACTCGATTATTTTAAAAATGGTTGTTGATAATAATTCTATTGAGAAGTGGTTGAGGTGCATTCATGGACGCTCAGATCCTTCGTCGTCAACAGGCCGTTTTCCGGGCCAACCTCAAGGTCCAACAGGCCGGTCAAGAGGTCGGCAAACTGAGCAAGTTCGCTTCTCGAGCCGAGGAGCGCGCCCGTGTCAAGCGGACTTTCCGAGGAGAATTCTTTCCGGGAGAAGAAGTCTTCGAGAACAGTCTTCCCCGGGAGATCGAGAAGCGAAGGACCAAGGCCGCGGTGGCTTCTGCTCTTCGAGCTTCTCGTTTTGCTCGGGTTCAGCTGGAGAAGTACCAGTCGCGTCTGGAGAAGGCTCTTCGTGACAAGGGCAACGAGGTGAAAAAGTCCCCGTGTGAAAATCTCATGGTGTTGTTCTTAGATTGTCGAAGAAGCCGAAGATGATGATGTTGAGGGCGACGCTTCCATCTGATTAATATTTTTTTCTAATGAACTCTGTGCCATTATTTTTCGCAATAAATCTTTTTTTCACGATTTATTGTTTCTCTCGTGGTTTGAATGCTGTCAAACTTCTGTGACTTACTTGCGAATTCTTTCTTTTCAAATGTTAGGCGATAATGTGAGACTTCAGACCTCTGAGTTATCTCATTTGCCTTTTTTTGATAAAGAAATTTTCTGAAGTCTCACAAGTGCACTCAGAAAGCATGATTCAGATGGAACTGCTCCGTCAAGAAGTGTCCGTGGCTCAAGAGAGACTTGCGTCTCACAGGCGCCAAGAAGACTTCTCCTTTAGGATGGCTTATTTCGGACTTCTCCGTGGTATCCTCAATCCGTCGCGAGCTCTTCCGCAGGTGGTCTTGGACGACCTGCTGGATCGCTTCCAAACCGCCAGAGAAGGCGTCATTTTTGCCGAGCGCCGATTGGCAGAAGCCCGTCGGCGTTTGTCCGAGTTTGAGTTGGTCGCCCAGGTAATTTAATTCAAACTTGCGTCGTGAAAAAGGAGTGGCTTCTGAACTGAAGTTACTTATCAATCAGCGAGATGAAACATTTTGGGAGTCACAGTCCTTTTATAGTTTTTGGCGAAGCTTCTAGAAATCGAATTTTCCTTTTTGATGAATGAAACTTTTAGCTCTGGGCCCTCCGCCAGTCTTTGGCCGACCAGTCCGACTCGGACTCTTCTGATCAAAGCGACGGCTCTCTTTTCGTGAGTTTCAACCCTTTCTCAAAAGATCTCAGAAAGCATATCTTAATTGAAATAAACTATAAAAATTTCAGTAAGGCCGTCTTCTCCTCCTTCTTGGGCGTCTCTTCTGTGTTTTTTTTTGCTTGTTGTTTTTTGATAAATTGTTTCTTTCTTTATACTGTGCTTTGCTCGAAAAATAATTCCTCTTGTTAATGGGGTTGTAATTTTACTTTAAAATGTTTCAAGGGCTTCCGGAAAGATACTCATATCTCATGTAGGAAAGAAAGTCTGATTTCTTCTTCCAAGTTAAAGCTTTGATAAAAGTTTGACTCCTGCCTCATGATAAATCTGAAAAAAATAATAAAAAATCCAGCTCGTTGAAACAGAATGGCGTAGAGATATTCCCACCAAAACATGACCGACACAAGTTTTTCTGCAGCAGCTCGTTGAATCTAGAGGTTAATTGTTTTAAGAAGCCTGTTTTTTTTCTGATTTTTTCAGATTCTCTTGGTTCATTTAAGAATTTCTCCACTTCTTTTCTTACTTCATACATTCCTTTGTAAATAAAGGCTTGAGAATAGGTTTCCACTTTTAATAATTTTCGGACCTGATTTTTTTCAGGCATCGAAGCTTTAAATTGACTTTGTTGCATCGGCTTTCAAATCTTCTCTTCAGGTTCAAGTTTTTCTGTCACAATTTTTCTTTGAATATTTCAGGTTCCAAGTTTTGCGTGGTTTCTGGACTTGGAAGCTCAGAATCTCAGGACATCAAAGGATCCAAAATTTTTGAAAAAAGTTTGCTTCCTTTATTTGTATATTCATGGCTCAAAGTTTCAGAATTGATTACGAGAACGACTGCAATAAATGTATAACAATGTTGCTGGACAAGGCAATCGAAATTTCGACGAAACGATTTAAGGTGAGAAAAAACGTCGTTCCCATGACTAATGTCTTTTTTAGGTAGCTCTGCTTCCCCGCACGATCACCACGTGAAGAACCATGATTACAGCTCCGCTCTGGAAATCTCTTTTTTGCTCAATAAATGATAAAAAATGTTGATCAACTGTTTTTTATTTGTTGTTGTTTGTTAAATTCTGTGAAATACTTGTGATTCAGAAAATATGAAAAAAACTTGAAAACAAAAAAATTTTCCACACAAGAAAGAACAAGGCTCTTATGAAACGTTTTGTGCGTTGAAAAAATAATCCACTCATAATTCCCTCTTCGTTCTGAAGTAACTACAAACTTAAAATGCTTCGAAATGGTTTCGAACCCTGAACTTTTTGAAAATTTTGTGTATTTGACAAAAGTTGCCTGCGCAAACTTGGAAGTTTCAAAAGTCTAAGAAAAAAAGAAATATACTAATCTCGACGGTAAACTTTTTTTTGGGAAGAGACGTGGGACTCCCCATGAAGATTCGCGGTCGTTTTGGAGGATCTTCTAGTGAAACTTTCATCGAAAAAGGGATACCCTCAGCGCAGAAATTCGGAATTTCATTTCTTCTGAACGACCTGACAATTTCCAGAAAGTTTTCAAAACTAAAAAAATTTAAGAGGAACGTTCAGTCAGAAAATCGAACAAATCGGGAAAAAATTGATATTCCATCTTCGGCGGTTGTCTTCTTAGCAACCATTGGACGTTTCTTTGATGACTCGGTTTTTTGGGGCCTGTCTCTCGGAGATAATTTTTTCGTGTATCCAAAGTATAGCTATACAGGAAAGAATCCAAAGAAATTATTTCCTTCAACAGTCCGGAATCGAACCCAGATGCTCCCCGGTCACATTCTTTAATCTCTTTAGGAAGCAAATTTTTTATCTGCAAATTCTTGCTTTCTGGACAATTGGTTTAATAAAATATGAGAAAAAGTTCGAATCAATCAGGCCTTTTAGCCGCTTTCTATACAGTCCATCCAAACATTTATCTGCAATGGAGAGGAAACTCTCAAGGCATTTGCTTCCTCACGCCGTTTTTCACTCGAGCCTATTTTTTCCTTTTATAGTTCCTTCGTCACAATCGTTTTTTCGTGATCCAAACAATGTCTGTATATTTCCCAATAGTTCAAAGTTTCCGTTTGTTTTTTGTTTTTTTGCTATAGATCTCGTTATAAAAATCAAAAAGTTTGATTTAAACGCTTATTTGGTATATGTTCAGAAACGGAAATGAGATCGAAAAAAATTCCGTTTTCAAAGTTAGAGCTCGTGAGATTTTCGTGATTTTGCGATAACGAAACGCAGTTTTTTTCAACGAAAGAAATATTTTTTTAATCAAAAAAATTTAGAATCCTAATAAGAAATGTCATTTCAATTTTCTTTTGTTAAAACTCCCAGGAATCGGGCAGAATCTTTGATGTGGTGTAAAAAAATAAAGATCCTAAAAAACATAAACCTGCTAAAACATCGAGAATCAATCTTAAAGGCATAGGAAAGAAAAAAAACAGTTTTTCAGTTCGAAGCCGTACTTTGTAGAGCTTTTCATTGTGAATCGAACGGTGATCTTGAATATTTACCGAACTCTCTAGTTTTGGAGAAAAAATCACTCAAAGTCGGAAAAAAGATAGTTTGGGTTCCCGCCCAAAGGGCGCTTGGTCGCGAAGTTGCCTTATGGACAACAAGCTTTGCAATTTTTTGGATCTTCGCTTTATGCTCCGTTTCTTATAACTTTCAATTTTTTCTGTTGTCGCCGAAGCTCTTTTCGCCGCAAAAACTTTCCGCTGATGTATGATGTGCAAACTTTGATCGAGAAATGCTTCTCTTGTAAAAAATGACCTATTCACACAGATTTCGATTGAGATATCGATGTTTTGCATTTACTTTGATATCGGTGTGTAATTTTTGTTCGCCCTAGTGATTTTTCAGAGAAAAAAGCTGGATTTGAAGCAGTTATGCGGTTATTATTAATAAAATGCGAGTCTAATACGACGTCCGCAACGTGCACCGCTACTGTGAACAGTTGTCCGTACACGGATCCAGAGCATATTTCAAAATTAAAGGCGGAAAAGTAAAATCGCGTTTTTCTTCAAAAGTAATCACATTTGTAATTTTTTGGAGTGCATCGTTCGATTTGCAAAGAAAAACTATATAAGATACAGGTTTCATCTAAAACCCCGTTTTCAATGCTCTTATGGCAAAAAAATTCGATATCTCTTGATTTTTCATTTTTGTCAAAGCTTCCCTCCTCAAAAAATTGAAGTTTGGACAGATTGATCTTTTGAACTAGTTCAAATGCTGATCAGGAAGTTTTCGGGACTACGCGCAAAATGAGATGAAACTGACTAAAAATACATACTTTCAGATGTCTTCCGAAGAGTCGGATGCCGCCTTTTTGGAATTTCAGCGACTTCAAGAAGAAGCTGAACGCCTTTATCTGCGACTCCAGGAACAGGAGGAGCTTTTTGCGAGCTCCGCGCCTTCCGCCCTTTCAGAAGCTTTGCTGGAGGACCTTCGCCAGCAGCATCACGCTGCCCTGGAGGCGGCTCTGGCCGCTGAAACGACCTCCTTTGAGGCCCTACAGCGCTGGGTCTTGGAAATCGATGATAATCTGGCGGAGGTGATTTTAATTCAGTTTTATGTGCTCAATCAAGATCATTGTCGTAAACAAAAGTGAGAAAAAATGCAGAAAAAAGTAAGTGTTTTTTGAATATTCGGCTCGGGAAAAGAATTGTGAGAGATATAGGAAATGATTGATAGAAAAGTCTGTGCGCAGGAAAGTTCAGCGAAGCTTTTGACGAGAATCTTTCAAAAACATCCTGGAAAAAAACTTGGTCAAATTTTCAGTTATACATCAACTAACAGCGCATTGGAATCACTTCGAAAATTTTCAGTCACCTCTGCTTTCTCCGCAGCATGCTGAGATTGAGGCAGAGTCGGAGGCCGAGTCGGAGGCAGAAGCCGTCGTTCCTAACAGTGTCGCCGAGTCTTCCGCTCTAGGCGATCAGGTTGTTCCAGGCTCTCCTGAGGTTCTCTTTGTAAGTTCGATCCTTTTTCCAAGAATGAATAACTTTCAGGCTTTGTTCGAAAATTGAACAAATATTTTTTCAGTGGTAACTTCGTCCTTTTTCTCGCCTTCTTCTGCTGGCTTTCCTCTTTCCTCTTTCCTTTTTTTTGTTTTTGTCTCTTTTTTGTAGTTTTTTTCTTATTTAGATAAAGATTTTATTCATTTGAATATGTTTTTCCCGCATATCTACGTGAGCAAAAATTCAGTTAAACAATTTTTTTATTCGAATTCGAAGAAAGAAGTAATCAAAAGCTTTGACATATTATAAAAAAAGTAATTGGTAAAAGTCTAGAAGAATTCAATGAAATTCCAGGCAAATTTGATAAATTCTGAAAGTTCTCCGAGAAGTGTTTGCCAGATCACAACGTTTTTTATCCAGCTTATCTCTTGAGAAATGAAGCTTTAGATTATTTTTCCTGTATTGATACTCTTTCAACGAAAGTTCTTGAAAATTATTTAACTGCATCCTGGTAGTTAAATGGTTTCGCTCGATTTCGAACGTCTTGGCAAATCCAGAAAAGATGTCAAAAATTTAAAATTCCATCCGATTCAACGTTGAAAAGAACGTGAGACCCAGGTTTCATCGTTTTCGCACCTATTTAGCACCGCTATTTAAAAGCCGTTCGAGCAACTTCACATGATACTCCAGAAGAGACGGTCGACGATTGCCCGTGGGACTTTGACCGAAGGTGCGAAGAAGGCGTCGGGCACGAGGGCGGGGAAACTGTTGCGTCTGCGGCTACCGCCCCCGACAGTTTTGTTTTCTTCCTTCTCTTCCTTTTTTCTTTTCCTTGTGCTGTGGTTCGACATTTATTTCTCAAGTGAAACTGTGGAACTTTATTCTCCTGCTGTCTTGAGTCAGCTTTAGCTAACAATTTGAACAAAATTAATTTAAAAATTTTTCTTGTTTCTGTCTTTATGGGAAGGTGAAAAAAAGTATCCGGTTTTTCTTTTTACTATAAAAAGCGTCGTAAAACACAAAAATGATCTCGTTTTTTTTGTTCAAAGTTTTTCGCCTTTGATTTGTGACGTTAAAGCTTCTTGTGAAACTATTGGAATCTATCATTGTAGTTTAAGTTCTGCGCTAAAAAAGTGTCCATTTAGTTGATATTTGCGTTTGTTCCTCTATTCCTTGTTGCGTTTCGATTCAAAATCGGAATTATTATGAAGTTTCGATGAAGTGATGCATTTCAGAATGACGAAACCACAATCTGCTTGGGATGAGGTTGCAAAGAAAGCCGCGAAATCCTACGTGCAGTTCAAAAAGTTTGAGCTCAAGTTCCGGCAAACTGATAAGCTTCGAGACAAGTTGGAAGCTAATCGCCTCAAGCGATTTTGCGAAAAAAATCAGAATGACGGTCTGAAACTGCAGCAAAGGAGAAACATGGATGAAGGATGGGTTGGTTTTTTGTGTTCTGAAGAAATTTTTTATTTTCCTTTCTTTTCGATGAAAGATAGGGGCCTTTAAGTTTTTCCAATCACAGTATCTCCGAGATATTAGGACCGGGAAGAAAGAAAAGCGGGAAAACTACAAAAAATCGCCTTGATGCAGTGATTTTTTTCTTCTTTGAATTTTTTAAATCGAGCGTTCTATTGAGAGCAGATCTGAAAACTCTGTCATATTTGCTATTTGCAGAAACTTGTAGCTCCAGAAATAATAGTTTTTCGAGTTCCGATGTTTATTTTAAATCTTTTTTTTTGTCTTGGACTCGAATTTTAGGAAAAAAAAACACATCCAAAAAGATTGATCTACCTTCTGAGAGAATAACTGTAACAGTGCAAAATGGATTGGCGTCGAAAATTGTTTTTTACAGTACCAACAGAGGGATACGAAGAAATGGGCGGACTTGTGTGTTATTGCAAGGCTACGCGTCATCCAAATGAAGGCTTATGTTGAATCGACCAAAAAGAACCTCCTTCTGGCCCACGTGAACGCTGGACGAAAACCAACGGCCTGTGAGAAGCGGACAATTCGCAACTTGTCCAGAGAGCTCGATACCGCGCATTCGACTCTCAGAACATCTCAAAAAAAGGCTAACAGATACGCCAAGGAGTTCATGGATTCGGTCACAAAACAGGTTAGTACACCGTTTTGAAATATCCATCCAATTTCATAATTTGTTCAGATTTTGGTTGAAAACGTCACTCCATGTGACGCTGACGAAAGCAGCACCAACTGCGACGAGGACATCAGTGACAAGCAAGAGATCAGTAACGACAACGACAACATCAGCCAGGGCAGCGATGACGACGATGAGAAGAACTTGAGGAGCTCCGATGAAAGCAGCAGTGCACACGAAGAAGACAGCTCTAGTGGCAAAGAAATGAATAATGCTTGTATATTTTGAATGTCCACATTTGTACAAAACTAATAACAACCTCCAATTGTTAATGAATATTATTTACAGAAGCTGTTTGAAAGTTCATTGAAAGTTCCTGATATTATTGAGCATCGACAACTGCACAATTCATCATTTGTTCTTACAAGCAAAGTGTGTCATGTGAACATCGCAGATCTGGTCTAAACTTCTGTGGTAGTTAGTCCTAGTTATAAGTACTTGAAAATAAAAAGAAACATCTGCTAAGCGCCATAGGGTATTGCGAAATATCCTATCAAAAATGTGCGTAAAATGCTCAAAAACTGATTTTCTTCGGTTTTTCAATTTCCAAAACGTCTAGTGTTGTTCACTATATCACAAGAAACACGAGAAAGAAACCTTTTCCACAAAAAAACCAAAAGAGAGTCCGTTTTGATCTTCTCTTGAACATATTAGACGTTATTTCTCAGTACATCATGGCGCTTCGCAGATTATTCTTCTTGTTTTCGAATACTCATACGTGGGGCTACCTACCATAGAAGTTCAAGCCGTGTTTGCGATGCTCACCCCACACACTTCCCTCATGAATCGTGGGATAACAGCGAAAAAAGAAAAACCAATTCAAGGACCGGATCGCCTAGCCGAAAATTTCGATATTTTGCTCAAAGTTTCACAACCAAGCGAATTCTCTGTGCGGAATCGTCACTTAGTTCAGAAAAAAAGGTTAAACGAGTTCCGCTTCCGACTCCTTCCTGAACGAAGGCGCTCCCGAGACATAACAAGAATTTTCAAAAGACTGTTGATTTTCAAAAAATCAAGACCTTTCAATGAGTTTTCAAACAGCTGTCTTATTTAATATTCATTTACAACATAGAAGTTTGATAATAGTTAGTTGTACAAGAATGGAAATTTTAAAATCTAGTTGAGCTTTATTCCTTTTCTTCGTCGCTAGAGGTTTCAGAGCCGCTTTCGTTGGAGTCGGTGCTACTTGCATTGCTGTCGCTCTTGTTCTCCTCGTCGTCGTCACTGGTTTCATCGCTGTCGCTGCTGATCTCCTCGTCATTGTCGCTAATGTTTCCGTCGTCGTCGGTGATGTCGTCGTCATTATCGTTGCAGCTTTCGTCAGCGTCATAGCTTTCGTCAGTGCGTTCTTCAGCAAAACACTGAAAGATTTTTAATTTGAATGGGAATTGCAAAACAGTATACTAACTTGCTTTTTAATACAATCCATAAGTTCATTTGCGCAAATGCTAGCATTCTGCTGAGTATTTTTAAGAGCCGACCGCGCTGAATCGACTTCTTTAGCGAGGTTGCGGGTATTTCTCTTCTTCGAGGCCGTCGGTTCAACTGCGGCGTACTTTTGAGCGAGAATCAAGTCCATTCCGGAAGATTCAACGTGGGCCTTGATTTGGATGATCCGGAGTCTAGCGATAACGAGCAGGTCCGCCCATTTTTTACAATCGACGTGTTGGTACTGTAAAACACATCTTATTTTCGAAAAAAAATCCATAAAAAAACTGCTGCGTTTTCTCAATCGAGAATTAGAATAACTGAGCGCAAAAATCAGAAACTCTTGATAATGCTCTCGGAAATTCTTTAAAGGCCTTGATGAAAGTTTTCATCAAAGAAGCTCTAATCCTAAAGTAAAAAACCAACCCATCGTTTCTTTATATTCCTTTTTTGATACAGTTTTAAGCCGTCGTTTAGATTTTCTCTGCAAATACTCCAGAGTCGGTTCGCCTCCAATTTGTCTCGCAGTCTTTGAGTTTGCCGGAACTTCAAGTCGAACTTTCTGTGCATCACGTAGGTCTTCGCAGCTTTTCGTGTAAGTTGCGCCCAAGCAATTGATAATGGTCTCATACTGAAATGAAGCACTTTTTACTGAATGACATAAAAATTTCAAAGTTCGGATAGAAACGTAACAAAAAAATAAAAAAATGAACAAAAAAATAACAGTTAAGAATTTTTCTTCGTCTTAAAGCGAAACGTGAACTTCGCTGATCCAATAGTTTTTTTGATAAAAAATAGTTCAAGGTTTTATGCAACGTGCGGAGAAAAAAAGACAGAAAAATGAACAAATCAGAAAAATCTCGTTTCTTGTTAATTTATACTTTCAATAAAAGAAATGGAAACGAAAATCATTTTTTTCACCGTTAGCTTGAGACAAAACAAAAACAAGAAAAACGTTCATATTCACTTTCGTACACATCATCATCAAAAATCGCCTCAAGGCTGTGAAATAAATTCTACAGTTTTGCGTGTACCTGGCGCAGAAAGAAATGTCAAACTTTAGCACGAGGAATAGAAAGAAGAAAAATAAAGCAGTCGACGACGAGGACCCGCATACGCAACAGTTTTCCCGCCGACGCACCCGACATCTTCTTTGTGACCTAGGTCAAAATTTTGAACATGCCACAGGGAGTCTGTTACAGCTCCTACAATTTTGCTGGACAAAAGCGTTAATCTAAAGGAAATCAGCTTTTTTTGAAGTTTCACTCGGTTTAAACATTGGCATTTTTAATTTAATTTATAGCCAAGTTCATATCGATTTACCATTTTTGATCTGGTTTTCTCCAGAAGCTCCACTAACAATTTTCACTATGTCATTTTGCTGTTTTTTTTCATTTCGAAATCCACTTGAATTCCAACGCGGCAATGTTTTTCTCGTGGTTTTTTTGTTTCAGGATAAGTTTTTTTCAATTTGACCAAAATTGAAAAAAGAAATTTTCATTTTTTTCAACGGCACACACGGAAAAAAACGATGCCAAAAAAATATATATATGGAAGCATGGACAGTCTAAATCCACATTTTAACCCGAAACAATTTCTTCAATGCAAGAACGTACAATACAATTGCAGATGACATCGTTAACGTTGCAACTCGTAGTTTACATAAATCAGCCTAAAAGGGGAAGGACTCTTGAAAAAACTTTTCAATTTTTTTTTGCAAATTAGCTTTTTCAATCGTTATAGCAATGGACTAAAATTGGCACGGTTTCATAGTTTTCACAAAATTATTTCATATGAAGCGAGAGAATTGGCAGATTATACGAAGCTGTCCTTGTCGACATCATCGTCGAGGACGATTCTGTCGGCTAACTTTTCTGTGGCGGATTGAGCGGGACCCACGGCGATCTGTCGGAATCTGAAAATCTCCCTTCATTCGCGAAAGTTTCAGCTGATCTTCGCTTGTTAAATTAATTTTTCAAGGCAATTTTCATATGATTCATAACTTGATCTTGTGAATAAAAGGCTGAAATCTTCGGTCTGAGAAAAACACTTTTCAGCTTCACTTGCTTACAAATAAAAGCATTCTGTCTCTCCAGCCACGTTCGGTTTAGATCAAACAAGTTTTGAACGTTATTATTTAAGGAAATCTCGGCAAATTTCCACTTCAGTTTCTGAAACCAAATTCACATTAATTAATTTATTTATTTTTATTAAACTCGGAATAACGTCTTTTTTGAAAGTCCCAATACAAAATGGCAAAAATATCTTTGAGAGAGACAAATTTATTTCCTACTGAACAATTTTCAATTATTAAGGGAGGTTTTCTACTTTTTTTCTTTTCTTTTTCTAGTATTACTTCAAAACGGAAAAAAAGGAACCCTCTTGGAGAAGCAAGTTCAGAACGCATCGAGGCGCGTAGCTTCTGAGCAGATCCGCGAATCGACCGCCGCAAAGCGGTTACCAAGGACTGGTCTTCAGTGTAAAGAGAGTTGTTTCTGAAAACTTTCTTTTTATTTTCAAATATCGACTTTTGTTTTTTAAAAATTTTTTAAGTATTCAGTTGAAATTTTTTTCTCAGAACCAACCTCTTTAGATCATGAAGAAGTAAATATCGTGTTATTGAAGAGTAAAAAGAAAGACAGCTTTAATAAGAATATGGCGACACAAAATGAAAAAAATTAGACACTTAAGTAGTTTGAGTAGGCTCTAAAGGAGTCATTTCCCAAGTTGTTTTCCTAGAGCTGTGGGATCTGAAGATCGCCGTGTTGATCGGCCAGCTTAGCAGAAAGGATGGATTGGCGAACCGAGTAGCGCCCGCGAGAGACGAGAAGTCGTGGGTGAATCGGTTGCCTTCGCGACGTTTTGTCTGGCAGCGAACGAAGCGGTAGTAGATCTCTGTGAACTCGTGCCGGAAGTTGGTGTTCAGGAAACCGTAGAGGAACGGGTTTACGCAGATGGAGAGCATCGAAACCATCTTGCAGGTTTGGTCGATTCGCTCGACCAGTGCCACGTAGGATTCCTGTAAGAGCAAAGTCCTTGAATTTTGATTATGTTTTTTTCTCGCAATATTCATTGATTCAAGAGCATTTTAGTCATTATTAAATTAATATCAGTTTTTTTGGATGTAAAAAGTAAGAAATTTTTTTGAAAAAAACTTCTCCGAACTGAAGCAAGAAAAAAAGGAAATTTCCAAAAATTTCATATGGATCGAAACCATTTTGACTGAATCTTATTCTCATCACTCTCAAAAATCTAATTCAAAAAGTTGAATAGATGAATATTCTTGCAGATTTTTCTGAAAAATTTTTTTTTTATTTTGAATATTCTTTTTTTGCATGTCTCCGGTCAAAAAAATATTGTTTTGAATTTAGTTCAAAGGGTTTCTTATCAAGCTTTCACATCTCTCGAAAAAAAAGTATTTCGAACTTCCTTATTTTCATGAGAATTTTGCCCCTTCATGTTTTTCGGACGTTATACTCCAAATAATACTTTTTCATATCTCGAATTTCACAAACAAATTAAAAAGGTGAACTATTCGTCATCTGTGACGTCGGATATTTTGAAAACTTTCCTGAGCTCATAATTCACAAGACACGTCACGAAAGTTCCAAAATATTTTTTGCTACCCAAAAAATATGAGAACGCTATAATTTTTGATTCCGGTTGAGGGAAGACGTCAAGGTTCTTACGTCATTGAGGAGGTCCAAATCGAGAAGGAAGGAGATGAGGGTGAAGGGCAGCCAGAGAGCCGCATAACTGCCAGCCATCGCGATGAGCAACGAAGTGGTGCGACTCGTCCGACGGTTGCTGGCTCTCTCGGCGATCGAACTTCTGATCGAAGGCATGGAGGGCGACCGCAGGTTGCTCTGCATCTTCAAGGTGCACGAAACCTGCAAAGCGTCCGTTTTAAATGCTTAAAAGTGAAATTGAGAGGGAGGGAAGTAGATAATAAGCCAAGCAAAAAACCAAAAACATGCAAAAAAGTTTGCAGATATTTTAGGAAGATCTGTCGACCGGAATTTAAGAGTTCAGAAGATTTAAATGTTTTTTCTTTCTCAATAAAACTTGGCTGAGAACAAAAAAACATTGAATTTAATGAAATTTCGTTTTTACTTCGCAAATAATTTAGTAGTGGACAAATGAAAAAGTTAGTCTCATTCAAATTATTTGGAAAAATGAAGCTTTTCTCTGAAAAATTATATTTTCACCCACACTCGGGAAAAAAACTATTGCTCTCGAAAACTCAGGTCATTTTTTCTTGGCTTCGCAGTTCATCAGAGCCAACATCCGTTAACTTTCCATTGGAAGTTAATGAAGGCGAACGTTGAACATAAAGTCAAACCTCGTTAGTCGGCCGATTGGTGTCACTTCCTTCCCGTTTCCTCTCATTTCCTCTGCTCCGACTCATTTGATTTGCGTTTGTTTTCAAAAAACGCGTCAGCTTCACGTTGAAAATTGATAGCACAAAGAGCGGCACCGCGTACAAGAACACGACTTGAAGCACCGACATCATGAACTGGAAAAAAGGTACTTTCAAAGAATATGAAAAAAAAAGTTGGAGACTTGTCCTAAGCCTTTTATCATGTGAACACCAATTTCAAACGTTCTTTGGAACAGTTTGAATTGCTTTTCATTACGATTTCAAGCTTTGTGGTAAATTTCAAATGGCTGAAAAAAGGTTTACGTGATCATTATATTGCTCCCAGCAGCGTCGAGATGTTCCTTTTTTTTAAAAATCGAGCTCAAGCGGAGCCATAAGTTTTTGTTCATTTGAAAAAAGACATAACTTTTGAAAAACATTTTTATCTTTTTTTTCAACTTTTTCAAACGACACATTTAAGCTTTTTTGTTCACTTTTTTCTGCCTTCTGATCTTTGTGTTGCTGTTAATCTCACACAATAATTTTGGGAACGTTGAAGGTTTTCCCAGCCGTGTAATTATTATCCTTCTGTTTTTCTTGACTCTGCGTGTAGCATGACTTATAAATATTGGATCTTCTGATATTTTTAACAAGTGAAAAGCAAAAGATTAAATTTAGCAAATGAAGATTAATTTAAAGATTGTAGAAACTATCTCAATCAAGGTAAACTCGCTGTTCGAATAGAAATATCGTTCAATTTTGAACTTCTTAGATTTAAAACAATCAAGAGATCTCAAAACTGCGCTTCAGGGATCAAAGCTCCTCGAATAAACCATACCGTACAAATAACCATAGCTTCAATGGATAATTTTTGTCCTGCCAAATATCAAACTGTACTTGGATTCTCTGCGTGTTGACGTCGATGATGGAAGAGCGCGTGGCGGAAAGCCGACACTGGCGCCACCCATAACTTCTCATTTTGATCCCGCCATCATCATCGAAGACAAAAATATCCTGAAAGCGTAACCCGTGATTGTCGTTGTTTCTTTTTTTAATAACGATGTTCTTAGAGTGCTCAATAATCCCTTGGAGAAGGGGCAATTCGTTTTTTGTTTGTTTTGTGTTTCTTGAGACGGACCTTCATCACGTAGAGCATCGCCGTGTCGTAATAAAGCAGCAAGGGCAACGACAGAATAAATGACAGCACCCAGATGAACACGGAGACGGCCACAGCTCGAACACATTGTTCTCGGTTCGAAGCAACTTTCAGTCGCTTCACTGAGTAGTACCTAAAAAGTTCCCAAAATTGTGATTGAAGGAGCTAACAAAGAAGGTCATTTCCTGTTGTGGTTGGGAACCTCCTGAAATTTTATTAAAAAATTTCTTTATGTGCCTGTTAATTATGCTGAAAGTTGCAACTCGCAAAACTTTCTGGTTTTGAGAGAAGACACCTCAAAGACAAAATTCCCGTCAATGTACGTTATAATAGGCCATTTTGAAGCTTCGAACCCTTGTTTCTCAGAAGATATTCAGGATCTCAATTAGGTTCATCCAGAGATATTCTGGCAAATTTTCAGAAAATATTCGACTCTAAGTAAACTTATCTACATTGTAAGGTCCGATTGATAAAACGTGAATATTGTCCCTTCCAGAGAAATATGTTTTATTCTTACAGTTTTCCAATTGAAATCGTAAAAGACATTAAAACTTCAACACTGATGGATTTTGAATGAGAAGGGCTGAAAATTATATTTTTATTGAAAAAGTTGAGCATTCCGTATCTAGAGCTACTTCAGATATGAAACTTTTCACTTGGTTTCATTATCGAATCTGATATAAACTGTGCTCCATCTGTGGGGAAACCTTTCTGATTTCAATCTTTTTCAAATTCAATGAAAAAAACAACTTTTTGTTCTTTTGATTTTGTTCGACTTTCAAAATAACCTTTTTTTCTTTTTATAAATTTTAAAAAAACACCTTGAAATTTTTTTAGATTTTTTTAAACTTTATGAAAGGTTTGCGATATTTTCGAAGGTTGAGAACTTCTCACCTGTGGAATTTTTGCAAATGAAGTTTAAAAAAACAACACAAAAAAGGCGTTTTTGGCATTTCTTTGAGATTTTTTTATAACCACTTATAAATTTATTTTTTTCTTGACAATACTTTGAGATCATGATATAATCTTCATGAACACCATCGGAAAGCTTGCCTTACCGAAAACTTTATCAAAGACTAAAAATCAAATACAACTTTTAACCCTCCAGGTGTAAACTCAATTTTTTTATCCTTCAAAATCCGATGAAATGCCACTTTCTACTTTCCAGATTATCCTTTGCTCTCAGTTTTCGATGCACTTAAGGAAATGAGGAGCTACTAACAAGAAAGGGCAAGAACGCCTTTAAACTACGCTCTCAGCCTCACCGGATGTACACACGCGACACTTCCCGGAATTTTCCCTATGATTCAGCTTATATGTCTCAAGAATTCTTTCTCATGAGGATATTCGTTAAAAATGAGCAAAAAACAAAGGAAATAGAAAAAGAAAAACGAACCTGTCAATTGCCATAACAGATATGGTAAATGTCGAGCAGTAAATATTGCTTCCTGGCAAGACATTAGCGAATTTGCAGAAAAACCTCGAATAAGGAAATTCAAAGTCTATCGAAGGGAGCCACAGGAATGGGATATTTATCAACGCTAATATCTGAAAAAAAGAACATTTGGAGAAAATCTGAAAAAAGAACTTACCAAGTTTGAAAAAGCCAGGTTTAAAATCAAAACGTTCCTATTCGTTCTCATTGTTTTCTTTCTGACCACCGCCAGAATTACCTGAAAAAAACTTTTTTTAATTTCTTGGAGCTCATAAAGGAGAAAAATTCTGATAAAGACTAAATTGAGAACAATGAAATGAAATTACTGATTTTTTTGGAAAGTCGAGATAAATTTAATTTTTTTAATTTTTATTATCAATGGTTATAAGAAAAAAAGCTTTTTTTCGTGGAAGTTGCCAAAAAAATGATCGAGGTCTAATATATCAAAATCGATTTTACTTTTATTGAAAGGAACAATTTCGTACAATTTTTTTCAAATTTCTTTTTTTATCATTTTTTTCCGCCTAAAGTTCTTCTCTGCGATTTCATAACTCTTTGAGTCTCCATAACCTTTAATACGTCTTTCATTCACTCGAAATTTCATAACCTCACGTAAACGCCATTACGTTTACTTGGCCACTGCTTGCGTTATCAAAATTTCTGTTTGAGTTCGAACATACAGCTGTTTTGACCATTTTTTTCAACTCAGTAATTCTCAAAGTGTGCTCTTTCTATCGGAATGAATCAACGCACCAATCCGTTTCCGATAACAGCCAAAACAGATATGATAATGTAGACAGTCGTGTAGAGAATTTCCTCCCACGGATTAAACCTCCGAAGAGAAGTTTGTAACCGTTGGAAAAATGTCTGGAATGTCCAAAATTAGAGTTCATCGCCTTCATTGAATGAGCAAATTTCAATAATTTTTTTCCGCATCTTACAAACAACTTGAACTTACAAACAACAAAACCCCAAGTAATTTACATACAATCATCAGTTATCGATTAATTAAAGTCTAGTTTTTGGTTTTCATGGAGTTTAGGCTCTTTAAAGAAGATATGGATTATCATCTCAATCAAGTCGGCAGATTTGAATGTTAAAAAAACGTATCAAAGTAAATTGATAGCTTATTTAGAAAAAGAATCTTAGATTACACTTCAGTGTATCTCTTGCTTCGGATTTTTTCATCCTGATTTTTGAACGAAAAAATTTTGGAGGTTCGAGATAACAGTTATTCATAGATCTGAAACAATATCTAACATTTATTTTGGGTATATAAAATTTTGTTGATTTGAGTAAGCCAGAAAAGTTTTTTATTCAAAAGTCGATAAGGTTTCCGAAGTCTACCTGGAGGCATTTATCGTTGAAAGGAGTGCTCATGTAGATCTGTTCGGAGTCATTGCGGGAGATTCCTCGAGGGCAGTACTTGTCAATGTCCTCCACATTCATTATCATACCCTGAAAACAACCAGAAATAAGAAAAACAAACCGAGAAAAATGAATGAAAAGACGTTTCTGTTACGTCGGCTCTTTTTATCGTTTTATTCATACGAGGTGCTAGAGATTTTATGTTATGTTGTATCTAGCGGAGCATGTCCAGACAGAAGCAATAAAATGGCTGAGAAAAAACAGGGATCTGATGTGCAACAAGAAATTCAACGTTTTTGAACCTTTTTCAAAAAAATAAACACAGAATTGTGTTTCGAACACTGGGGATCTTAAAATGCTTAGGTGCGTGGGAAAACCATTGCCTACTTTCTATGCAACACCTCTATTAACCAGAAAAATGTTCCGCATTGGGAATAACCAGGTTGCGACGTCTATAAGTTTACGCAAATGTACAAATCAGGTGAAAAAAGCTCCTGGCCTTATTCAATTATTTTGATTGGAAGCCAAATTTAGAGAACGAATAACGTAAATATTCAATATTATCATACTATAAACGGAACCTAACTTTACGTCAACTCTTGCTCTGGAGCAGAATACAGAGCTTCAAAGCCCACCACTACAAATTGTGGTGAAATTTGTATCCTTTTGAAAACATTTGCAGAGTTCAACGACTTTTTTCGTAGTAAAAATAGACTCGTTTGCAGGACTTCGAAAAGGAAGTAAATTGAATGAATTCGATTCATGAGGTCACCTTAAATCAGAGATTTCTCGGTATACGAAGTTATGAAAAGTCCAGAAAAAGTGTTTCTGAGTTCTGGCATAAATTGGAAACGAAGTAAAATGCCTGGCTCAGTCACAAAAATCTTATAATCTTTGGACCTCTGCAACAAGATGCTTTTCTGATCTTGAACAGCAAAGTAAAGGGGAAAAGATTCCGAAATAGCAATTGAAGTGACATTCGGACAGGCAGTTGAAGCATCGAAGTTTTTGCGCGAGACGGACGTTGTGGGATGCCTGGCCCTAGGTACGCAAATAACCTAATCGAGCTATTTTTACTTGGTCGGCGGACCACGCGCCATTTCCGATTAGTTGAGCCCGAAAAGACTGAAGATCCTAACAGAGTGATAAATGAGATAAGGCCCCCGCAGAATCATTGACCGCATTGAACAGTGAGCTTTTTTTGGAAAATGAGCCGTGAAGGTTCAATTGGAAAAAAAAAACGGTTGCTCTACAATTAAACGTCATTTTGTGGTTTTCCGAAATCTTTTTTCTGTAAATTGCACGATAAACAATGGTTGTTCACATTAAACTATAAACTTTTGACGTTTTTTTCACTAAAGATATATCTAGTTTAATTTCGGTGGTATTCCATTTGAAAAAGTTATGAGCTAAACATTTTCTGACGCTCGAAGAATTTATCGAAATCGCATTCAAATCAATTTTGAGAAACAAAGAAAAACCAAACTAACGTCTGTACAAAATGTGAAATCAAAGCAGAAAAAATTTCACTGATTCTTAATGTTTGTCCAGACCTCTTGAAAACCCCGAAAAAACGTGTGTAGCTTGAAATGAAATTTTTTTTCAACGTTCTCAGGGAAAATATCGAGAGTATCCTTCCAGGATACATCTATTTTCAGATTCTCAAGAGGGGTGGAGATTAGCCACGAGGAAATTTCTCTCCCGAAATCAAGAAGTTCTTTCTCTTGATTTTCTTGAAAAAACTTTGTTTGTTATTTAGAAATCGGCTTCCCCCAGAATTATCTTTAAAAAAAACTTTTGCCGACCATGAAACGGTCAAACTCACCCAAAATATTGTAATTATCTATTGTGCTTTTGTGTAAAGTGTTAATTTCTAAACTGAAGTTGTCATTAAAATACTTGGTTGTTAATATTTCTAGCAAAAATAATTCCCTTCCAACTAGAAACTGAAAATTCTGTCGAAAACTGAAGCTTCGAAAACTACTAATTAGGAGACTGTAACCAATACAAATTTGGGGTGTTCTTTTTTCAAAAAAAAATATTTTGGCAAAAAGTCCAGCCCTTCTTTCTTGAAATAACAATAAGAAAGGCGATAATTAGCACAGAAAGAAAACAATTAATATGCAAAACACTGAGACGACCTTGTGCCGCCAGCCTTTCAAAAAATTCACGTCTTGAGGTTCGACAAAACATTTATATAGGACAAAATTGTAAATTCTTCCCCAAAAAATAGAGCACGAAAAGCTAATTTTCCCTTCATTCAACTTTCTTTTTTGAACAAATTTATGAACTTCCGCCCGAAAGACTAATTATGAATTCACTTCCGAACGCCGTCAAAAATCCATGGGATAGTTGAATTTTCGAGCTGTTCCGCACTTCACACTTGAATGTTGCGTTCTCGCGCATGAATTATTTAGAAAAACTGAAATAAGGCATAATTGAGTGCGTAGGATACACTTTTTGGAAAAGAAAGTAAAAGCTAGCAGAACGGCGAATAAACTGTTGAGGGAAGTTATCAGAAATAATGATGAATTTCTGGGGTTCATCATTAATGCTTTCCAGCTTCTGTAAAAAGAAACCTTGACGTAATATGAGGCTACAATTTGGCTCAAGGTTGCCGCTTAGAAGTAGAAGATCATTTTCGAAATGTCAATTAGTTGAGAAGAATATTTCGTAAGAGAAAGCGGCTTGCCCTGCTTTCCCATGCAAAGATGAGAATATTTTTGTTTTGCTGATAAGAGATAACAAAGAAGCATTGTATTCAGAACCAATCAGTCTTTTCGAAAAAATAAGAATATTCGGCGAAAAATATAAGGTTTTTTTCTCTCGAAAACAACTAGAAGACGAGAAAGACTTACCTTTAAGTGACTAAATATTTGAGAGGGTTCAGTAGGCACAACTAAAGTGTCAAGTTGAGGCTCATCAACCTCGATGTTTGGTTGGCGCGAACTTCTCACAACAAATTCGGGTTCGCAAAACGTCTCAGGGCCTACTTCATGAAGGAAAAATGTTTTCTTCAGAAGTTGTGGAGCGACGAACGGTGGAATGACGTATAGAAAACAAGTGGACTTGAGCTTTCCACAGAAAAAAAGTTGATTGCAACTCGGTTGTGCCGGAAATTTAGTCAGCTTCCCATCTGTTTTTGCTCGATATATGAGAGTAGAAATTGAGAAAGCTGTAGTCTAGTGAGGAATGTATCTTGCTACAAATCTAAGGGTCATGGGTTCGAGTTTCGTATCCGAAGAAGGTTTGACTGCAAGAGAGTGGGTGGAAAAATGAAACTCCAGGTTTAAAAATTGAAATGAAAATACTTGATACTAGCAACTCAGATAAGTTTTTGAGTTGGTGAAGAACCGATTTTCGGATTTTTTCGTGTATAAACAGCAAATTTATCGAGTAATGGATCATTAACTAAGCTTAAATCTCTACAAAAACTTGAAAATAAAACTTCCATGAACTCGACGAAAAACGATAATATTAATTATATTTCTGGAGTATATAGCTTTCGGCCTAAATTTCAGCTCCAAACCTTCTTGCATAAAGAATCCATGACTAGTTCTTTCTTAAAAGTTGTCTATTAGTGATCTCTGTCATGAACCATCAAAAATGTAGACTTGGCTTATTTACAACAAAAAAAACAACAGAAAGTGAGACTATGTAGTCTAGGAAGAGATCAAACTTGAAAGGATGAGCCAAACTAATGGAATGAGATTATCATGCGAGACCGCACAATCTCTTGAATGCTCGATGTTTTCCAATGAACCTTCGTTAAAAAGATAAACACTTTGAAAAAAAAACGACACTTCCTTCAAAAAAGGTCAGTTCAGGAAATTTGAAGGAAATCAGACTTCGTTGTTCAGACCTCTCAGTTAACGCCAAGGCGCCAAAATATTTTCGAGAACACTTCGCTTTTTTTTCGGTCGTTCTTCTTCTGAACGGAATTCATTTTTCCCAAGAAAAAGCTACTGTAAAACTTTCTGAATATGCACTTTTTTCAGAGGCAGCTTACACACGACTACGTGAGAAAGTTATTTTAATGAAAACTTGAGTAATGTAAGGAAAAATGAGTTGGTGTGAGAAAAAGCAAAAATTCAACTTCCTTAGATCATTTTTTGTACAGCGGAAGAGGAAGATTTCCATAAAACAAATTGCGAGGGCGAGAAACAAGGACGTAAACATACAAACGAAGTGAGCTCGTTATGTAGCGAATCCTTAGAAATATTTTTTTTTCCACGTAATCTCATCAAGGGCTGTTGCCAAATCTTGTCGGAATTTTACGTGGATTACAAAGTAAACGTAATCTCTTGGCAACGGAGTTGGCCTCGAATCTCGCGGTTCGAAGCATGAGAGCCTCCGGACAAAGTAAAGGAGATTTCTATTCTCATGCTGAAACGTCACGGATTATAGTTGATAGCCTTCAGGACAAAAAGGATTTTCTTGGCCCTGAGATTTTAGAGACACATTGCACAATATGAAACCCTGTGAACCAGAAAAAGCTCATAGCGAGATCCAGTTTCACAGAAGTAAAGTTTCAAACACAATTACCTTCAATTTTTTTATCTTTAAAAATCAAAAATTCAAAAATAGACTGGAAGTTTTGAAGCTCTGCGGAAACTGTTAGTCAAAAGTTCTTTGCCCCTGAAAAAAATGTTTGTTTTGAAAATACAAGCGCCAGAGCATAAAAAAAGTTTTTTTGCGAACTTAGAGATTTTCAACAGTTATTGAAAAAAAGGATTTATGAGAATATTTAGAGACTTTTTAATAATATTTTCATATATGTTCAATAATATTCTTATAAATTTTTCATGTTAAAGCCTCCCATGAAAAATAAAAAAATCCTAAGGAGAACCCTTAATAAAGAAGAATTCGCGCATACAAGTGGAAGGGCGGATGTAATTTGCACTGACCTGTCTGCTCTCTAATAAATAGAATTACTCGGAATACATATCCGCCGGAAAAGCTGTTTGGACCAGAGAGCGACGTCGAAAGTTGGCAAGGAAAAGGACGAACTTGGCTCGGATGACAGCCGAACCAAAAACAAAACTTGGAATACCGTGGGAACGACGCCTTCTTCAAAATGTTTCGACAATCAGAAAAGAGGCCATGAAATATTTATAATGTTGGGAACGCCGCGACGCAATTCAACCCAAGAATAACTCCAGAAATGGAGATATTATGAAAAAAAAACGCCGTGGGATTGTTCTTTTTCTCACGCGTTAACCATGAAATCAAGAAAAAATATGGGAAGTATTCAAAAGACTGTGATTAAAAAAAATTTCTCTAAAAGCAAAGAGGCGTGAAAGCAGGTTATGATAGCTTAAACTTTGGAGTTTTCTCAAACTTGATAGAAAGCAAAATGGCTTTAAAAAAGGATGAGAGGATTTATAAAAAGGTTTTTTTTGCCTCATCTTCAAATCGTCTAGCGCGTCTGCTCAATTTTTTTTTCATATGAACACCCCAAGATGCCGAGGAGAAAAAAGAGTGGCCAGGCAAGCTAAAACATTTGGAGCCATCAGGAAAAACGGTATGAAACTTTTTCAGACCTCATGAAACATACAAAGGAAAGAAAATTCAAAAGAAGATCGAAGGGTTGTGAACTTTCAACTTTCCTTGATGAGACCGCCAGTTTGTAGGTATTTCCATTTGATCATAGCGCATGCCTCACACTTTTTTTGTAGTATTTGAAACTGAAGGAGAATTCTTGGAACTAGCAGCTATCAAAATTGAAAGTTGAAACTTCACAACTATTCGACTTTTGAAAAGCTTTGACCTTTCTCCGTGCAAAGCGGTGCCTGGGCATGTGTACCTGGAATAGTGAAGAGCCAGGTGATTCCAAAACGTTTTCTAACTACTCAGTTGTTATTCAGAAATATAAATAACTTTTATTTTGATACACACTTTCGCGTTCGTCGACCTTTAAGAAAGACCCCACGCAAGTTTAGCCAATTTACATAACCTGAGAACTTTTCGCGGGCTAGACGCCTTGGAAAGCGCAGACGGTTGGAAAACAATAGAATTTGAAATGGCGTCAAGTTCATTTCAAAACAAGATTCTCCTGCAATTAAGTTATGCTCTGGGGAAGTGCTCTTATATGTCCTTTTCAAATCTTCTCGACCTTGAAATTGAACTTTTCCGAAGTTATTATGCCTTTCTTTTTTGTCTGTTTCAGCTGCCACAGTACACCATTTCACAACATCTGCCGCAATTTGCTTCTCCTTCGCAAAATATCATTCTTTTTTGTTGAAGCTGCAAAAAATGTGGGAGAAATCAAAGCATTAGTAAGAAACAATTGAATTCAGTCTCTCATTGAATAAAAAAGAATGAGAGCGGGCGGGGGTAGGGTCTTAGTTGGAAGTTTGGACATGTTACAGAAGTTCAGCATATAGTTTTTTTATGTAGTTGAAAGAAATCCTGAAAATCTTAACCTACCGATATCCAAATTTTTGCGAAGCCAACCTCCCTTGATTTAATTTTTCAATTTCCATAGATTCCTATTCTAATATATTGCACGAAACGAGCGGTTCGACCGTTTTAAACTCAACAATCACAAAATTTTGTTTTAAGTCTTCGAACCTTTTTTCTGAAGCAGTGAAGTTTTTTTCCTCAAGGTTTTTATTGGGCTCCAAGGTTCGATCCTTCTCAAAGGCTAATTGAGAATTATTTTTAAAAAACACAATAAGAAAATCTTTTCCAGCGGGAAGATTTCCTAGAACAAATCCAGCATCAATGACTAGACAGGCCTGAGAACAAAAGATGGGATGGAAATAATGTCCGGGAGGAAATGAAAATGTGCTTGAAAAGAACTAAATATGTATTTTCTTTACAGAAAGGATTAGTAGGCTTTGACAGCGTGTCAGTTCCAGATGTCTAGCTGGAGCCTCGTTATACAATCCTTTTCAGGAATCCGAGATCCCACTTCGTACAACTTTGCATAACGATGTAAGACTTGCAAATTCGCCTTAATTGCAATGATCCTCTGAAGGTATCAGTTCACAGGTCAGCTTCTATTTTCACTCTTGAGTTCAAATCACCTGCTGGATTTTTAGAACGCAAAACCCCAGACATTTCGTCAGTTAATAAAAAATCCAAATTCAGTTTTTTTTTAACCCACGCGAATGCATCTAAACATATAGCTACAATATTAAAAACCAAATAAAAAAAGTCAGACTGCCTGAAAAAAACAACTTTCTTTGGGAAAACAACAGAATGAAACATAAAGCGAATCAAATTTTCAAAATTACCAAGTCTTCATAGTCGAAGTCGCCGAAGAACATCGACGTCATTCTACCGTGTGAGTTCTGAACTTGTAGCTTAATCCCAATCTTTTAAAACCCGGGAAAATGAAACAAAAACGAGGGGGGAACGTAACAAAAAGGGATTGATAACACGAAAATTAGGCGAGGTTTGAAACGAAGGCCCGCGAGATTCGATGGAGCAAAAGCAACGTGTGACTCGTATGTTTTGGAGAATAATATGAGGAGCCGTATAGAAGGAACTAATAAATGCAAACGTTTCATTTGCATGCATCCTTAATTTTTGGAGAGACAAGTGACAACGTGGGCCGATGGACTGTTTATGAAATCGGCGTTCGATTCCTGGAACAACTAGGCTCAAAAGAATCTTTCAGTTTATTGTAATGAGAAAATGGCAAAAACTCACCAAGTACTGAAAGAATTTTAATGAAATGTCTCTTTGGGACTTTGAGAGGTCCTTGAGCGCGAATCGGGTAAATGAGATCTCTGTTGGCGAGCTCGGGATCGTAGTACTAAGGGATTAGAAAAAGTGAAACTTTAATGGAAGCTGAGGAGGGGCCGTTGTTTCTAGTTATTTTCGGGATCACTCTTAGAGAAACTTCTTGATCTGCACTGAAACTTATCAGTCAGAGAAACTATGAAATTTTCTATAATTCAAACTAAATGGAAAAAAAGAGGAAGTTGCTTAAAAAAGGGAGATAAATTGAACTCATGATTTTTTCTTACATTTGACGGAGCATAGAAAAGTTGATAAAGTATTGTATTCTTTTTCAATAATTTTTTCATCAATTTTAATCAATTCCTCATCAAAAAAGCAGCTCCAACATCTTATAACCGCCGACTTACATCATGCCGGAGTTGCAC
This sequence comes from Caenorhabditis auriculariae, assembly GCA_904845305.1. NCBI lineage: Eukaryota > Metazoa > Nematoda > Chromadorea > Rhabditida > Rhabditidae > Caenorhabditis > Caenorhabditis auriculariae. Next base: position 2,401,714 of record CAJGYM010000010.1, on the reverse strand, counting down.
TTAAGAAAACTTCGAAAAAGAAATGATGACAAGAGTTCGAAGCAGACTTAAAAGCAGGCATTTTCTACGAAATCCACAAATTTTGGCAACCGCACCTGAGAAAACAAACTGATTATTGAGATTGATAAGTCATAAAATAAAATAAAACTATAATACGCATCAAGATTATGAGATGGCTCAGATAGTAAACAAACGAAAAAAAATGGTTAACTTGATGTGAAATGAATCATGACGTGAAAAAGTAGTTCTTTGGGCTTTTTTGAAGAAAAAGTTTAGACTTTGTTTTCGTGAGAGGACGAGGGGTTGGTTGAGAAGTTTTGAAACTTCAAATTGAAACTTTGAATGTTTTCGTAACTGGAGATGAAAAATCAAATGTAACCTTCAATCAAATTTTAAGGTTCAAAATGTATTTCTAAAAATCCAAGTAACTGCCCAGAAAGATTTTTCATTATAATAAGAAAACTATACGAATAGAGTCGCCTTTCTTAAATTCTGCCATGAGCTGACTAATGGACAAATCTTTTTCTATGCCTCACCTGACACGCAGGTAAAATACGTGACATTTACCCATAATACAAATGGTGATAGTCTAGATGCCATAAGGAAAGAGTGCAAGTTAATCTTCAAAACTATTCGGCTTCGCAGGAAAATTGAAATAATTGCTCTTTTTTGAGTTCTTCATAGCTCATTCCATCACATTATCCTCCTAGGTGGCATTACAAACAGATCTCCTACGTCAAAAAAAAAGAACTTATTTTCCGCTAGGCTTGGCAACACTTTTGGAAAACATACATCCGCCTTTTTTCATGCTTTGAAGGATTTCTGAACGCTTGCTAAAATAGAACTTATTCTTTGAACAACATAATACCAATTGTCGTTCACTTCATTTCCAAACTAAAACATTAACCACCGTCGCTAGAAATAAACCGAAAATAACCTTATTCGAAATGAGAGTTTCAAAAATAGGCTGGCTGCTTGTTATGGCAAAGCTTGATGTTGCGAAAAGCTCCGAAAAAGTCCAAATGAAAATAACTTCTTTTTTGCAGCTGCTTCTGAATGATTCAGCGTGAGGTGAGAAGTATTATCCCATACTTATCTAGAGTTTGGGAAAATGATGGCTTCTATCACGATTATAAAAGTCTAGGTTCAGAAATCAAAACGGCTGGTCTTTTCCTGATAGATTTTCAAAGATTTTCATTTTTTTTTTGGTCTCTTTTTTCAAGATGAAGGCGGTCAACTTTGAGTGAATTTTGTGCAAAAAAATATCAGAGAACGGGTAAAAGATGTCAGTAAAAAAATATTTTTTTATTTTCAAAACGTCAAAATTAACAAAAATCGTTTCCTCATTAAAAAAACAGATTTTTTTCGATCCGCTTTTCAGAAAAAAGAATCTGCTTCATAATTACGAAAAAAAGTCGCTGGAATTTTTTTACTGTGTATAGCGCGTAAAATTGTAATAAATTTTGACCCAACGGATTCACACAAACCAGCGGTGAAGAGTAATGAAAAAAAGCAGTAATTAGTAGAATACGCAGCTGATTTAAAAATGAATTTTAATAATTAAAAAGGTCAACTTTGAAATGACTAAGAGTATTGACTAGAAAGATCAGAATGGTTTAAAGAGCTTTTAATCTACCTTTTTATGTTTCGGCAAGATCAAAAAAGGTATGAGACGATTGAAAACTAGAGAAAAAGCTTGCTAGTTAGTCTTGAGGCGTTTCCAGCCATCAACGATAGCGAAAAAGCAGAAATGATTGCAGCCACTTAACCCAAAAAAACTGAAGAAAAAGCAGGAAGCGGCGGCTGAGTGCGACTCGACATTGAGGTTAATAAGATATAGCCATGCTTCTGCAGATTGGCCTTATTTGAAAAATGAAACATGTGAGCTTTTTAATAACCGGGTGGAAAAAGTTTTTTTCTTTTTTCAAAAGGAAAAAGGAACGAATAGGCTCACTGCTTTTAGGCGGCTTCAACCTAAATGTTACCATGATTGAATTAACAAGCTTTTTCTGGCTTATAGGACACCGAGTCTTTCGGACGTTTCTATTGATTGGCCAAATTATTAGAGAAAAAGTTCTCTTAAAGCGTGTTTGAAGGAAAAAGTCTTGAAATTTACCAAAGTTAAAAATACGCTTTTTGAGCTTTCTTAATAGTTTTATTGCGTATAATTGATTCATCTTATCGATGATTCAAATCTGATCCAAATAAAATCTTTTTCTGAAAGATTAAGTTCTTTTGCATTTTTTCTTGTTCACGAAATACACTCAAAGCTGAACTCTAAATTCAAGTCCATTTTTTTTCTCCGTGATTGTTGATTTCGAGCATAGATGAAGATGAACTTGAAAATAGTTTTCAGACTTTTCTGGTCTTTTGAAAATAGTCGGAAATAAAAATTTTATGAATAAGTTTTCAGGACCAGAATAGTTTTTTTGTAAATTGCAAAAACCGAAAAGTTGGATTCTTTTTTCTTTCTCAGAGCTCAATGAGCTCTCCCCGTTTACGTATCAAACTGTAGATTGGTCAATATTGGTTCACCTTTTTTCCATCGAGAACTTAAGATGACAAGATTTTTTTCCTTTTGAGGGAACTGCGGTTGATATTCAAAATGAAAAGACTGACTTGAAGCAAAGACTAACAAAACAATCAAATACTAATGGGAAACCTCATTTTCGAGTTCCAAGAACAAAGAGGAATGTAGTCAAAACAATCCGTGTCAAAATTCAATCACAAACTTGAGAAGATCAACTGGAAATAAAAATTTATAACTTTTTTTAATTGAACATCAACTCAACGGACGACTTTTTTTAGCCAAGTTTCTGGAGAAAAAAAGTGTTCTAAAAAGACAAAAAAATCTCGTTTTCTAACTGTCAAATGCAGCCATTAGACGGAGCAAAAAAATTTTGATAGTTGAGATGTGTGAGAAGAAATAAAATTTCCCTTTTTTTTCAAAGACAGCAATAACTCAACTAAGAAAAATGGGAAAATATGTGGATGCGCCTTTAATAAATCTAGGAAAATATCAGGACAAGGATCTAATTTTTGCGCAGAACCCGTGTGTCAATCATTACGAAAGGAGTTATTTCATATGAGATCAAAAGTATGATGACAAGGAAGCTACAATTATTCTTGAGATCGTTTTCTCAAAAACTAATCTTAGCCCTACAAAGCCATTCGCGTAATGAAAAAGCTCAAAATTTGATCATTTTTTTCTCAATAAAAATGAAGCTTTATTTTTTCCGTATCTCGCTTTTTTTGGGAAATGAAAAACTGAAGACGTGGGGATAGAAAAATTTAGAAAAAAACATGCAAATTGAGATATGAAGTGTTTTTTTGCGGAACTAGTTTGCTACCAAAAATCTCCCAGTCTCAAAAAGTTTTCATCTTCAGCTTCGTTATCGCAGAAAATACTTCAAAACAAACTTTTCAAATTATTTCTGAGTTTTTTCATAACTTTTTCTTTGAAATAAAACTGTGTATTCAGTTATTCACAGCTTTCTAAAATGTTAAGAATTTTAATGGTTCTCTCTGAAAAATGAAATTTATGGACTTATGTCGTTTCAGTTTGGCTCTTCCCGAAATCATGAAAAGTTCAAATAAACTTTGATTTTTTGAACTCATTTTCGATTCATCATTTCTGACCTAAAGTGAATAATTCGCTAATCTTGCTTTTAAGAAATTTCTAAAGGTACATCAAGGAAAAATAAGAAAAGGAAAAACCAGCCACTCCCACGCCATTGTTATTGAAGGCGTTCGATCCAAGTATCAACAAGGCGAGGATTTCATCAAAAACACAAGAAATAATAGTCTCACGATCACAACACACTTAAAAAAATGAGAAAAAAATTATTTGTGAGGTATAATTTGGTTCGGAAGCTCGGAAGAAACATAAAAGCAAGCCCTATTAAAATGCAAAAAACCGCTGGAAAAAATTTTTCGACGCTCTTTTTGTTCAATCTTATTTCTTCATAAGGAAGAAGGCAATCAGGATTTGCGGAAGGGAATGCTGAAGGGAAACCGCATCTCGTGATGTTTAGCCCGTCACAATACGTACCCCATCATCTGCTGCTGATAGTAATTGCAGGAAAAAATTTTGAGCACGCAATTTGCACAGGAAATTAGTTCATTGCTCTTTTCCTTTTAGCATATAGGCGGCAAAAAGTTGGAAAAATATTCAGTCTGGCGCTTGTCGTAAGAAAAACTGAGCCAATAACAATCAAAGATTCCTCCAACCTTTGTCAACGAACAAATGAAGTATTTTTTTAACCTCGTTTTTCTCAGTTCTGCTTGAGTTCTTGCATAAGCATGAGAATGTTGAAATAAACGAATAAGAGAGCTATTGAATTATGTATTGAGCGCTTGAGACAACTTCATTAGGCTCCAGACGTTCAATCTTTTCTTACTTGAGAAAAAGAAAACAAATGAAGGAGGAACTTGTCGTCATAGTCGGACAGAGGGCGAAATTGAGAGAAAAGCACGCAATTAAGTCAAATATTCAATTGCTTCGAATGTCTCGAAAAGTTCAAAGCTTTTCAAAAACTACAGGCCTTTGTTTGAACAGCCAAGAGGGGATTTGCATTAGAGAGAGTGTTAGAAAACTTTTTTTTAAATTTACACAGATTTGCTTTTTTTCAAACTACAATTTGCACTTCCTGTGCAATAAAAAAATTTGGTTAGAAAAAAATGAAGGACGTAAATTTATGAAAAAAATGTGTTTCTCTTACACATTTATTAAGATCAAAAAAATTTAACACATTTTTTTCTCTTTAAACTACAATTTGTTGTTTTCTCGGAATATAAATTTAAAAATAATGAATTGATGTAACTGATGGAAGAACATCAAAAATAATATGAAATCATCCATTATTTGGCTCAGCTGCAAATTATATTATTAATAGGCAGGTAGGAAATGCACTTCTGATGTAATAATCATTTTTTTTCTCCTGGATTCTAGCCCAGGAGATCGAGTTTTACTGAAATATTTCATTTTGAAAAAAATTAACAAGGAGTCCTCGTTGTAGAACATTTTGACTTCTTTATCCAAGAATAATTTCTTCGAAGGTTCAGCCGAATGTTTCATGATGGGATTCTATCAAAAACAAGCTTTTTTTGGCTCGAACTTATGGAAAAATCAATGAAAAATCGTCTTCAACTTGTTTGAGTAAAAGTCCAAGTTTTAATAAGCAGATAGAAAACTCAAATATGCTGAGAGAAGTTAAGTTTGTTCAAATTATAGTTCAGGGACTTACTTTTTGAACTTTAATTTTGGAAGTCTCGCATGTGAAAAAAATTTTTCCGCTTCCTCTTTCAAATAATTTGGCAGTTTAATAGTGGATTTCTTTTTTCCCAGAAGCAAAATTTGTCCATTTTTGATAAATTTCCCAAAAAACGTTTTATTTGGGTTTTATGAGAAAGATAACTGGTACAAAAACTAGACCTTTATGTTTGGAAAACCCTAAAAACTCGAAAACTTTGAGCAACGAGGACCAGACAGCTTTTTTCGACAAACATCGTTCCACGACGTTCTCTGATCATTTACACATTACTCATTCTTGGTCAGACTTGGTATCGTTTTTCAGTCTGTACTGGCCAATTTGAACATCTTTGAACACTTTTTTCTAATCAGAAATGTTGCGAAAGAAGAAAAAACGTTTCTTATTTCACCATAATTGTGAGGAGGGATGGCTCATATTAAGACGAGGCGGCCCAATTAAGGACTTCTCTTTGAGTACGGTCACATATCATTCGATCCGGGAAAAGAAGAAAACGGGGAAACAAAGGAGAAATGTTGGAGATTGATCACAGGACAAGGAAAAAAAGAAAAAGCTCCATCTGGTCGAGGGGAAGTATGTACATAGGAGGAAACGTTGATCGCAGGCCTTACTTCCCCCACCATTAATAATTTAAGACTCAGTACTTCACTACGAGCAGCTTTGTTAAATTGAATCGCAACATTTCTCGGTTAGTTATGCGCATGTGATTTACACGGCTTTGGGCTAACTGATACGGTAGTTTGGCGGAAGTGAACGCAATGAAGTTTCTTGAAGCTTCGAACATCAATTTTCGATTCTTGGAAATGCCATCGCTGGCTGCAAGGCGATAATTTCGAGAGCAAAAATTATCTTCATAACACGTCGGATGGAGAAAAAATTGGCATGGACATAAAGCTCAGCAAATAAAACGTGTTCGTTGTTCTTCTAAATTCCGTGTTCCCAATCTCTCCAAAAGACTAAAGTCTATGCTCTGAACTGGTGTGGCTGATAATTCACGAGGATAATTTTTTCCTGTGCTTTCGAATTCTCTTTGACGATTTTGAAAATTTTAAAACACACAGCCCGGCAAAAACATATTTTTCTTGATGTATAAGAAACAAAAGCTTCAGGGCTTTTTCATCATTCTCAAGAAGAGTTTGACTTCAAAGCATTCAGTTTCATGAACTAGAAAAACTGGGAAATTCAAAGAAAGTCATTCACTTTCATAACATTTCGCCTCACAAACAATTGTTTGATCCGAGGTGAGATAATTCTGAGAGAGTTTATTTTACAATGCAAACGATTGAATTTGTAGGAAGTTTAATCCGCCCATCGTCATTTATCTAAAATCCTTAATGATTGCTTACTTAAATATTTTGCGAAGAGCTATAAATTAGATAGAGTTGACTCTTAAAAACAATTTTATAATGTTTCGATCAAATCATTTTTTTAATTTAAGTATGAGGGGAAATATTTTTTTGATTATATTAAAAAGCAAAAATAATTGAAATAATTTAAAAAAATTGTGATTGAATGATCGAAAAAAAGAAAGAAAAAAATGGCGATAACAGTTGAGCAAACATTTTAAGCTTTTTTTCGACTATGTGATCAGTGGTTTTTCCAAAAAATGATGGATAACATTGATCCATTTGAAAGTTTGTTTTTTATGTTGGAAAGAAATTTTGCAGTTCATCGATCGCTTTGTTATTATCAACATTCTGTTCAATTTTTCCCAAAAGCAAATATTTTACAGAAAAAAACGTCTTTGATTTCTTTTTTTAAACTTCTTTTTCCATAATAGTTTTAACTATAAAAAAATTGAAATTTTTTTCGAAAAATTCATAAATTCAGAGCGTCTTACAGTGAATACACAAGGAAAAAAATGAAAATCCCATTTTCAAGCTAGCTATGTTTTTGATACTTTCCGTATCTTTAGCAGCGAAGCAATTGGAAAATTGACTTTTCAACACCAGAAAGATTTGCATTTTGCAAAGTTCCAAGGGTTATTCAGAGTTTTTTCGATGTTTCAATAAACCTAAAAAGGAGCTATTTTTTTTTCTGACAAAAAAAACTCGAAATCCTCGGAACTATATTTTTACTTCCGCATTGGTTGCTTCTTTCAAAAAAAAACAACAGCGAAACGACGTAAAACCAGTGTTTTCAGGCTTTTGTTCTTCCCGAACGCACTGAATATTATGCGAGATTCTCTCATTCGTGTTTCTTTTCAAAAAAAGCGCAACCAGCTGTGAAATTATGCACTGAGATGTTTGTTCAACGGAGGACGCTGTGATGTCTGGAAATGAGAGATGTAAAGTGGAGGAAAATAATGGCATGTATGAATGTATATAAATAAGGATGTTCGGAGAATAATGTGCAAGTTGGCGTTCAGTTGTTCAAAAGTCCAGAAAGCAACAATTAGAAGCCGAAGATTGATCGTCACTATAATTAAACATGAATTTTTGGGACTTTTTGCGATGACAAACGTTTATTTGCAGTACGCGTTCTTACTGTCATCGGAAGAGAAACCGAGAGAGTTCATTTACAAAGAACTGGAACTTTTTCTCGTTTATTTTCCTTCTCTCTCCCTTTTCCCTCTATGATGTTTTTTTGCAATTGGAAGAGTTGAACGGGAACAATTTGATCATAATTTGAGCAATTATGAAACAAAGGCCCCTTTTTTTAACAGAAAAAAAGTATTTATACATAGAGCCTCCCGCCTGAAAAACTGAAAGTTCGATAAAAAGCAAATGGAACAAAAATGTCCAACTCATCAACGCGTTCATGAAAATAGGGTGTTCAAATGAAACCTGAACTGGAAGAAAATAATTTCTTTCTCGGATTCATCTAACAAAGAAGATAATATTCTTTTCGGTTGGAAGCTCCTTAGAAAGTCGTTAGAATATCTCTAAGAACACCGAACCGTGGTCCAAAAAAATCTCAACCTTCCCAAGTTCCCATTTAAAAATTAGGCCTCAAGTCATAAAAAAAGCTCATTTTTACAGATTTAGAGGGTTTTCTGAGGCTTGGAGGTGTTCTCTAAAAAAATAGGAAGTCGCGCACGTTGAGACTTTCAAAGCCTTATTTGGCACTTTAAAGAGTGTTCCAATCAGTTTTCAGAAGAATTCCCAGCTGCAAAATAAAATGATAAGTTGAATTTCAAGATTGATTCTTTGTGTTATTAGAGGAAAAGCACGAACTCGAGAGTAAATTTAATTTTCAAAGAAAAATTTATTACTTTCCACTTGTCAAAAAGTTTTCTTAAAGATATACAAATCTTAAAACCTCGGAGTTATTCTAAGCTTCAAAGTTAAAGCGCCAGTTTCTTACATGTTTACTGTTCCTGCATGCATTCAAATTCCTCTCATTCGCGTTGCCCGAAAGAGGATTCTGACCTTTCTGTAGTAAACAGACATAAGTACAAACACATCAGTAGTCCTTAGTTAGCTAATTAATTTGTATCAAGATATTTTGAGTGAATCCGAAGCACATCTTCTGTCCAAAGACATCTGTGACCGATAACAACGGTTGTCTGGTCAGATTTTTGAGACTATTCGAACTTTTGCAGCTATTTCCTCCCGTTGTCGAAACTGTTGAAATACTCAATTTCACCAGAGAAATCGTTGTCAATAATAGTATTATCAAAAAAAAACTCACCCAGGAGCTTCCAAATGCGTGAAGTTTTTGGTAGCCGGTTGAGACTTTGATCGAACTTTGCAGGGATGTTTTTTTATTTTAAATAATCAAACTTTGAAGCCCAAAAAGAAAAAAATTTGTAGTTTGCTCAGTTCTTGGGAAATGAAGCTTCAATATTTGCCAGATATGAGCTTAAAGAGAAAAAAAGCAGTTTCTGGTATGTTCGATACTTTATTAATAATAAAAAGAACTTACTGAAGTCTCTGCATCCACTGTCGGAAGCTACGACCCGATCGAACCTTCCTGAAAAAAAATAAAAAAAAGTAAATTTGTTCGAAAAGGTCAAACACGAGCTTTTTCGAGTTAAGAACGTATAGTAAGTTTATACGGGGTTGGAGAAATTTGCACACGAGAAATTGGATAAAAAGCCGCTTGAATGTTATCAATATGCAAAAGAGCTAAATAAACGGAAGTTATGGTTGTTTCATGTAAACTATACATATACTATATTCAAAACATGGCCGAGTTTCTGGGCGGGAAAAAATCTGCTTGGCTTTCGCATCATGAGGCGGAGCTTGAGAGACAAAAAATTACCTTTTTGTGGATTCGAAAACGAGTGTTTTGGTAGGGTTTACGCTGCTTTCATGAACATAGGTAGTAAGAATCATTTTTCTCTCAGACATACCGATAAAACAGCTTCATGGCTTCGGAAGGGCAGAAATTGTTGGTTCTGAGCACATATAGCGAAAAACAGAGTTTTCAGGAATTTCCTTCAAAATACAGAAAAAACTCTCAAATATGTCTTTATATGAGACTTTGAAGTCCAATTTTTTCCCACTTCTTTCAAGATTTCATAAGTATGTTATTTTCCTAACCACCAAAAAAAAAACGATTAGGAAATGAAAAAAGCTGATTCATAAAAGAAATATCAATTACCCTAGATTTTGCTCTGGATAAAAGGAAAAAAAAACCTGGATGTATTTTACTGCAAATTTTTGAACTGCAGGACTAAAACGTTGGATGTGAAACCGGGGAAATTCTCGGGAAACTTATGTTCTCAAACAAATGCGACAAATATATGCAGAAAGGATTGAGAACACATGTTTGAAACGGCGTCAAAAACTTGAGAACCACTGGGATCGGCTCAAAGTCGTAAAAAACATGGTTCAAGCGGCTGAATCAACAGATGGAATCAAATGTTTTCAAGAAAAAATGGCTTTATTCACAATGTCGCAATAAGGAAAAGTAAATACAGATTCAGCGAGTTGGAAAATTGGTTCTTTAGAAGATTATTGAACCGTTTGAAAAGCGCTTTGCCTTAAAGTATTGGAATGGCTCAGGAGGGAAAAACAAATTTGTTTTATTTTTGAAAAATTGCTCGAGGCTAGAAAAAACCTTTGCGGCGTTCTGCAGAGAATCTTCTTCATTTTTCTAGCTGCCAAGGAAAAAAAAACACAACAAAACAAAAAAACCGACGTCGACAAGGATATGGAAATAAGATCAAGATAGAATGATGGAGGTTAATCGTGTGCAAAGGTTTGGCGAAAAGTTAAACGGTCTTTAGTGGGAGATGAAAGAGCAGTGAATTGGGCAAAGTTAATGGAATCGAGTGCGACGGAAATTGAAAGACCTGAGCCGGAACCGACAGATATGAAAAAAAAAAACGTCGTTTACTCGAAAAGATCTTCTCGTCGGTTTGAATCGCGGGTACGTGATTCGCACTTTTTCGCCTCCTCTTGGGGATCATTCTGGATATTTGAAGATTTTAGCGGGAATGGCTCAGATTTATCACGTCGTTAAACCAAAGCGGAGAAGAAATTTTATGACCAAAACTGTTTGGTTGAAGCTTTGACAAAGATTTTAGCGAAAAAAGTCAGTGGGATTATTCGAACTGGTGTTTCTGAAGAAAGGTCGCAAGTATTTATGGTTTCTCCTTGTGGAATGAAAAAGAAAACTGGATTTTTATCAAGCATGGTCATTCTATCCATCAAACTTTTTGTGCGAAAACGTATTTTCCATCGTTTTGTTTGCAAATGTACATCTTTTTCCGCGTTTTCGTGCTGATAAAAATGAGAGAAACCTGAATTTTTGAACTTTTCACATGAACGATCTCGCAACGGTTTCAACGAGAACCTTTTTTGGAATAATGTCTGAACTTTTTTTCAAACGACGTCGAACCAGAACTTCAAAAAGTTGATCATGCCGGCCTCTATCTGAATACCAGAAAAAGTGAAATCATAAAAAAGTATTTTTCGTCTGGAAGGGAAGCTAACAAAAAAATTTTAATCATTATTATTACTTTGAAGACAGTCAAGTAAAGCTTTGATAAAGAGAAAGGCACACATTCATACTAATTGGGAACCAATTTATGCTTTAAGGTAATTGAAACTCTGCAAATTTCTATTTTATCTAAAACCGTAAGAATAGAAGATAAAGGGCGCGCAAGCCGGTGCGAGTCGGGACAGCGGGATCCTTATGAAAAGACGGCGACTCTGCTTAGTCGCTATTACTATCCTCACCAACATCATAGCAGGAAGGCTCGGATCGCTGCCTTCGCGTGGCGCCTTCTGGGTGAGACTCCGTCTCAGCTAAAGTGATCCATTTTTGGAACAGCCAGCCTGCGGGCTGGCAAAAAATAGTTATATTGAAATAAAATCACGAGAAATTTTTTGGAAAATTTAGTTTATTAAATATGGAAAACTGGGGTTTCGACGTTATCAAATCGTATGCAGTCGTTATAATTTCAAAAAAAGTGAAATAATGTTTCAGAACATGCCATTCGTTTTAACTTTTCGCCCATAATATGAAATTTGGAGATAATGTTTGCATATTTTTCAATCATTAGTCCTCGTTTGAAAAGCTACAAGATCTGCATATTGCCGCATGTGCCTTCATAATGGAATAAAATTAGAACAGGTTTCTCAGCCTAATATCTTTTACAAGTTGGACCGTATTCCTTCGAATCACGAGATTGAAAAAGTTAGTTTTCGAAGAGGTGATCAAGTTTAATTCAGAACCTTTTGAACTTTTTTGCAAGTTCCGTCAGCTCTGTTCCTGTTCTTACTCATCAGGTCACAACCAAACTGATAATTTATAATGCTTGATTAAAATCTGACAAAAGTCACACAAATACTCGATGATAAAATTCTTTTTTACATCTTTCGCGATGCCTTGGCGGCATTTATTTGTTTCTCTTATATATTTTTGCCTGAAACTCTGTTCGAACTTTTTGCTTGTACTTCACGATGATTGGCAACCAAAGTGGACTGTTTAGTGCAAAATACACTTGTTATTGTCCTTTTCTTCAAGTTGAGACCGTTGAAAACCTGATTCGGACTAGTTCAAACTTTGTTAATTCGTCCAGGGTCGTTTTGTTTTTCTTTTTACCGATCCGATTTAATTCATGACCCTTTTCAAACTCAATAATATAGATAATACAGAACAATTTATAGAGAAAAAAACAAAACATGGAACAGTAAAGCATTATGATGCAGATCCAACGAGATCGAAGAGCTTAGTGGCGCTCGTTCTTGAAAGGATCTTCGGGGTGGTCGATCATGCTGAAAAAAATCGGCTACCTTCATTTCATATTCACTTTAGAAACTCACAAGTCCTGGAGGAACAAACGCTGGTTGTGGCCAGCAGACTCGAGCTTCTTAATCTCATCCTGAGTGAGCTTGAAGTCGAAGAGAGCGAAGTTCTCCTTGATGCGAGATTCGTTCACAGACTTCGGGATGATGGCAATGTCCCGGTCAAGAGCGTAACGAAGAAGGATCTGAAAAAGATTCAGATAGATTCGTTAATTATATTGACTTTTATTAAATTACCTGAGCAGGAGATTTGTGGTACTTCTCGGCGAGAGCCTTGACATTGGCGTCTTCGAGCTCAGAAGGAGCCGGAGCCCAGTTGAGTTTCCTGATTTGAGCATTATTTTCGACAAGTTGAAGATTGCTTACTGTCCGCCGGGAAGAGAGAAGTTGACACGTCCAGGAGATCCGAGAGTAGCGTAAGAGGTCAGGGAAATGTTGTGCTTCTTGCAGACTTCCTGATGCTTGTGCTGGGCAAAGTAAAGATGGAGCTCATCCTGAAAATTGTTTTTATGAAAAGTTGGAGAAAAATTTGCTTTTGGCTGAGATATTCCCAAACTATAATTTGTACTTCGAAGCTTGGCATTCTCAGATGTTAAAAAATCCGACAGATTTTATTCCATTTGTTCTCTATCAAAAGAATAACGTTCTTTGTTGAAAAAGTGTTCACACCATGGTTGAGCAATCAAAATTTTTTTTTCAATGATCTCTCAATGATACTGTAGAAATTTTGATACCTGAGAGTTGTGGATCGGGACCTTGGCGATCTTCTGAACGCGCTCGATCTGCTCATCGGACCAGTTCGAGACTCCGATGGCTCTGGTGAGGCCGAGGTTGTACACGTGCTCGAAAGCGGCCCAAACGTCCTCGACGGAGACGTCTTTCAGGTGCTGGGAGCAATCGGCCTGAAATACTTTGAAAATTATTGATCGTCGATCCGAAAACACACGTTGAAGGCAGCGGGCATGTGAGCAAGGTAGAGATCTACTTTCTCCAGACGGAGCTTCTTCAGGGAGCCGCGAAGAGCGCTTTCGAGGGCTTCCTTGCTTCCGAGGTCGCTGGTCCATGCCTGTAAAGGTGATACATTTTTTCTCAGGTTCATAATCACGCATTTAACCAAAAAAAACATTTTTCAAGTTTAGAATCTCGTTTCCCTCACAAAAAATAGAATTTCATTGGATTCAAGTCTTCCATTTTCCAATGATCATAATCGTCATCGCATGGAAACTTAGTGTTTAATTTTCTTTTTTCATTAGCAGTTTTTTGCGATGATTATTAAATAGAACGTCGTCAACGGCTTTGTGAGAGAACAAACAAAAAATTTGCCTAATTTCATGTTTTATTTTCAAACTATTGTCAGTTAAGACAAATTGCACTTTTTGTTTTGAATTGTGAGAAGCAAGACGCAATTTCTTGTCCGCGATGTTTCCAAGAACTTCGAGAAAAATTGGCAAAACGATCTACAAGCGTAACAAGGAAAAAAAAAGATACCTTGGTAGTGATGAAGAGGTCCTCGCGCTTGACGACGCTTTCTTCGATGAGCTCGTGGACGGCGTCACCGATGGCCTCCTCATTCTGGTAGACGGCGGCGGTGTCGATCAGACGGTAGCCGAGGTGGACGGCGGCTTTCACGGCGGCCTTAACTTCTTCGGGAGACGACTGAAACATTCTATATTATCTTCTGAAGCTTTCAACATCAACAACCTGCCACGTTCCCAGTCCGATGATCGGCATCTCGACGCCATTGGAGAGCTTGACAGTTGGGATCTTGGTCATTTTTGCCGGTTGCTGAAAATAGAACGATTGAAGAGAAGGTGGTGGCACGGCGGAGCGATGGCAGCGCGATATGAAAAGCAAATGTTTGCGATAAGACTTAGATTTTGATCGAATGATCTCGCTGGTTTTGCGAGAAACTTGCATCATTCTTACGCTTTGAGCAGAGTTTCCAATCTTTCTGTACACCAACGAGTTTCAAATTTTTCACTTATGGGCGTACAAAAAACATTGATTGTTCCCAGAGACTACCGTTTTTCAAAACGTAAAAAAATCAAAAATAAAAAAAGTCAGAAATTGGAAATTTCTTTATTCGTTATTTGAACATTTTTTTGAAACGACAATAAATTTGTTTTATGCTGATTTCAAAAAAATTTGGGAAAAAATAAAAAAATTTCTCCAGTAATAGGTTATTTTTTTCATTATGAAGTATATATTTCCATTTCATATTGTTGTAAATTGCAGTAACCTCGCTTCGGAAAAAAATTAACCAATAACATTTTGAGGTTCAAAGCACCAATTCTCCAGACGGATATAGTTTAATTTACGCTGAATGTTTGAAATGAATACTCGAAAGGAAAAAAAAAGGAAAAGAAAGGACCGCGCGCCAGGTGGACAGAACGGCAAAATGAGCCATCGCAGAGAGTCGCAAAAGAATCGGTGTGTCGAAGAAATGATGACAATTGCGAAGACGACGCCACGTTCGCGCGAATTCTCGGTTTTGATCCAAATGGCCGCCGCCGTTCTGAGGTCAAAAACCAACGTTCGCTGCTCTTATAGGCCCACTTTCCCTAGGTGCCCACAATTGTTTGCCACGAAAAACAATTATTTTTTTCCACTAATCTTTTGAAAAACAGTTTTTGGCACCACTTTCTAGTTTCTTAATAGCGCCCGGTTTTTTGAAAGAAAAAGCTGAAAAACATCACAACTCGCCATTTACAGTTTTTTTTCATTGAAAGTTCTTCCGAAATTTTTTAAAAATTTTCTCGCTCAAGGTTTTTGCTGTCAAAAAATTAGTTCGCAAAGGTTTCTAGGCCCTACAGAACTTTTAGAAAAATTCAATCACTAAAGGCCCAATTTTCGGCGTCTGTTCCAAGTGCTTGAAAGGGAGAAAAAAATACACATTTAATTTCTTTTTTTGTTAGAAGGATACAAAAGTGAAGATATCTAGTTTTCTTCTCCATTAAAAAAATACAGTTTTTCAAATACGGGACTTGCGCTGATCTTTTTGTGACTGTTATTAACAGTCAGAATACTAAGATTTTGAAAGTTGAAAAAAATAATTCTTCAAATTTAGCCAGAGATAACAACCATCTAGAAAGTCAGTGAACGATATGTTATTGGTGATTATAATCGGTGTTGTAATTAACACAAAAGGAGCTTGTACCTCAAGCTTTTTGAAAACCTTTTTAAATGAAGTACACCAGATTTATCGATCGTTGTGTGAATTGAAAAAATATCGAAAAAATTAACTCAGCGATTGGAACTCCAACGCATCACGAACTGAAATTCAAATTCTTCGAAACAAAAGTTTACTTTTTCAAAACAAAAACAAAACGTGCAATTGATTAAATGAGCTGAATGTTTAATAATTGGAAAAAAATAAATGCGTGAAATAAAGAGTGCAAAAAATGTCTTTGATAGGAAAACTTCGGATTGAAAAAAAGAAGATGAAACAAATGGGAAAGTCACAATAAATGAGGTGTTTGGATTTCTTGATGAACTGCATAAAATTGTTGGATGAAGCGTGGCACGATTTGTAATTGACCCATGGGACTCGTTTTATATGGGAGTTTTCCGAGAAAATGTGTAGTCTGGAACTGATAAAATGATCCTTTTGTGATGACAAATCACAGACAAGAGACAAAAAATGATGACTTAGAAACGAGAAGGCAAAGGTTGCGCCTAAGATAGTGATCCACAAAAAAACTCGTAAGTTAGCAGTCTCGAAGAAGAATCGATGGAGCAATTGGAATACCTAAAAAACTAATAAGCGCCTAGCTAATCAGCTTGAAAATCAAAAAGAAAACTGTACAAGTATACAAATTCCTTACAACAAATATACAAAGAGAAAATAAATTTTTTTCAGAATTTTTGTTTTTTTATCAGCAAAATAAGAACTGGTGAAGAAATAAAAAAGAAATTCAAAAAAACTGCGTATTCAATGTAAAATGTTTGTACAGTTTGAATAATTCTTGCAAACACTTTGAGATTTGAATGAGAAGTCTTGAAAAAAATGACTTAAGCATCGGAGAAAAGGATCGGCTCTTTGGAAGCCGCGGATTCCGGACGACTGTCCATTGACACTGGGTCGACGGCGACTCGGAAGACCTTGGTGCCCACCGGAAGACCGTATCTGAAAAAAAAAGCTCTTTCTGTATACTTCTACAGTTTTTTGTAATCCATCGCAGAAATAATCTTCATGATACTTTGTTAATTTGGTCATGCGTTCTGATTTATCTAAAAGATGCGTTTTTTTGATGGTACTTATTTTTAAACCTGATACTGGTTAAGCATTTAGGAAATCGAAAATTTGTGATAATCAAGAAAATCGAGTCAAAAGGCATTTATCTCAGGTTTTTTTATTAGTTTTTCACAGAAAATATAAATATATTAGTTCACGGGAAAAAAACCCCCAGAGAGTCTAGACCTCCAGATATCTAACCATAGCCTCTCGTTTGATCAAATCCGCGGGAAACTAGGTCAGAGGTAATTGCTCTAAATACAGAAAAACACCTGGCAATATCTCATTCAGTACGTTATATAAGGCGATAATCTTTTCTTTCCAGGTGAAAGAAATGAGTTGGACACGGTAAGAGATTTTCATAAAAATGAATTTCAAAGCTTTTGAAAACTCGTTTGAAATTACATACCTAAAAACCTCCAACGTTTTGGACGCTACTCGAAAATATTGTTCTATTATGTGTTGTTTCTATTATTCAAAGGCACTACAGAGTCACAACAATGTGATTTTATAACCGCATCGGTTCAATATAATCAAAAAGTAGTTTTCAAATTTTGAGTGCGCTGAAACTTCCGGTGAAATTAAACTAATGGTTATTCGTTACTCTACTTTTGCTGAACTTTTTATGACCCTACGTAATTCAAAAAAGTTTTTCTGGAACACGCTTTGGGAGTAGAGAATTTCAAAAATTCCTCCTTCGACCAAAAACTCAGATGGAATAAAATGATTTTGAAGGTTTTTCTTCGATAAACGAATTCAAAACGTTTTTTTGTTGATACCTGTTGACGGCTTTTCTTATGACGCACATATCAAGCTTCTTAGCGCAACCGAGGACCCAGTTGCGACGCGGAGTGTTCGAGTCCGTGTTGAGAAGGTTCAAGCCGCGCACCGACGACTCCTTGACAAAGTGAGGGAAAGAGCTCAGACTGCAAAGTTCAGAGGAACTTTAGAGCTTTAGGTTGCTTAGACAAACCAGAGAAGTATGTAGGCGTTGTGACGTCCATCCCACACGACGAGGACAGTACTGCCTTCTGTGATTTCTTGCATCGAGACCATGTTCGTCATGCTTTGCATCCCTGAAAGAGATTGTTTCTTGATGAAGATTAGTAATTTTGGTTCCTACCTATACGGGTTTGAGTTGAGCATGTGGAAGAAAGAATATTGCCTTGTTCGTCGGACAAAGTCGTAGATCTAGAAATAAACCAGATCTTAAGAAGAAAAGCATGAATTTTTTTTTTCATGTTGAGAATTTTGCCTTCAAAGTCTGATTTCATCGCTAAATCTTTGCTCAAAGGTCAATTTTCCATTTGTCGATGACTTTACGGAAAAGAAAGCAGCTAAAGTAAAATATTCCATTTTCTGAAGGTCGTTTTGAAGAAATCAAACTTTATTTTTGAATTGTCCTGTTTGATTTTTTTTTTCCGGTACTGTTTCAATGTAAGAAAAAAAAACCGCACCTAACAACGCTATCGTCCTTTTCTTTCTCCTTCAGAGCTGGCGTGACGCTGGAAATCATGCAAGACGTATCCATTGTATACACACTTTCCTTCATGTCACCGAGAAGCCTGAAAAAATTCCATGAGAAGCGAAAATAAATGAAATAAACCTATGAACAAATGCGCTCGAAGTGAGCATAGGAGAGGACAAAATCCTAGGCATATTGGCTTCAAAAAAGTCTGTTTGTGTGTGAATTGCGACTTTCTTCGTTGGCCCTGAAGTTTAAAAGTTCAACTTTCGTTTCAACCAAGTTAATTACGGTAGATGGTGACATCGGCTCCATTGATCTTCTCCGAAATCTCATCGATAAGTTCGCCGCCATTTTCGACGCTTTTCTGGATTTCATCACGAAGAAGTTGCCTTTCTTCGGTTAACATTGCGACGGATTGTTTCTGAAAACTTTTTGAAATTAAAAAAAAAACAATTCTGTTAGTGTTACCAAATTATCGATTTCAGTTTGAAGAAGTCGCGTCTCAAACTCCATTTCTTTCTTGTTACGCATGATGGCCTCATCTTTCTTCTGTTCTACTCCTTTTGTTATCATCTCTATCCGAGCCTGGAAACAGTTTTGATTTTGTTCCTTGATAAGGATGAAAAACAATTAATTTCGATCTCATAGCATTTTGAAATGCTTACGAATCATAAATTTCCCATATTATGTGAATGATCGAATTATTAGAAAACACTGTCAAAATGCATTTTCCCTGTTACGTCAAAAAATCACGGACTTTGAATTCTCTTTCTAGCTCTGCACGTATATCTGCCCCGATGCACTTCCGATACTCTTCACTGAGCGGATCAGCTCGAAGACGCTTGATCTCTTGATTTTTCTTCTCAAGATCATAGTTGAGACCTTGGATTTCTTTGTCTCGAGACTGAAATTTACATAATTGTCATGAAACTTTCGATAGCTTCAAACATCAATTATTGCTTCGTATTCTCCACGATTCCTGTCTGTCACCAACTCGTACTCAATTGTCAGCTGCTTGAAAGTGTCCGCTTTCACCGTTTTGATGTCGTTTTCAAGACCAGTAACCTTCGCGTTGAGCCTGAAAAAAAAAACCAATTTTCTCTTTTTTTTTAGAAATCTTACTCTTCAATTTTTTCTTCAGAAATTTTCTCATTTGCAGCCATTTCATCCTTGATCTGGCTGACTTCAGCGTTTGCTTCTGCCAGCTTGCCATCCGACTCTTTGAGTTCCTTTTGGAGATCCTAATATTAATCATTTTTTTTTCTTTTTGAATTTTTGAAACAACTTCAATTTCATTCATTTTCAGAAGCAGCTTCTCTTCGTGAGCTTTGTTGATGATCTTAATTTCCTTGGGAAGCTCTTCCGATAGGAATTTTGATATTTGATCGAATTCCTCTCGGAACTTGTCATTGCTGTTCACAATGTCGGCTCGAATATCAAGAAGGCCCTTCAAATATGTTGATCAGCTCTGAGATGGAATTTTGAACTTGCCTTGGATATGGTGAGAACATCCAATTTCAAAGGTTTCAGAAACTCAAAGGATTGAGAACGGGTGACGTCATCGACAGCGAATTGCTGAAAAAATAATTTTTGAATTGTCATTGTGTAAAAATCTCACTCCTTCCTCCAGGTGATTGTTTCCAAAGCTGTCGTCTGGAGTGGAGAATTGGCTCGATTTCCCCGAAGAGCACTGGAAAAAATTTTTACAAATGATTTTCATCAACTAATCATACGGCTCTGGGGGATGGACCAGGCGGAATGTCTATTGGCGCACTTTTAGCCACGGAACAACTGAGATGCTCGTCGTCTCCGTTATCTTCTTCGCCCTATCAATTTAACAAATTACAGCTTTCCCACTGAATTTCAAAGTGTTCAGCTGAAAATTCAGAAATAAAATAATTTTTTTCATGTTTTCCTCTTTATTTTGATGAGGTTAAAGCATGAGTTCTTGGAAGATATAGAAGAATTCATCTGTTTTGCAAATATTTAATTTTGCAACAAACCATTCTTTCCAAATTATGAAGTGAAGAGGCAATAGGCATCGTTTTCATGGAAGACTCTGATCCACTGTAAGAATGAGGAGACCGAGTCATCAGAAGAGCAGGACCTGGAGAACCATAAGCTCCTTCTTCCCTGTAAAAAAAGAAATCAAGTTTGTGACTCAAAATCATTCTTACCCAAACCAATTTGCA
Source organism: Caenorhabditis auriculariae (assembly GCA_904845305.1). Lineage (NCBI taxonomy): Eukaryota > Metazoa > Nematoda > Chromadorea > Rhabditida > Rhabditidae > Caenorhabditis > Caenorhabditis auriculariae. Next base: position 2,381,348 of record CAJGYM010000010.1, on the reverse strand, counting down.
GCGGCGAATTCCTTGTGAATAGAGTTCAAATTGTGCATTTGAACGGGATCCTTGGTGAAGAAACTTTCCTCACGACGCAAAGTTCCTTGGGCTTGTGGGTCTCTGAAAACCCCCCGATCCGGTAAACTAAAATGTAGAACTCACTTGACAGCAAGTTTGGAGTACACCTGAGGAGTCGTCACTTTCATCAACTCATCAAAAGACGGAAGAGCCTGATAAACCAAGTTGATATTTTTTTATATAATTCTCGCAACCTGTCGCAGTTCATGAAGATGATCGTTGGTAACTTGAGGCAGGTTTTCGTCAAACGCTCCCAAATTTTTCACATAGAAAGCTGGAGTTTCATCAAACATGCCTGCAAAGAAAAATATTAAAAAAAATGAGAGAAATCAGATAATACCCGGGAAGAGAGCTCGTATGAAGTGTTTCTCCAGTTTTCGCGAATATCTTTTTCTCAGCTCTGTTTCTTCGTTCGAGAGGTTGGTGCTCTTTTCGGAGTGTTCAGTGTGCCAGGAAGTCAGTCTCAAAATAGTACACTTTTTTAAAGAGAAGTTTTATTTTGAGGCTTGATGAAATTAATTTGGCCTTGAGTCAAAAATGTTCAAAGAACAACTCACTCTTTCTTGAAAGTCAACCGTCTGATGACCTCGGCCACAGAGCGAGCATAAACCGCTGGCGCCTCCTACAATTTTTGAAGATAAGAAAGCTCCAAGATAATTTGAGGTTTTATCAAGGGAAATTTGAAAAAATAGAAATCTTTCAACAAACCTTAATCTGCTCTATGAGCTCAAGTCTCAATCGAAGGCCGTTGCATTTTTCTTGGAAAACCAACATTTCCAGGTGAGCATAGTGCAGTTTGTCGTACGACTGGAAAATTTTGATTTGATCATCTTTTTCTAGGTTTTATGTTTTCTAATGGAAAGTATCTATAAAGATATTCTGTTGCGTGAAAGTTTGGAAGGATTATTTTGGTATGAAAGTGAAAAAACTGAAATACTCACCGTCACAATAAAACCAGCCAAACGCGATCGTATGTTTTGAAGAAGTTCCTGCTTGGATCTGTGGAAGAGAACTGTGGTTTGTCGTATTTCTTTGATGCTGTCAAGAACATCAACCATGCAAGATTTGTCTCTGTCCAAGATGTTCTGAAATTGAAGAACTTGGTGATGAAAATTCGAAACGAACGGCATACTCTCAAGTTGTTGGCATCCATGCTTCTCGGAGTTTCACAAATTCTGTTGACGTTCTTTTTGATGTTGTTCATATGCCCTAAATTAAATTATAATATTTACCTTGTTTTTTTTTCTTTCTTAAAAAAGATTATTGTAATATTCTTACTCTCATTATTTTGCACATTGAATTCGAGCTGGTTTATCCGCTTGTTTATGCCTTTGACGTCTCGAAATTCGGAGTTTTTTGATTGGTTGACGACTTGGTTCATGACGTCGATGGCGTTTTGAGGCTTGATCTCGGAGAACTGGAAATGAACTTAATTTGGGTAATGAAGAAAAAATGACATGTTTGGCTTTTTTTTTCATCATTTCTTCAGACAGTTTGATTTTTTTCAGCTCAGTCCAAAAAAATATAATTTTTCATTTATCTTTTTTTCTGTTTTCTTATTTTCAAACAAACCTTTCCGAAGAGGTCGCGAACTTGTGAAACCAAATCTTCAACAGTATTTGCCGGATCGGCTTGAGAAATCCAGTCGTACAAAGTGGAAATAGGTGGGCTGTCTTTAGAACTTCGGCGCAGATTAGACAGAAGTTCGGGAGGAAGCTCAATCTAAAATCAAAAAAACTTTTTCGAGCGTATTTAGGAAGATTCGCACTTTAATCAGTTGGTCAACGACATCTTCGAAGTTGTCCAGAAGAGTGGCGGCCTTCCTGTTCATTTCCGGAATCTGGTCGACGTGCGCCTTGTACCGAACGCCCAGTTTTTGAAGTCTACCCACGGAATCGTCCATATTCGCTATCAACGCATTCCAGCCCTGAAGAGAATTTTTCTAACAGTGAGCAAAAATTGTTTTGAAATGAAGTTTAGACTTTAATTTAGAGCAAAAAAATTTACTGGTTGATAGATTATTCTCATAGGAGTCTAAATTTTAAATTTCCGAAATTTGATTATTCTTTTTTCGGGCTACAAACAATTTTAAGAAAAATTTAGAAATCAGCTTTGTGTAACAGGAAGATCCTTTCAAAGAAGACCCTTTTAAATACAGTTCCATCAGAAAAAAAGACGAAGGCGGTTTTTTTAGTCATAACTATCTTGTGAAGAAATTTTTCTTCCTCTAGCAAAAAAAGAAAAACGCAGATCAGAAAAATTTCTAAAAGATCAAATCCCATACAAAGAAATAGAAAGCAAAAATTTTTATTTCGTTTCATTTCTGGCTGGGACTTATTTCTGTAATTTAATTATTGAATGAATTTTTTTTATATGAAGCAAAAACAAACCGAGCAAAGAAACTGATGTTCTCGAACGAATCTCATGCAAGCTTGGATGGCTTGAGTTGCCTGATTCGCACAGTAACGACCGGCTTCCGGCAGTTCGATATATATATGAGCGAGCTCAGTTTTATTCAAACAGTTAGTGGCCTGAAAAATGAAAAAAATTTACTGTTTTGAACAATAGGTTTGTTTAAAAAATGTTTGCAGTACAAAAAAAGGGGTTTTTCATAAATTTTCAAATGTTCTGTAGCTCTTTCTGTTTATAAAAAAACCTTTAAAAAAATTCACCTGAACCACTGCATCATCGATTCTGTGCAAAATATAATTCAAATCATTTGAACTCTCATTCCGGTCGCGTTCTCGCGGAGTTTTCTGGTACAAAAAAGCTGGATTGCTTTGTGTTCCTGAAATCCCAAAAAATTGGAATAAATGAAAAATTGTTTTCTTCCCACCTGTTCCAGTGTAAAAATCAAGTTTTTTATCGGGATCAAAAGCAACTCCTTTGGATGTCAACAAGATCTGAAACTTGTAAACCTATTTTGATGATCATGATCTTTGATATTAACCTGATCCGAAGCTCTCAATCCGGTTTCAGCATCCAGGATGCCGTTCAATTTTGCTACCGTGGTAGTATTGATCTGCAAAAATGTATTTGTTGAGAGGAAAAAACTGATGAGAGACTTACATTCAGAGAAATCTGCAGACTGATGCCTTTTGTGACATCGAAAATGCAATACGTTTCCATAACAAAATATAGATATATAAAGTTTAGATATATAAATTATAGACAAATCATATGATCGAGGCAGGACCTGAAAAAAATTATTTTAGATGATGAGAGGAAGGAAAAATTTTCAAACGCACAAAAAGACGGAAAGATACGTAATCTAAATAATAGTCTTTCAAAAAAAGAAAGTTTGATAATAGAAAGTTTAATAATGAAGAGAAAGAGAACGTATTGTAATGCAGAAAATAGCGGCCGTAAAACTCGGCGACCCGGGAGCGAGTTTGCGGTGGGGCGCTCTTTCCTCCTGTCATGAGAGTTTCACGTGACAAGTGCAATAGCTCTTCGTCAGCTTCCTTTTCAGTTTTTCATAAGGTCGGATCGGAATATGAATACATGTTCTCTCTTTGAAAAGGTTCGCAATGTAATCAGGAAGGCTTATAATTCAGTTTTTTTTTTGAAAATGCTTGTTAAAAACCAAAAACACATCGTTTTCAATACACGAGGCAGGAGAAAGTTTGCGGAATCAGATTCATTTACTTTTCGTTGTTTTTTTGAAATGGAATTCGTGAAAAAACTTCTACTATAAAAGGTTATCGAAGTTGTTTGTCTATGAAAAAAATTTCTGGGTCTTCATAAAAATTAAACAAAAATTTTGCAGAAATGTTGCAAATCGCATGGAAAAAAACATACATAGCAGAATATAAATGCCTGAAAAATATTCTCAAAATAAAATCTTTCAATTTCGAGATACAATTTTTTCCTTTGAAAATTTTATCTCGACAATACGGGCGAAAACGGGAATATTCCAATACAATACTGTTCCAAGGTGAAATTAATTTTGGGAAACACCACCAAGTATATAGAAAATAGATACGCGAGTCCAACGGGATCCAAGACCCAAGCGCGGCAAATTATCGCGTCGAGACCCTTCTGACCTTTTCGGCGTTCTCGGAGTACAGGATACTTGTGAGCGCACCACAGATTCCTCTCGAAAATTTAGAAGCTCTCGTTGAAATTTATATTTTTCATTAGCACTTCAACATTTTTCCCCTTGATTTGAACCAAAAAAAAAATTCCATAGAGTGAAAGAAACAAATAAAAAAACAGAAAAAATACTTCAGAAAGAACGCAAAAGAGGACTGTTATATCAGTCAGAGTTTTGAGAAGATTCAAAATAAGTTGGAAAAGAAAACCTTAACGCTAACAAGTTTTTTAAATGTGTTTTTGAGCATTTTCAGAGACCCAAAGGGGGAAAGTTACCCATACCGCTTTCAAAAATCTTACAAACTCTGAATCTAAGAAAACATTGTTGAACGCAAATAATCTTTATCATCAAGTTCAAATGCATACGTTGAAAATATTTACTCTTTGCTTCGATTTAGAACAAACAATTTAGAAGACCCTCTTGGCGCTGACATAAGTTCTCAAACAATGTTCGCAAGTTGAGAGTTCTTTTTTTCGGTCGAAAATGCACTTTCGCCAATTGATGGAAGCTCTGTCCCAAATGAAATTTCATTCCGAAAAAAAATTCTTTGCTAGAACAATGAGAATTACTTCTTATTTGAAAAAATTCAGTTTGATTCGAAAAAAAAAAATGAAATTTGGAAAAGGTAACGTCAACGTCAACATAAGTTCAGACACACATTTCAAAAGTGAGAAGTCCTTAGCATGTTTTTGAACTGACCCCATAAAGTACAGCTCCGGGGAAGTTTTCTAGCAAAAAATGGCTGTAAAAAAGTGCTCAAAATTGCGACGCGGAAATTTCTGAAATCCGCTTACTTGGGATTTGCTGTCTCAACGCAATTTCACTAATGGACGTTCCGGACGAGATCAGTTTTTTGTTCGGAACTGGAAATTCCTGACAAAAAAGGCAGAATCGAATGGAAATTAAGTCTAACGCCTATCAAAAAATTATTTTGCGAGTATTATCCTATTGAACAGCTGAAAAGTTTTTTCGCTTTATTTTCAGTACATAATTTCATGATTTTGAACGAATAGAAACGCTAATTTCCAACGTTGTCTTTTGTTTGATCAATTTTTTTTTGTTTGAGTCATCGGTACGACCAACTAGGGTTTGATAGTTTGGTTTCCATGTTCGATCAGAAATCGATTTCGCCAAATTGAGAGAAAAAATTGGAATATTTCATAGACGATAACAAGTTTTTCTTTCAATTTATTCGCCAAAGAGTAGAAAAAGAGTTGCGATTTCCAGAAGGACTCAGAAAACATAACTCAAAAAAATTTTGATGACTCCTCATTAACAAAACACTCTAGATAATCTCAAATTTGAATTTTTTGAATTTTAACTTTCCAAGTCATCGCATCAATATGAAAAAAATAGCGCTCAAAAGGGAATTAGCCGTTTTCATTCTATTTTTTCTCAAGCTCAAGTGGATGAACTTCTGAATTTTTCAAAATGACAACCATTTATTCAAGTCAGTCTTTTATGTTGATTATAATGTTACTTATCGCTTCCCACATCCGAACCATTCGAAGATTGATAACTTTTATTTACAATTTTGAAACAGGCATAAAATTCAGTTAAAACAGTCAGTGGATTGTCCTTGGAACTTGGCGGCGAGGTTGAGCTCTCCAATGTCGAAAACTTTTGCGGGCGTCTCGCCATTCGTCACGAAGGCTTCAGGGATGACGATCGTGATTTTCTTGAAGCAGATCTGAAATTCAAAATAAGCTACACGCTCAGTTAAATATAGAACATACTCCATCATAGTTACATCTGTGGTAGATGTTGATTTTGGGGTCAATACTGGTGACTTCGGTTTTCTTTCCTTCTATCGTAAAAGTGCCGTCTGCGTCGGTGAATCTTTCATCCAGCAGAACATCGAGAACTGAAAGATTTTGAGTTTGGAATCCAAAAATCTTCAAGATAGTTTTACCAGCTTCATCTTCGTAGAGCTTGACCTTCACATTGTTGGCCGGCACAGTGTCACACATCAATTTGCCTTTGACAGCCACAGATTGGACAGTTCCGATGTTGATATCGAAAACGCCGAAAACTGGCGAAACCAACAACAGAAGAGCGGAAAGACGCAGCATTTTTCTGAAACAACGGAGAGTAGTATGAACTCGACCAAAAAGAAAGAATGCCGGCCCACGAGACCGTCCGTCGGGTAGAAACAGCAATGTGTAATATGGTTATTGCTAAGTAGCCCATTAATTATCTTTTTCAGTCTCGCAAACAGATGGTTACTTTTGTCCTACGCGCAGGGACGCGGGGCCAAATGACGAATTCGATGCGGAGGCAGGTTTTATGAAAAGATAAGATCAGTTACTTAGATTGTCAGGAAGTTCTTCCGTCGAAAAACTTTGAAAATTTAGAGAAAATCTCAATTAATAATATCGAAACTATCGATTCTTTGTAAATTGAAATCAGGTTTTCTATGAATCTACTTGAGTTTGATAATGTCTTAATTCTTTCTAAACGGATAACTTATTCGACCGATTTTGCCGTTTCTATAGATGCAATGAAAAACTTCGAAAGTTATCCCGGATAATTGAAGCACACGAAAAAGCTAGAACCGAATAATTCGAAAAATAATTAGGTAAACTGTTTTTTTAGAAATTTAATTTCTTCATGAAAGTTTACCACAAATAAATCAGACAGAAGAAATGCAAAATGACTGAATTTAATGAAACTTCCGGGTTCATTATGATTTTACAATAAAAAAACACTTTGCTTGGTTTTTTTCTTTCAACCAAGGCATGACATGAAAAAGGATCAAATCCTCATTTAAAAAAACAAAAAAAGATAAATCATAAATCAAAGGAGTTCTATCAAGCAGCAATAAGCGCAAATGTTTTGAATTCTTAAACCAGACATCTCTATAAGAGAATTTTAGGAGTCTCTAATCTTAAACTTTCCCGATCTCCTTGTACGTAAAAATCAGAAAAAAAGGAACTCATTTTTTGAGAGTTTACTTGAAATTTTGAATCAAGGATGAAACAAGTTTACCTTAATGGTCAAACTTTTCTTCTAATGAACTTTTATTTTTTTATCCCCTTCACAATGCATCATTCTGTTGAAAAGCCCAGTTTATTGTACAAAAAGATCAAAAAGTATCACTTCCGTTAAGGACAGTTTTCGCAACTTTTTGACTATTTTTCTCTTCAAGGCTCATGTGCATAGCTTGATTTGAAATCACGAGTTCAAAAAATGAAAAAAAATTCTTTATTTTTTTATATTTGCGATAAATTCAAACTGATTATTCATACAGTTTCCATCAAAAACAAGAAAAAGTTATGGAGAAAGCTTAGTTGATGCAGTCGGTCGAGTCTCCGCTGAATTGATTGGCAAGGTTGATGGTTCCGACATTGAAAGTTTTGGTTGGAGTGGCTCCTTCAGAAACGTAGTTGTCTGGGACTGTGAGCGACGACTTCTGGTAGCACATCTGAAACAATGAAACTGTTCCCTCTGAGGACAGGAGTCGATCTTACTCCATTGTAATTGCACTTGTGGTAGATGTTGAGCTTGGGGTCGATGGTGCTCACTTCAGTCTTGTGTCCCTGGAGGGAGAATTCTCCGTTGGCGTCGGTTGTTCCTTCATCGAGAAGGACGTCCAAGGCTCAAAATTCGAACCTTGATTCAAATAGAGCACGTTTCTACTTACTAGCTTCTTTTTCATAGAGCTTCACACGGACGTTTCTGGCTGGAGCTCCATTGCAAGTCAGTCTTCCGGTGACAGCAGCACTCTGAAGACTGAAGGTTAGGAACTTCGTGGCTGGGAATGTTTGGCATTGATATGTTATTATGAATTCTCAGATAAAAAAAAAACAATGATTTGAGCTAACAGGGATTGGGGTCGAAGACCTGGAATCTTATCTGAAATTAGAGAAGATTAACCGAGACGGCTCCAATCGTTTATCATACTAAAACTATCTTTCTTGAACATTTTCTTACCTGTTCAGACCCGATAAGACCAAAAAGAAGAGCGTGGGCGCCGGCAAAGAAGGCAAAAATTACAACGAGAAGTTTCATGATGGCGATTTGTGGAAGCGGAAAAGGTGAACAATGGCGCTCTGTTGACTGCGAGAGGCGGTTCCCATAAATACCCGTTGTGTCAAAATCTCAATCGTTGTAATATTGACGTTTGGGGCAATCATCGGAAAATAATAAAAAAAAACAAAACAACGGACGAAAGGAAACGTTTATTCCATTCGTCGAGTTTATTATGACTCAGCGGCGTTTCCGCTTCGGGGCTCATTATCGGAATCTGAGAGATCAGAAAAAATCACGACTGTACCGAATTAGGGCAATGATCATTATATTGTTGAATGATTTGTTTTTGTGATAAGAACCAGACTTTATCATACAATATATAAATTGAGATTTTGAAAAATCATCACGAGTTATTCTTTCAAAATGATAATTTGTGCTTTTCATTTCTTTAAAAATCGCGAAGAGAAAAATTTGAAGGAAAAAAAGCTTTTTGCCCGAAAGGCTAATAAGAAAGTTTCTACGTACGCAGATAATCAAATGAACTATTTTTAAATATGATTTCATTTTCTTAAGAAATACAATTTGAGAATTGAGGTGGTTCTCCATACTTCTTTACACTTCGGACTTCCATTTATAAACGTTTTCCTTGAAGTTTTCATTTTCAAAAATGCTTAATATGACTTTTCAAAACCATCGAAGCTAACGAATCTATCAATTTTGTGAGAAACGCATTTATTTGGACACTAACAGGGAAGGTCAATATCAAAAAAACATTTTTTTCTGACCTTGGTCTTTAATGCAGTGGCTTTATCGAAGACTGGTTTTTTGACATTGGATGCATCTCATAGAACACATTGAGAACTCTTTTATATATGAGACAGTCTTGAAACAAGAAAGTGTTGTAGCCAGAAATTTCGATTGAATTCATGGAGCCGAAGAAAATTCAGAATATCACTTTCTAAATAATCGGTTTCTGTGTTTTAGGGCATGAAACATTTATAGATTTGCTTCTCAGTTAGTATATGACTAAAACTTTGTCTCCTAGTAGTTTTCAGAACTTCATGAGATTTTTTGCCAGCCCGAAGGCTGGCTGTTCCAAAAATGGATCACTTTTAGCTGGGACTGAGTCTCACCCAGAAGGCGCCACGCGGAGGCAGCGATCCGAGCCTTCCTGCTATGATGTTGGTAAAAGTAGTGATAGCGATTGTGCGGAGTCGCCGTCCTGTTATAAGGATTTCACTGTCCCGACTCGCACCGGCTTGCGCGTTATCCTGTCTTTTTTCACAGAATCGTAGTGTTCACGGTATTGAACCTTGTAACTTTATGATTTTTTTCAAGGTAAAAAAAGAGTGAATTTCTTTTCTTCTGAGTATAAAAGCGCATAGATGGCAAGAAACTATTTTACAATTTTATATTTTTACTGTATTTCTGTTTTTCAAGATAGTTTGAAAACGGATTCTATGTTAGCAAATAAAGTCTTCAACTTGATTGCAGCTTTTTTTCTGTCTGTAACTCTTACTCTTTGTTTAATTTAGTGGAAAGAATGTTTTTATTTCGAGCGGGAACATTTTTTCTCAGACTCCGAGATTGTAAAAAACGTCTATCGAAAACTTTTATCGAATTATGGATCACCAAAAAAAATCGCTGTCTAGTTGGTGTCAATCTTATCATTAGAATCTTCACAAAACAACTAATAAATCTATCAAAAGATCACGAAAATAATCCATGAAATGGGCAGTTGTTCCAAAATGTTATGACAAGGTATTTGTTCAAAAGTATTGCTAGATATTCATAAGAAAGGCTAAAGGGGTCGATTATTGCGGGTTTTGGAGACAGAGGAACGGAAGTTATCAAAGGGAGCAAATTTAAAATAAATGACAAGGAAGGTCCTCTCAATTTGCGGTTTCTTAAAAGTTGGCAATAAAAAGATGAAGACAAACCTCAAAATCCGTAAAAAATAAGTTGTTTTGGGGTGAAATGACCTTCCTTGTGAAGAATTTCTCTCAAGTTCAAAATCAAGAAAGGTGCTGATTTTTTCATGAGGGAATCTCAAAGTTTTGAAAAAAAATGCTATAAAAAAAAATTATCAAAGAAATGTAAGCTTTTGTCAATGCAAATCGAAAATTGCACTTTTGACGCTTCATTTTGATAGGAACGAATAAATTATGAAAGTGAAACAGGAAGTTTGGCATCAGTGATAAATATATTAGTATCCGTATCCTTCACTATTGACGAATGGGTTGGCAGGAGGTTGAGGCGCGAAATGTTGCTGAGATGGAGGCCCGCCAGCCTGATAAGAATGAGCTGGACCACTTCCGACAGATCCGATTCCTGAAGTAGTCAATTTCAAATGAAAAGGAACTGCTACTAAAAGTAGCACCTCTTTTTTTGCTCAATTTTTGAATTTTTACCACCACGAAAGATTCAAGGGTCTAATTCAAAAATCTTCTGATTTTACACATTTTTTTGAGTCTGACTGAAAATTCTTTAATTCTGCTCTACCAGAATTTTTTTACTTATTGTAAAATGTATGAAAAACAGTCACATTTTTTTCCACCGCAAAGCTTTTTACTTGAAAAAATGTGTGTTGTTTATTTAGTCTTACTCTCAATTTTTCTTCCTCGTCCTTTTTTTCTTTTCTGAGAATCTTTCAACATCTATTTGTTTTAATTTTATAATTTTTCAATTGATAACATACCAGTAGAGTCCCCTCCGTATCCATATCCATCGTGAACTTCTCCAGCGACTTGAGAAAATTGATCATCGTAGTTGGGCTCTACAGTCGCTTGAGATCCTTCTTCGTACCGCCTCCAAGCAAAAAAAGCCGCTCCTCCCTGAAAAGATGTTTTTGATTTAGAAGAAAAAGTTTGAAAATACTTGAATATTTAAATGAAAAGGAAGAGTGATGAAAAATTAAAATAACCAAGAGAGTTCAAAAATTATAAAAAAGGTGATTTTTTTGAGGATTCAATCAGGAGTTTGAACTTTGCTGAGAAGCTAATCCAAACTACTATTACTTTTGCAGTATTCAAAAAAGAATCTTTCAAAAGTTTTTCTGACAACTTATAACATTGCCAGTTTCAGGAATCCCATTTTCGTGTTTTGTCATAAACTTTTTTTTTGAGGGATACCCTCACTTTTTCATTCATCCTCTTCCAAATCCCCCATTCTAGAATACTTCAAAAAATCTCACCCAAGCGAGTGTAGAGAGGAACGCAAGCAGAATTCCAAGCTTAGCATATTTCGTGCTCAACGGATTCTCGTCGTCTTCCGCTTGCTCAAACGAAGAAAATTTGGACCAGAACGTGAAGAAGCCAATGAGGAAAATGCCAGTGAAGACAGCTGAAAAATCTGACGTTCAAAAAAAAAGAGGCGTTTTGATTGCTTCTAATGGAAAGCTCGAAGGAAAAACACTCTGGTAAAGTGCCTTTCCCATGGAAAAGGGTGTTGGTATTGAATTCCAGTTGGATTTTCTCATCATAGAACACAAAGAAGAAATCACAAGTTCAAACGGCACACTTTTTCTATGACTTTGAAGCAATACAATTTGAAAAAGTTTAAAGTTGAGGAAGGTGGAATGAATAAAAAATCAAGCATCAACCAAACTTAGCACGTTTCCGATTTCCTCTTTTTTAATTCTTTAATTTTCAAATGACTTCAAAGTTTTGATGAATGACTTTTATGCCATTCCACAAAGTTTTTTGCAGAGAATCAAAACGCGAGAATCTTTCCAGAAAAACCATATCAAAAAAAGAAAAGATTGCAAATTCACCCGAAACCACGAGATCTGCCAAAACGGCGCGACGTCTCGTGGGGATTGAGCTTATCGTGTCAAGTTTGGCATCAAGGGCAAGAAGAGCCGTTGCTCCGCAAAGTACGAAAAAGCCCATCGCCGAGCCGAAAGAACACGTCGAAGAGCTCCGTCCGTAGAGACATACCTTCAAAAAATATGTTTTCGAAGTAATTGATCTGATCTTTTTGAATTGTTCTGTCGATGAAATGTTCTTTTCATTGTTTTCTAACCCTTCTTGTAACTCTTCTAAACCTTACATAAGAGAGAAAAAAGTGGCTTTTTGAATGAAAACTTGCACAAAACTCATTTCTCATCCTTTTTTATTGTTCTCTTTCTGTCCTCGTAAGCAACCACTCGCAAAACAAAGTTTCAATTTTGCCGGAAGAGTGATGGGTTGGCCAAAAAGGGGCAACCAGAACTAAAAGCGCTCGGATCAATACTCGCAGCAGGAGCACTTGCGCGAAGAAATGCTCAAAGAGTTACTTGATGGATGGTTCCGCTCGGACGATGCCAGCCACCTTTCGAGATGGCGTACCACAAAAGAAGCCCCAAAGCCTGCAAAACGACTTTGAGCTGCACTTTTGCGAGAAAAAAGCCACATATCAAATCTGGCTCTAAAAACCTTTCTATTATGAATTAATGCGCATGAAACGCGTGTTTTCTCAAGATCGTTATATCATTTGCGGTCGAAAATAGAATCACCAATTGATGGCCAGTTTAGAAGTACTTGGATTGGTGAAAAATAATATACTTTTCAAATCTTAAAAAAAATTCACCTTTCAAGTTCAAGGATCTGTAAGATCCAGGCATTTGGATGTAACCAATGAAGATTTATTCAAACTTTCAGTATAATCAAAACTCAAAAAATTGAAAAAACAATATTTTTTCCTGTTTGAATGATAAATTAAGAATTTTTTTCTGATGAATAATAAAAGTTTGTTCCGCGGGTAGCTACTGACAAATGCTTTTCTGATCGTTTATTGAGAGGCTGTCGCTCATTTGCTCAGTATGTCCATCCCTAAGATGCGTTTATTCACTGCTTCTCGGTCGTAAAAGATGAATTGTTTCGAAAAATTGATTCGCGAAAAGACAGCAAAAGTTGTTAGAAAAATGAAAAGAAAACTTTGCCAGTTAAAAAAAGTAGAAGAAAGAGAAAATACGAAAAAGAGCTTCTAGCGATAAAATTAAGTTTTTTACTCAATCTATCCGATTCCATGTTTAGAGTTTAAAACTGAATTTCAGCGAAGAACATCCAATTCAAGAAAATGTAGTCATCCTATTCCTGAGACAAATATTAACTTGAATATTGAGGTTATGTGAAGTGGATATTAGGATAAGGTGGATAAGTTGGATTTCTAACATTATTTTAGTATTTTGACACGAAACAACTTTTGTGATAAAGATTTTCAAAACACAGCATTGATTTTTTTTTTTTTGGTTTACGGTTCCTGATAGCGAAGTTCGAAGCTTCAAAAAGGTAGGAAAAATGATCAACGACTTTCTCGGTCAGCCTCGTGGCTAACATCCATATAATTATCCAGTTCCTCATGTTTATTGGCCACACTAAATAGTGTCGGAAGCTCTAACGAGCCACACGCAATCCGTTTTGAATTTCGGGCGGCCGGCCGAAAAGCCACAGAATCCCGAAAAGTTTTAATCGAATCTCTGGACTCACCAGAGCTGCGCAACGGAAAACAACTGTCGGCTTCTTGAAGTAGGCCGCCTTGTCGAAGTTGGAGTTGGCCAGACCGGCACCGTAGGCTCGAACGTTCTGCATTACCTAAACATAAAAGCACAATCAATTGTAGTTCCTTGAGAATTTTCTGATTTTTCAGAAAAGAATGAATAACAGGTAGGCGATTTGCAAGGAAACTAAATAAATCGGTTAAAGACAATCTCGTTAACTACTTTCAGATCTTCTCCAGCAACTCTCATTTAGATGGATACAAAAAATGGGAAAAAAGGGTGGTCTGAAGCTTTGTTTTGGCAGACGCCGATGAAATTTTGAATTCTGAATTTTCAGTTTTGTTCCGAAAGAGGGTATATTACAATAAATTCAAGCACAAAATTCAAAACTCCTTTTTTTTTCTTTGAAAATGCTTTCGTCGTTGATTAGGAACACAAATGCACAAAAAACTAATAATTTCCAAAAGATTTAAGGCTAACATCTTATTAATCTTTCTCATTGTTTTTGAGCTGTTTTTTTGATCTCGAGTGCTTCTGAATGTTTAAATTTTTTTCAAACCAGAGAACCAAAACCCACGCTTTCATTTATTTCATATTCCAGGTGAAAACTTTTGAGATAAGTGGTTTAGGCCGAATTCCATTAGTCGTTCACCTACGTGTACTACGACTAGAAAAAGCTATTTCGCTTTGAAGTAGACATTTCTAGTTTAAACTTTTGGAAATGATCATCAAATCTGATCAAGAAATAAATTTAATCCTTTTTTTGAATTACTTATTATTGGTGGATTACCTATATGAAGAAAACTATTGAAAGTAAAAGGCTAAGGGTTAAGTAAAAAAATGAGGAAAGAATAGAGAAAATAAAACGACGTTGCCGACGGCGATGATGAGAAATTCAAAAGGAAATCTGCGATCCTATGCCGCGCCGCCCTCTTCCGCTCCAAGAATGTGCGCGGCGTCGAGGGAGCCGAAAAGGCCGATGGAAGCGCGAACAAGGCCTGGAAAAATGGGAGAAACGAGGAAAAATATTCAGGAAAGAAAAGTTGGGCTGGAAACGGAATACTGAGCCCTTCAACCGCAAGCTTCCTATCGATCGTGGTCGCGTTTTTCGGCAAGAAAACTGACTTTTCTAAAAAATCAGTGCTGAAAAGATATCTTCAATGGAAAGTGAGGGGTTTCGAGTGAGGCACAGCGTATCAAATAAATTGTGGGGTGAAGCCGTTCGACGTGACCATGAGAATGTGACTCGATATACCTTCCAAGAAATCGACGTTTTTTCTTGAATGAAAAGCGAAGGAGCTTAATCATGGGATTGAAAAAGCAGGATTTTATTGTTTTGATGCAAAGGCTGATGAACAATGGGAGCATTCAGACATTTCTGACAGCTTTCAAGAGAGAAAACCAGGGATTCAGTTCAGTAAGGAAAAAATTATGTGTACAGGCGAGAAAAAAAAAAGATAAAATGAAAAAGACTCTGGCCATTTTTTAAACAGAAGGTTTTCAAAAAAGAGAGTAAAACAGTTTATCTCACTTGAGAGTCAAAAAAATTTGGTGAGGTAAAGCCATTTTTTTTATCAGCAAGAACAATCATACGATAAAAGGTCATAAATCCAGCTGATTATGAAAACTTTGTATTCAACTAGAAAGTATCACAGAGAAAAATGCCTACATTCCATTTAAAAGTAGTAACTCAACTGGAATGATAATAATGAAGCTTTTTCTTTCAATACCTCTGTTCTGCAGTAACTTTCTGTAAGACATTTAAAAAAATTCAAAGCTAAATTCAGTTCTGAAGATCCAGGAATTATGGAACTCAAGGGCCTGGTAAATATTATTAAAGACATAAAACTCCAATTTTCACAATGGAAGTTTTCCAGAACTTTCCGAAACTCTGAAGATTTCTGACGTCGCAAACGTCAATTTGTGGTAATGGTAGAAGTTGGAAAATAGTTTTTTTTTTCTTTTTTGTTCTTAATAAAATTGCTTGACAGCTTCGAAATGACATCACTCCGTACATGTCCCGCATTTGCAATTCTGTGCAAGATGTAATTTGAGGAGAAGCGACGAAAAAGTGTAAGGCCGAAAAATAAGTGCTTTTTGAAAATAAAAGTTTTTGGAGGGGAAACAATGTCAGGAAAAGGGCATAAAGCTGGAAATGTGTTCGAATCAAATTTTTTCGATCAACTTTTGTTGTATTATATTTGTCAAAAGTTTATCATTTGTTGTCGATTAGGTTCAAGGAAACGGAGAAATGATGCTTTTTGGTTTTTTTCGACGAATGATTAGACTGTGTTATTTTTTATCCAACTTTGAGCCAGAAAATGTTTTAATGGACCAGATTTTATCATTTTTAATTCAGCGTGCATGCAGGTGAGTTTATACTTCAACTCATCTATATTTGACAACATAATATCTTTCAGAATGTCCAACTGAAAATTAAAAAAAAATACAAGTTTGATTTATAAAATTTGAAAGTAATGCCGGCTTCTTTTGGTTTTATTTTGTGATAATTTTCAGAAGGTTCATACTTTTTTCATAGGGCGAAAACATTTTCCGGATGTTTGGAATCTTTACTTCACTATTCCAAAAAAAAAAGTTTAGAAAACAGCAGATGTTTTTGTTCAGTGACTTCAAAATTATAGTATTTGCGTAAGTAGTGTTTTCCGTTTAGAAACCATGAGTTTTGCCAGCTTTTCTTAGTTGCTGAACGATGTCTATAGTTTCTAAGAACTAAGATTTCAAATTTTTTGTTAGTCAAAAATTAGCTTGGGAAACTTGTCCTATTGATGAAAAAAACGAAAGGATCAAAGTCAAATATCGATTCAATCGTTTTTTTTTTCTTACTTCTCGATTAGAGTTTAGGGATTTTTTTTTGAACTAAACATGGCGTTTTTTGAACTTCAAAACGTTTTTGATAACAAGTTGTAATTTTGACCCGGACGATATGAAATTTTCCGAAGTTTGATAGGAGTTTATGCTTGAGAACTGAAAAAGTTCATTTGATGAAAATTTTTGGTTTCGAATTCAAAAAAGCAAGTTCTTTCAAAAAGTTTTCCAAAAAAGCGAAAAGCTGGCTTCAAGGATAGAAGTATTTCCGATTTTGATCAGTCCGGTTTTTTTACTCCGAATTTTTTTTTTGAGAAATCACAGCGAAGCAACTTGGAAAAAAAAAATCACCTCTCTGTAACTTCGATTCGTATTCTTTCAAGTCAGTCGATGTATAAAGTCAAAAAAGCGGTAATTGACAAGATTTCGAACGCCTAAAAACGACGAAATACTCAATCAACGAGTTCTATGGGGACTTTTGGACTAATAGAAAGTATGATTATCACTCTGGAAAACTGTTTGGCTTCTTATGGGCTCTTTTCCATTGCCGGCAGCTCAAATTTCGGCCCAAACATGTCGCATACGCAATTCTGTTTACTCTTTCCCACATCGATTCTGATAGATCTTTTCCTTCTATTTCCGGACCTCTTTGTTTTTTGATTCACCGTAGCTTATTATTCTTTTTCCTTGGGTTCGTTTGAAGGATACTACTGGTCAGAGCGGCAGTGCGAGTCTCCTGGAAAACAACTAATTTTTGGCCTAATTTGTGGCTTCTTTTTCCGTTCTTTTCTGTTTTTGTTGTGACTTTCAGAAAAAAGCTCTGCAGAGTTTTTTACGACAGTAGTTTTGAAATTATGGAATAACTTTCCAAGACCTCACTTGGATTCTCGATAAGAATTGCGACAGGAAATTGCAAGATCTACTGACTTTTTCAAAAATTCTATTTTGATCAGAAGGTTTATTGAGGAAAAAAAAGCTGGGACTGAGTGTTTTTCAAAAACCCTGTTGCAGATAGAGAGTTACTTCAAAGATTCAAAAAGAGAAACAGTCGATTTCCCGAAAAAAATTCGATTCTTCTTGAAACACTTCCGACGGAAAAAAATAGACATCCATTTTCTTATGATTCTTCAAATTTTCGTGAAAACACAAAACTCAAAAAAAGAAATTAGTTTTACAGCGTTTTAAAAAAATAACATTGAATCTCGTAAATTTTATCGCACTTCCGGTCAAAAAAATGTGTTTCCCAGCGTACGACGAACTCCAATTCCTGCAATTTGAAATTTATTCTTTTCCCTCCAAACCAAATTTACTTTTTTTCTCCAATTTGTGAAATATTTTTGAAAAAAATGAGATATTCTGAAAGTTTTTCGTATTCCTACTTTTTGGGACGCGAAGCCTGGGAAAAATCAGCTTGGTTTCCCCGTTTGATGATTCTTTGAGGAGCTGTTTTTTGGTCTTTTTTGCAGAATGGAGACCTCTACGTTTCATAACGCATTTTCAGCGACTAGATCTTTCAACGAATTTTAATAACTTGAATTTTTCACTAATATTTGTTTATCTTTTTGCTCTGTTTACTCGAGAACGCATCTCAAACGATTCGCTGAAGTGAACAGGCTATAAACGCAAAGCAAATATTTATTATACTGATGTCCTTACTCAAAGTTTTCAAAGATGCATTCATTTCAAAAAAGCCTCGTTTTGCTATCAAAAAGCCAAACAGTTGGACAGCTTTTCTTATCTCTGTGTTTTCTTTGTTTTATTTGGTCGTACATCATTGTCTCCTTGTTGTTTTGTCTTCAAAAGATACATAGAACATTGCGACAAACGAAGGTTTTATGAAGTGAAGAAAATTTTCGCAACGTTAATCTCTCTTTTTTCTACTTGCGTGATCATTCTGAAATTCCAATAAAAATGACTTTTTTAAGGCGTATTTGGAATAAAGTTCATAATCAATCATGTTGCAAAACATCAACAAATATGGCTTCCATATATAATTTTAATAGCATTTTCTTCATAGGGCTTTTCTTTTTTTATCTAATTTGGTTCTTGTTCAGTAACTTGGTATAAACTGAATCAATTTGATCAAATTTGGCTCGATTATATTGGGTCTCAATGAAAAATGTGGGAAAGATTTTCCAAAATCGTACATCCTACATATGAACTGCGACCATCAAAAGCTACCAAGCTGACCGGATGCTTGGCTGGACTGAAAATAACTGAAAAATCCGGCTCGTTTTGGAATTTCGAAAGTTGTGCTGTTCTTTGGCTAACAAGCAGAGTTATTCTATTTTGCAATTGGGAATTCCGTTTGATATGACTGAGCCTTTCAAGAATTTTGATACATTTTTGTAAAGCTTCCTTTCTCAGGAATTTCTCAAAATTCTATAAAATTAAGGCTTTTTTCCAAATAGTATCTCGAAGAAAGTTTATTTTTCATTGATCTTTCGCATTTCAACATGAATTTTTTTTCGTAACTTTTCCCGCCGAAACGTTGAATTTTCAACACATTTTCTATAAAAACGATAAACTCCTTTATCCTTTTCGGGATCGCAAAAATCAGTGGAGCAGTCCATAAATTGGCCGAGTTCTTCGCATAGATCTCTACGCTAGGAAAGACACGTACTTGAGGGCATTGCAGTAGCAACGCAGAACTGCGAACATTGTTCCACGAAGATTGAGACAATGTGTGGACGCTCGCCACACCGCTGTGTACTGCGCTCGACTCGGAACGGCGCTTGCCTTTTCGTAACCTTCAGCGTTGGGATGTCGTTTTACCACTTAAAAAACTCTGCACAAAGGGTGGAAAATTATCTGTATCACCGATACTAAAATAACTGGCGCAGAAGCATGCGTCGCTATCAGGAGTTTTTTTCCCGATATGATGAGTCAGGCTGACTCGAGGGAACTGGTTCATCTAACTTCTAGATCTCGCAAGGGATAAAACGAGTTGTGCCTGTTAACTTGATATCAGGGTTCAAAATTGCTACTTTAGAAGGAGACGCAAAATTTTTTCTAAGAAACTTCGTTCAAACTGCAACGGTTTTGAGTTAATAGAGTAATGATGAGAACTAGAATATTTTTGAAAAAAACATTAGAAAAATGTTCAAAGCATTGGATGTTTATAAACTTTAAATAAAGAACTTAGAACCTTTTGTGCACAGTTTTTGAAAAAGGGAAAAACGGCTCCTATAAAAAAGTTTCAGTCCTTGAGTTGAAATCCTGTGTTTTGCCTTGAGTCCGAAATGTCAAGGAAAAATTATTATAACCTCCCTTCGAGAGAATAATTTTTGAAAAAAGCAGATATTTTTCGACAGTTGAAAGTTTTTCAAGAAAAGAGGCTTTCAAAATTTGCATCAAAAAAGTCAAGAAGCCTTTCAGTCAAACGGAACAAAACTCCCAACTGCGAAAAAAAGTTCTTTTTGTTAGCCAAGGAACACCAAGACTTTCGGGATTCCAAAATGAGTCGTATTTTTCAGTCATTTCCAGTTCAGCCGAGCATCCGGTCAACTCCAAAACATCCATGAACAGTAGTTGAAGATTCTGGAAAGTGGACGTCGGTTCGTCCGTCATTTCTCATTTGGGCGTTTGTTTGTGGACAGAAGAACACGTCCCTCAATATACAACCGAGCCGTTGTTCAATATTGCGTTCTCCAATTCTTCTTATTCTGCTTAAGCATGTTCTGTATCCTATTTTTGGGATTCTTTCGTTTCCTATTCGGCTGTTTTTGAGGCCGGAAACCCGTGCAAGCTTCTAATTTCCGGTCAGATTGTCTGTCGTTTTTTCTGTTTTTTGACGTCTGACTTTGCCTTTGTCAGACCTTTTTCTGATAAATTGGGTTCTGGAATGATTGCGGTTTTTGCAGTCATCGAAAACCACAAGAAATTTTTTCAGCTTTTCCATGTCTTCTATCTAATTTTCGTAGTAATACTCAAATTTTTGAGCACCTGTTCAATCATTCAGGAGTTCCTGGAATTTTTGCAAATTCAAAATAATCAGAAATTCATACTAGTTTCATTGAACTTTAAAAATGCTAAGGAGTTATTAAGAACTCCTCAAAATTTGTGAAGTACGTAAACTTGGTCATACTTTGAAAAAAATTTCTAACTCTTCTCTCCGCTTTTATTTTCGTTCAATACCGTTCGTTCCACAAAAATCATGGAAGAAAAGGAAAATGTAAAATCTACTTCCTTCTTGACATCTTACTCACAACTAAAAAAAAACTTCATTCGATTTAACCCAGACATCCTTAAGAACTACCAGACACTTTGCATGACTGGACAATTTAACCTTTTCTTTCAAGTTCTCTGACGTTATGCTTTGTTTTTTCTAATTTTACAGTAACCCTTAACGGTTTTTGGCTCATTCCAACCCATCCAAAAGATTATTTGAGCCCTATATAATCATTTATTGTAACTTATTTTTCACATTTTCTACCTTGTCGGAGTTTTTTTATATTTTATACAGGGCGTAATTGAATATAGGATTTATTCATGAATTCCAAAAAACGTTGCTCATCAGTAATGGGATCAAATTTATTGATTTTTTTGTACTGAAAAAAACTGTCATTTTTCTTGAAGATCAAAAAAACATCAGTTTTTTTCTTGGTTTCATCATCTGAGAGTGCGGTAGAGAGAAATGATAAACCCAGGCTTTCGCTGTTGTCTGGCTGTTTTTTAATTAAATCAGTTCCGACGTTCAATTTACCAAATCTCATCTTTTGAACACAATGAAAATAAGATGAACGGCATACAAGAAAAAAAGATCTCAGCAAAAAAGAAAAGAAATTTGAACCAAAGGTCGTTTGTATTCAAACCAATCATCTCATTTCCAATAAGAAATAAAAAGGATTCAGATCTCACATCATCTTTGAATCCAGACCAATTTTCTCAAGCAATAAAACTAGGCCATCTGATTTTATGATTCTTTGCGTTATATAGGTACGGAGGTTGTGTGCCAAAATTATTTTGTACAGTTTTCATTGTTTTTCCAGCAGCCTTCACGCTTTTTCCTTCCTGAAAAAAACTTGTATGCTAATTCTTTTTTTAATTTTTCCGAGAATAGAAAAAAATTTTTGAATTATGAAATGTACTTTTTGAAAGCTGTGAACATTTTTCAATAGTTCAATCCACTATAACATATCAAAAATTACTAGCCGAAAATTAAAGGAGTTCAGTTTCAGCAAGTTTACGACAAAATGAGATGTTACCAATTTCATATATATTTTCTTCAGAAATCGAGGATTTTATTTCAACTTTACAAAAGTTTCAAGAAGGGAAGACATTTCAAACAGTTTTCAGGTTATACAGGGCTGCATCGCGTCAATATTTAAAAAAAAAAAGGGATAATAATTATTACAGTTTCTGGAATCCCCTAAATTTTGTTCGATGGACAATTAAAATCAACGTTTATCCCAATTTTCCCGAAAATTTGATTTTTCAGCAGCGCAGTTGAACTCTGATTTGCCAAAAACGGCTAAGAGCATAGTAAAAAAGTTATTCTTGCACCCGCACTAAAAAAATAAGCTGACTGATTGGATTGCGGAACACTTCCATCTCCTCAAACGCACTTTGACGATTCAACTCAATGCAAAAAAGGACCTCTCCACTCCAAATAAGGTTATTCGCCAGGGCGAACAAATACTTATGGGGCGAGGCATCGGCCTGAAACTAAAATATGGCAATTAGACGGAAGGAAAGAGTCGAACATGATCGAGAAACACTCGGCCACGACGATATTGTGTTCTCGAGTGGTCCAAGACCCCTCCGTCGCTGTGTTCTGTTGCCTTTTCCTGGATTTTTGAACCGGTGTCGAAACTGGAGGGAGAACGGCCAGTGGTCGTTCTTTACAAGTGGATTAGCTCTCCCGAGTTTGCTTTTGATCTTTGCTTGCGCTTTGTTTGTTGTTTTGTTAGTTTTTGAAAACTTTCAATGAAAAATGAATGTTTCCTGATATTTGAACCATACTCTATTCATAGCTATCCTAATGCAGAAAAAGCTCCAACGACTTTTAAATATTTCTTGAACATTTTTTTGTCGATCATGTGGGAAAAATTTTTCAACTTCATTTTACACAAGTTTTAGATGAATATACTTTTTTCACAAACTTGTGCCTCTTCATATTAAAATCCGTATTATTTTTGTTTTTTCCTCTCGTTCCCTGCACGCGAACTTTTTCATCACTAATTTATGAGCAGTACTTTTTTTAAAAACTATGAGAAACCAGTTTTCCGAGCTTCAACCACGGAAGATCCTCATATTAAAAAAAAAACCAAGTATCCTTGGTTTGTTTGTTTTTTTGCACTTTCGTATTCAGATCTTTTTAACATTGCCTTATTTGATAGTTTAGCTAAGAATAATGTCTGGTGCATAATCTGTTTCTTTTCTTCTATTTTGTTTTCTTTTATATTTAACTACAGCCTGAAACTGATTAATCCATGAATTTCACAGCCTTTTTGCAGCTCATTCAAACATCAGAGCGTCTTCTAAGCATGAAAGTTTCGATTCACTCCAGAGTTTCCGCTTATTAAAATTTTCACTCTTTTTTTATTCTGGAATAAAACTCGCTTTTTCTCGCCCACGCGAATATTCACAGATCTTCGAGTTCTCATCTTTTTCATCTATTTCTGAACTCTTGAACTTTGTCTTCTTGCGGAAGGTATAATAGAAGTCGTGGAAATCATATTATTAATTAAAAGAGCTCATCAACTTATCCACCTAAAAGCCGTCTGGACGTTTAAAAGCTGCAGAGCCTATTCAGAGTGTTCCGCTCCATAGAAAAAAAAGTATTTTTCGAAATTGCTCTCATAGTCTGTTTGAACTTCATTCAAGCCCACTAGAAGGGTTAATTGCAGCACTTTTTCAGTGTGAACAGGAACTAAAATTTTTGCATCCAAATATCGGAGAATCTCGTTTAGTTCATTCAGAATGAGCAAAGAGAATGAACTTCTCGAAACCTGCTTTTTTGGACTTCAAAACTGACCTCTGCCAAAGTACGTTCAACCTGGAATTCTCTTTCTGTATATTACCGGTGAGCAGAAAAGTTTTTTTTTTCTCTTCTTTTTTTACAACTCGCCTAAAAATATCAGTTCAGAATGAAAAGCAGTTAAAAAATAATCATATTCATCAACTTAAGTCTTTACATTAAGGTTGTCCCTGAACTGTTCATCGAATGATGATTTCTGACCTGATCGCTGCTATTTTTAAGTAACGCTTTGGTTTGTTTGGTCTGCTCTTGATGAAGTGAGAAAAAAGCACTTCCTCCCAGAAAAGATGCAAACTTTTTGATTTTTTCCACTTCAACAAGTTTCCGAGCCGTTGAGCAGCTAAAAGTAGACTTTGAGAAAACCTCTGCTTTTGCTGGACCAAATAGGACTTTTTTGGGCTTTTTCTTTCACTTTGGGTTCTTGAGGATTTTAGTATCGGTTTATTTTGCTTGACCGGCTCTTCATAAAATGAGAAAAAAGCAACGGAAAGCAGCTTACTCACTCCTAAGGCTACCAGATCGCTTTTAAATTTTTTTGTGTGGCGCTCCTAATAATCCATGTTAACTAAAATAACTTGAACTTAGAAGTCGTTTGTTCGCGAATTTCAAACGAAAGGGGACTATTTATAGGCTCAGAATAATGAGAAACTCCGCAAGAACTTTTTGGTTTTTCAACTCACTCAAATAACGAGATTATGACTTCGAAGATGCATTTTCCCAGCCTCGACCGAACTTTTTTCTGTTCCACTCGCTCTTGTCAAGCTAAGCGCAACACAATGAAACCTCACTGATTTATTCCATATACTCTGAAAGTGTCCATTTTATTAGCCGGAACTTTTAGGAAAGCCGTCTCGCAAAACATTCTCCAACTTTTTTTCCACGAGACTTGCCCTTTTTATCCCCGTTTTGCGCTTTTTCGTCCGAGTAATTTTGCCACTTGAACGAACTCGCCGCGCATTTGCGCGCGTTTTATTCTCTGAGCAAATCATTTGGATGAAAATGGGAAAAAAAACGGCTCTTATCATCAAGAGGAAGCTTGGATGGGAGCGGAAGCCGCAAAGAATGTAGAATAGTAGTGAGAAAGAGTTTTTTGAGTGTTCAAATAGATTCTTAGTGTAGTTCCAGTAAGGTTTCAAAGCTTAATAAGCCTTTTCAAAACACTTTATTCACCTAGAAATTTCACTGTGTTGTCCAATCCGAAAAAAAAGTTTGAGAATATTCACAAGTTTTTAAGAGCTTAGGTGCTTTCCGAGAACCACTTTTTTAGAAGGTCAAGAAAAAACTCTTCCAATTTAGATTGTTGGATTGATAGTACGGAGAGCATTCGGATCACAAAAATTGCTCTTTCCCGCTATGAATTATGCAATTGAACGAAAAATACAACAACAATAACTGATCATAGGACCGGTTCATTTTGACTATGCATTCAGTGGGCGTTTTGCTGTAGAATGAACTGAAAGTTCCGTTTTTCGAATGCCACAGATTGGATTTTTTTGCTTCGAATATCATTTTTTTCTATTTTTTTGGATCAATAAAATTCAAACTTGAAATCTGTCACTGAAGGATAAAAAAATTTTTGTTTTATTTAAGATTCGAAATTTTTTTCCGTTAAAGCTTTTTAAAAAGATCGCAAAAGTCGAAAAATTATGAAGTCGCGATAGAAACCATGTTTTCTGCCTAATTTTCCTCCTCTTCGCTTTTTGACATATGTACTTCTTACAATTTCTTCACTCTTAAGGAAATTTTTTTGAAATTGTTCAGCTAAACTTATTATTTTCTTCGTTTGCAAATCTGGAAGGAAGTTTTGATCACCAAAAAAAGGCTTCAGATATCAGTTGCATGTTCAGAAATTGCTTTTTGCTGGAAACCTTCTAAATTTTTTTATGAATTATGATTTCAGCATACTTCTGCCAAGTTTTTTTTCACATTTTGTAAGAGAACTTTATAGAATAAGAAGAAAAACTTCATCAAAAGAAAGCTGTGCAAAGCCTCCAATGCGATTTTTATATTCTTCCTGTGTTCAATTATTTTTTCTCTGGAAAATCCAAATTCCAGACGTTATTTTTCTGTTCAACTACAGCGGAAAAAACCTAACCTTGCCGAAATGCGTTTACTCCAGTCCCATTGTAAAGCTCTTCCCTAAGCTTCTCAACTCTGGTGCACCAACAATAATGGAAATGGAATAAACGCCTTACCCATTTCGACGTCCCTCTGTAAATAAGCAAAAGCAAATCCGATTTTGGAAGACGCGTGGTCTGCAGATTTCGAATCCGACTGACCACTCCGTTTTTAGCTTATCAACTTAGGAACGCTAGGAATAACCTCCTAGTACGGAAAATTTGATTTGCAACAATGTTGTTTTGCACCTTTCAGACTTGTCACACTCGCAGCAGAAGTCTTGCTCGACTAATCTGAAAAATGGCTTCTTTCTTTTTTTTCTCGGTTTTTTATAGATGCCATGTGGTTTGATGTTTCTATGAAAAAAAAAATTTGCCTTCGATATAGCAGAAGGGAATAAAATTTAGAAGGATACCAGTCTTTTTTTGAGTTTACTATAAACTGCAGTCAAGTTTTATAGAACTTTTTGATACTATAAATTTTAATTTTTCCTGTTATTTTATTATTTGTATTATTGTCTTATGAACCTGAGAGCTTGGTCATTTTTTCCGAAAAGACTTATCCGAGGAAAAAAATTCAATTCAAAATTCTCAAAAAAGCTTGAGTCCGAAATTTTCGATATTTTTTTCCAGAGCTTATTAATTGCATAAACTATTTGCAGATGAAAAAAATAGTAATCAGCCTATAATTGGCCGTTCGGTACGTTTTCGCCATCCGAGCCCGTCCTTCTAATGATGTCCCACTTTTTTTTCTCTATTCAGACTTTTTTATCCTGTCGTTTTCTAACGAACGTCTAACTAAACATTTGCTGACGAATCTTCTTCAGAGACGTGAGAATGAGTTGAACTCCCTGCGAGGATCATGAACGTCACGGAAGCGACCGACAACTTCCCCACCGACTATATTCCTATCACTCCGGTGAGCCTCTTTTCCAATGAAAAACGGATAGTTTTTTCAAACCCGATCAGACGATCTCTCGGTTCGCAAAAATCATTTTTGACCTATTATTTCTGAAAAAGATTGTTCTCTCGTAACTTGAAAAGTCATAAAACTTTTCTCGTTGGAAAATTACAACTGATGGAAAATTCATATATTTTTTTTCAAAAAGCAGTGAGAGTATGTAGGAAAGTGCTCTACAGAATTACAACAATTGCAAATGAATTTTAGAAAAAAATTTCCTTTTTATTAAGTATGAGAATCTTAACTTACATTGGCCGAAAAATTGTGAGAAACAGGTTTTTTTTATTCATTTTTTTCCAAAAAAAGTTCTTTAATTCGTGAAACGGAAAAAAAGTTTTTTTGAAAGTTTGACGTAACCTATTGCTGCTCTTTTTTTCACAAAAAAAGTCCGTGAAGAAAGAATCGCAGTCTGTTTTTTTGATTCACTTCTGACTGAGAAGGGATCAACTCGGCTTGAACTCAGTAACAAAACTATTTCAAAAACAATAAGAAAAATTAATGATTTCATTACTGGACCTTTTTTTCTGTCACTTTTTCAATGGAGACGAAACGATTACATTGATCAAAAATCGATTCAGTCTGATTTTTTTACTCAAAAGGTTCATTTTTAAGACTTTTTTTCGTGGAAAAATTGGAGGTTACTCTTTATAAAATTTACCAGCAACCTTTCCGAAGCTTTGAATATCGAAAAAAAATTCAAATTTCGCCTTTAAAAACGTTTTTGAGACTCGAAATTACGACGTGCAAACCGAAAGCATAACTTCATGTTTCTTTCGATAGGTAACTTTTGATCCAATTCCCATCACTGGAAAGATCAATTTTAAGCATTTTGCAGATCCGCCTGGCGGCCAACGCAGTATGGAGCATCACAGCGGCGCTCGGGATCCCGGCAAACGTTTTTGTCCTCGCTTCGATTGTTTACTTCAGGTTTTGAAGCTGCACTATCTGCCAGAGTGAATCCTCCCACTATACACTTTTAACCCTTGGTCAGGAAGAGGCGAGAAAAAAGGGACTCACATGCACTTCTCCTTCCCAATATAGCAATATGTACATGTTCGGAATCACATGTTGTTCTTCAAAAATGGTCAAAAATGCAACACTTTTAATCCGCTTAAGAAACCTTCCTGCAGAGAAGGTTGGGTATATGAGAAAGGAGCAGAAGCTTGGAAAAGGGGGAAAATTTGGCTAATTTTCGATTATTTTGAGATGGAAAAATGAATCAGTTGGATGTGATTAAGATTGAAAATTGCAAATCCAGCGCTGGTCACAGATTATTTTAAGCAAAAAAAAACTTCTGAAGTCTAAAAAAGTGTAATAAAGTATAGTTCGATATGAAATAGAACAACTGAAAACTTTGAGATGATACTTCGACTTTTTGGGTCTATTTTGCCTTTAGTTTAAATGTTCTCAATCCTTCTAAGAGAGAAGCTTTCACAACTTGTTTTCTAGGATCATATATCCAGCACTTACCTTGGTCAGAGTCCATCATTTTTTTTTATGTTCAGAGATATGCGAACTATATCAAACGTCTACATTTTCAACTTGGCTCTTGCGGATTTGCTCTTTCTGTCGGGGATCCCGATTGTCATCATTCAACACGGCGATTGGGATTTCGGGGCTACTATATGCAAGCTTTACGTTAGCTTTTATTCGGTGAGGACTTCAATGAAAATTTGGAGGTGAAATAACCATCAAAATGTGGTAGGGCTGATTTGAATCAATCAGGTTTTTGCGCTTTATATCAAGGTTAGTTTGAGAAAATTATAACGATTGGCCAATGTCGGGGTATAATTTAAAGACCCCAACTATAAGTAACCTTTTTCTATGAATAAACATCCGCCCAAGCTATCATGGTTAATGATAAGCTTCAAATTTTTATACTCGGAGATTCAATAAATTTCTTACTGAACTTTGTTGTCAAAGGGGCTCCATGATGACTTCATGTTATGCACTAAACATGAAAAATTTGCAGGTTTCGCAGTTTGCCTCGCCAGTTTTCATCGCGATTCTGTCGTTTGATCGGTTCATGGCGGTCTGTCGGCCACTGGCCTCAACCGCCTGGAGATCCACGCACGCCGCATTTGCATTTTCGCTCCTGGCTTGGGCCATGGTCATTCTGGAGATGACGCCACTTTTGCTGTTTGCAAAGGTCGTCAAAATCTCGAATGGTGAGAGCTGTTGGGAATAAAATAAGTTCAAGCAGGCTGAAAAGTTGGAAGACAAAGTCTTTGTATTGGAAAAACTTAGTATCCAAAAAAGTTAAACGTTAAGAAATCAGAACTTTTTTTGAAGGAAAACCATTTGACCTTTTTTTGGAGACTGCATTTCTGAGTCATCAGTTGAAAATTCACTCGAAAAATTGCTAAATTTAAAGAAGACGTGTTTCATTTTCAATTAAAAAAATTTTTCTCCTGAAATTTAGAACTCAATCACAACTTCAAAAAGTTTCTGATTGAAACCGAATGAAGATTATGTGATTGGGGATATCCGCAAAGATTTAATCGAACCGAACAATTTTTCTTTCTTGTCAATTGCAAAAATGAAACATAAATTGCAGGTGGAACCTCTTCGATCCGAAAATGCATGTTATTTGTTGGAAGCGAAAAAGACATTGAATACTCGGACGATTCTAACGAAGCTGAAGTTTCTGCAAAGCAAAATGTTGTCGAAGACACGATGCTGCTTTCTAAAAGGTATAATGATAGATGTCTTTAAAGAATCTCTTGAAACTCAGGAGTTTTCGAAAAGTCTGAAGGATTCCCCGAAAATCTGCATTTACACTGATTTTTGTTTTTTTAACCGTCATTTCGAAAATAGTCTATTGAGTAAATAGACCGAGCTTCGGGAAATCCACAAAAAAAGAAAGTTCGAAGTCAGATGGGGGTTTTTGTTTGGAACTCCAAAAAACGTATTTTTATTTTTGGAAGACTTCGAGTTTATCAGTACAACTTCTTTTTTAGAATTTGATAAAAATACTTCGGTGACCAGCGTTCAGAGTTTTCTTATGAGGAATGCGTCCTATTTTGTACTTTGGAAAGTCCCAAGTTTCCCACTAAACTATAATCCCTAATAATGTTGTGGTTTCCTCTCTCTGTTATAACTAAACCTGCAAAGGCGATTTTTGGAGCTCTAACTAATGAAAGTTCTTTTTTTCACGCATTTCTCCTATTTCAGATTCTTCACCGCCTACATCTTCACGTTTTCCTATTTACTCCCGCTTCTCGCCGTCTGGTACTTCTACGTGAAAATAATCACGAGAATGTGTCGAAGGCGTCAGCAAATGTACATAAAAAGGACCATAACTAAGAAAAAGACGACAAAGGTCTCATCTTTCTAAGTTTTTCCGGTTAATTTGAGTTTTCAGGTGACGATTATGGGACTGGCCATCGTGACCTCATACACACTCTGTTGGCTGCCCTTTTGGCTCGTTCAGTGGTCCATCGAGACCAACGCCAGTTGGAAAAGGTCGAAGAGACCAGAAAGCTCATTCCTAAAAGACATTTGATAGGAGGAAGCGATAAAATATAATCTTCTATTCGCTTCGGTCTCAAATGGCTGAAGATTATAGTACTTTGCTCCAAAACCGGACAAAATTGTTCTTTGTGAAAAATTGAGAAAAAGAAATTACAAAAAAATAGATCAGATTTTTCAAAACAAACCAAAAATAATTTTCATAGAATTTAAGATGATTATTTTTTTGAAATTTCTTCAAATCTTTCAATTCATGACCATGAAGTTACTTTTTTTGAATTAACCTTGACGAATTCCCGTAATGAACCACATGGTCCAAAAACTTTTCAAATGATCATGTAAATAAGTTTCAATAAAAAAACTAATTATTTCATTCAAAAACGATTTAATTTTTTTCCCAAAAGTTCAAATAATTTTTTGATTAGTTTTTTTCATAGGAAATGTAAAAAAAGCCTGCTAAGTTAATAATAAAGGATTATAAACAATAAAAGTTTTAACAGATTCTTCTTGTTTTAAAAATTCTAAAAGCGGGTTTTTTTAAAAACTTTTTTTTCTCCTGAAAAAAACGCACGTCATTTGAAACACGTCAACCGATGCTAAGTTTATATGAACTTTCTAAGAACTTTACCCTGTAAATTCAAATTTGGGCAATTTCAGCAACCAGTTCCTATTGGTCTGCGTGTCGTACTTTGCTTTCTCGTTGCAATACGTCAACTCGGCGGCCAACCCGTTTCTCTACGTCTTCCTGTCCGATTCATTCAAAAGAAATGTGACAAATGCCTGGTTATTAGAAGGAGTTCGATTGTTTCAGGTCTCAAAGTTGCTTCAAAATCGTGGCGTTGGAGTCAAAAACATGCAGAAGCGACCAAGTGCCACTGCGAGCGACACGACCAAAATGCTGAGCGTCCAAACCCCAAACTCCGGGGCCTGTCAATCTTTCTGAATTTTCTCGAATTTACTCCCTTCCGAATCGAAATTTCTTCATCAAAATACTTATAATCTTTTTTCCCATTATAAGGCAATAAGAACCCATGAGAAGGTTTTTTGTATGAAAATGGAGATCTCCTCAAAGACTTTTTGATCGGGCCATGCTGGTCCAGGTGCAAGTCGTTCATGTTTCAAATCTGGGAAAAGTCAGATGATGCTTTGAAATTTATGAGATGATCGCGTAGGCGAGTGATGAAAAAAATTAATTATTATGAATACAATTTTAAGCAGGTAATAGCTGAGAAGACTCCCGAATATTTCTCGAGAAAAACTAGGGGAATTTGAAAAAGTAGTTTTTAAATTAAACAAATATATTGAAAGAATACTGTGTCCTTCTCTAAAAACTCTTGATCAAATTTCTATAGGACCGATTCAGATTTTTCTATGAAAAGAGAAAAGTTATAAATCATTTTTTTAACGGCGCTGCTAATTTAAAAGCACAAGTTAAAAACAGTTTCTCATTATCTTCGTTTGAAAAATCTCCACTTCTGCGGTTTCTCCTCTTCAAACGTTGAAAATTCTTTCTTTTCTGAATAGAGATGATTCTATCGAGGTTTAAAATCAGATCATCCTGCATTTAACATTAAAAACGAAGATGTGAGCTGATTCCTTCATCACTTTTCTTCTGGATTAAATGACATGAAGGGGCTTGAGAAAAATTGAAATTATTTGTCATCCATAATCCTATTCGAAAACGGAAGTTTCTATCAAAAATCTTTCAAGCTGAGTGGTATTTTGCAGGAAAAACTTTTTCAAGGCGGAAATGAGAATCGCATCGCTAAGTCTCCGCTTATCTGCTGAAGTCTAATATACTCGATTTTTCACATGACTCAAATGCGGAGGTCAAAACCCGATTAGCTAGTTTTTTGAAGAATTTGTGCAGTAGCTTTTGAAACTTATGAAAGATCTTGAACAAGAAAATCTTTTCAAACAAAAGATTTTGTTTCTCACCGTTTTGAAACGGATGATATCAATAGTTGGGAATGTGAACGAAACGTGTGAAAGTTGGGAATTCATGTAATTTGGTGTCGGCCCACGTTGAGTGAATAACAAAAAAAGGAGAAAAAACGGTTGCCAATAACTTTAATGACAAGAGCAGATCTTACTGCGAGATCACTTTTTCGCAAAAAAAAAGTTGAAAGAAGGCCCTATGAGGTTGGATAATTTATAGAATTTTTCTTTTCCTGATGCGTTTTTAAAAAAAAACCTCTTTGTATTGAGTCACCATTGTTCTATTTAAAACTTTCAGCAACGGGAGAAATAAAAATCATCGCTTTTAAACTTTATTTCAGATCTTTTTTTTTTCTCACCGCGTTTTACAACGCCATAAACACCCGTTAAGTGTAAATAGCATTACTTCGATCTATAATAAGCTGCTTTTTTGTACAGATCTTTTTTCTTTATTCTCCATGTTACCTTCTTGATATTTGCGCTTTTAAACTATACACAACGATCATGTCCTTTATCCTTTTAACTTCATTTTTCATCTGTTGGCGTAAACCCGCCGAAGCGAGCTGAATCGTGAGACTTCTCGTGCTCACTGGTGCTTTCTGGACCAAAATCCATTTTATTCCATCATTTCCGCTGCACTTTCCAAAAGTGCACTACTTGCCCTCTCAAATGTGGCGAGAGGACCTTTTACGCACTCACCGACCCCTAGCTCAAACATTGTTCATACATAGAGTTGTCCAAGACGGTTTTTAGTCTTGATTCCTACGCGACGAGTGAATTATGGACCCCCATCCGCATATCCTGTAGATATTTTTTTGTCCCAAGAACCAGTTCTCTTCTTTTCTGTTTGTTATGCGACGACTTGACTTGAAATTGTGCTAATAAATAAATTTGCAAGAAATAACATTCATTGACATCTTCTGTTAAAGTTTCCATACCCGCGGAAGCTACTCGTCCTCAAGAAGGATCTCAGGGCCAATGGCATAAAAATCGACAAGAATATGAAGTACAATTGAAGATTCGTATAGGGAGGCTTGAGATGATCTTGAGGATGACTTGCCAGTAAGCAGAGCAAATCTTGGAGGCTGGGCCTCCAGATCTTCTCCGTTACTAAGAACTTTGAAGAATGCCTGAATGAGGAAAAGCATCAGACAAAGATTTCAGATTTGTCAATTTAAATTAACAGTTTTAAAGTTTGAAGAACCGAAAACAAATGGAAGTCTTCTACTGATGCTTTTTCCAATTTTTGAAAAAGCCGAAAAATCAAAGACAATTGAAAGAATCCAGTGGAGAGAAGGAGAGCAGAATAGAGAGAATTGATAATAATTGCCTAGCAAACCAAACCGTATGTGTCTACCGTAAAATAGACCCTCTCGGCTAGCACATACTAAGAGGAAGATTTATCAATGAGAAAAGCATAGAACGATTATTTTTCAACAGGATTTTTAATACCAGATTACTGAGTACCGGATGTCGAACCCAAAAGAAAAATGGCGCTGATGAAAAATGTTCGAAGATGGTGGAGGGAACAAAGTTCAAACGGCTGTTCTACGTCGTTGAAGTACGTGGGCAGCTGAGTTTGACCGGGTTTCACCAGCGGATGACGGAAAGTGGACTGTAGTCGTGAAAGGTGAAGTTGAGTGGAAGAAGAGAAGAAGAAATCCTGTTGAAGAACCGGTGACGAGGGAGAAAAGGAGGATTGGCTGACGAAAGAAAACGGTTGACCGCGTGATTAATCATCTCGTATTCGGAAAAGATCCTGAAAAAGGTCGAGATAAGGAACGAAAGGACAATTGTCTCTTACAGTTTAAGAAGGTTTTCGTCCCATTGGCTTGAGCGCTCCAATTCGTTATCGCGTCTTTGTCGGGAGGCGCATCCTCCTCGTCCGCGACCATTTTCGTGGCACTGAAAACCATTTCTTACTGTTGAATATTGTGAGAAAAAATCATATAAATCGAAGCGAAAGACAAGACAAAAAGAGAGATGTTCTTAAGAAAAACACGTGCCAGGAAATTCCCTTGAAGGACGATATTTTTGGTGATGAGTTTGTCTATGCTTCAAAAAGAAGGATTGAATTTAAAAAAAACATACAGGAGATTGAAAATCGTGTGAAAACTTGAAATTCATATATTTATAATGGGAAAAAATTTGAGATGAAAAAAATACTGATAAAAATTTTCAACTTTTTTTCAAGCTTGAGAAATGAATAAGATGAACAAAATTCACCATAATATTAAGGAAAAAAATAGTGAAAAGTCTCAATTTTTCGTGCAAAATTGTATTAATTACTTCTAGACTTCCATTATACGTTAACCCAAACCAGAGGTGAATAAATAATGCCCTTTTTTTCTGACACGAAATGAGACCCACAAAATTGCGTGTTTCACTATGAAAGGGAGAAAAAAAAAAGAAAAGAAAAAGGAAAGCAAGGGGTCGAGAAAAAAAAGAGTGAAAGTAAGCATCGAAAGAAACATTTGACAATGATGGGGAAATGTCCGTGAGGCAGCTCAGGCGGAGGCGCTCTGCGCAGCCCGAGAAGAGAAGACAGACACGCGAGTCTACTCTTTTCTGCTCGTCTGCGTCTCCGCAAGTCGCGATGGGGCGCGCGCGCGTTCTTCTGACGCGTCAATCGAAGACAGTGCTGTAAAGAACGCTCAACTCTGCTGGTTGCATCACCAGAGGGCCTGGGGGCTCATCGCAACGAAAATGAAGGCGGAGCGACGCTCATGGAGAGAAAGGCACACGCTCTCACAGATTCTTGGCCGCCTGACGCACTCCACTCCCAACGCAAAGTGCATATCGATTCTGGTGGCTGGCGCGGCGCCAACTGAGGACCGAACGAAATTCCAACGCCACTCCGATCACCTCAAATAAACGGCGGTGGCGTCTTCAGCGCGCAAACACCATCCCGCCAGCCGCCGTGGGAAGCCTGGATTTATGTGCTCCGAATGGCTGAGAAGCCGTCGAAAGCTTCTGCAAACGTGTTATTAACCACTAGGGAGCCATACGCG
Organism: Caenorhabditis auriculariae; assembly: GCA_904845305.1. Classification (NCBI taxonomy): domain Eukaryota; kingdom Metazoa; phylum Nematoda; class Chromadorea; order Rhabditida; family Rhabditidae; genus Caenorhabditis; species Caenorhabditis auriculariae. The sequence continues at coordinate 2,346,435 of CAJGYM010000010.1, read as the reverse complement.
CTGCATAGTCAAATGGGTAATCCCTTAGAGTTCTCCGAAATTTATCATCAGAGAACTAACTCAAGCTTTAATTGAAACCAAGCTCGAAGCGTTGTCTTTTTTATTTGATTATATATTAAGGGTTGAATCAATAATAGAGAAAAAATTCATTTCAAGTTCAAATAAACTCTGATTTTCTCAAAATTTCAAAAGGGCAAAGTGGGACTAATCAAAAACTTTTTAATGAGTAGATAAACTGACAGAGAAACAACTAATGCAAATATACAGTTTGCTCAGTAGTCTACGACATTTTCTGAAGAGTCTAGGTTCGAATTTCAGATCAAACTCTAACTGAAAAATGCTCGTTGAAAATTTACGACTTGATGTCTGAAAAAACGTCACTCATGACGAGAAAAATGTACGAATGATGTTTTTTGCGGAAAAAAACGCCTAAGTTTTTTTACTGCAATCCATTTATTCTTTCTCTTTCTCGAAAGTGTAATATCTGGCTCTTCATAAATCGGAAAAAAATCTTGAGAATTAAAATGTTTTCAAATTTCATCAGAAGTTTTCAAGATTTTTTTAGTACGAAACTAGGAAATGAAGCAGAAAACCTATAAAGCAGAGAAAAATCTTATCTATGCAGGCTAGACTCTAACCGGACGCACTGCAAACTATGAAGCTGCCAAATGCAACCCTAAAAGAGGTGTAGACAAAAATTTGGTGACTTGGACACGCCCCCACGCTCGTGCCGCCAAATTTGCCTATTCCGTCTCAAAAAAGAGGAACCGCAGGGTTCTATATTGAAGAGAAAAAAACTGAAAGGTTTCAAATCACGTGAAAATTCGAAACAAAAACAAACTGAGTCATGAGGTATGACTCGGACAATTGTGAAACGCCTACTAAAAATGTACTATTCTCTTCAAGCTCCAATGTGAGTCAGAATTTTGTCAGATTCCAAAAATGAGAAAATGGAATGAGAGAAAAAACGGAGGCAGGAAAAAACTTCCGTCAGCACTCTTCCAGGTATTGTTATTTCACAATAGCGTTTTTCCTTCCTCTCCGTTAAGACGATTAACATAAATCTGATCAAACTGACTCACTGACATTAATCCTTTTCAGTTTTTTTTTCACATTTTCATGAGTCGCGTTTCCAGGTATTCGAGAACATCAAGTATTAAAGAAAAAAAAAACCCGGAAAACAGCCGTCGTAATAAATATTTTCATTCGGCGAATTTCTTCGTATAACAACAATCGAGACTTAAAAAGCCAGACGAGCTTGAATTTTTCAACAAGCTATGAAGATTTTGAATGAAAAATTGAGAAATCTGATTTATTCACAATGCAGTTTGCCTAGAGCAAAAAGTGATTTTTATTTGAATAGAAATACCCGAGAAAGAAAAAAAAACTGAAGGAAAAAATTGTCTTGAAGCTTTAAAATTGATCACCTTTCTATATCGGAGATTTTCCCAATCAAGTCGTTATGAGATTTTTTTGTGTGATGCCTTTGACAATTACACTTTAAAAAAATTGAAAAAAATTTAAATTTCTCTCACAAAAGCTTTTTTTCCTTTTTTTCAGACTGTGTAGTCTGAAAGTCCATCCTATTAAAGACCTGAAATTTCTTTTACGGAAATATTTCGGTTTGGAAATGAAAAAAAATCGGTCAAAAGCTTAATTTTGTTAGAACCGGAATGATACTTTGCAGTTCATCCGAATTTTAGCATTGAGCCTATGACCCCCTTCTGCAAGATGATCTGACTCACCGCTTCAATAAGTTTTCAAAGCCCCTTTCGTTACAAAGTGAACAAACCTAAAAATAGAGCTTATACCAAAATTCGAAAGTTGGAAGGCAGTAGGGTGAAGTTGAAGAAGACTTTGGTTTTTGATCTCTTCGAGAGCGATCAAATTCTCAAGCGTAAACATGCTGTGATGTTATCGAATGTAAACTTTCGTCGAGTCCCATCGAGCACCGCACCTACGCTTCAATCACAATTCGAAACCTGGGAGAGAGTCTGCCATCTTTCTTTACGTCCTAATGAATTAACCAGTAAGGAATGTGAAGGTTGATAAGTTGTGGTACGATTTGAGACGCCCGATAAGATCAGAATTTCATTCAAGAGTGAGAAGACGGTTTCGATAAAATCTTGATAAAAGTAATGCTCTTTGTGTTTAGGACGACAGTTCATTTGAAAAGTGTTTGAAAGATGGCTACGTATACTTGGGCTTTTTGAACTTACGAACTTAGTTGAGGAATACTGCGAAATCTACCTGAATTATATTATACTTTTGTAAGAACAAGAACGAATGAGATTTTTTAAGACATCTGCAATTGAATTCAGAAAATCTATCAAAAAGCGAAGACTGACATGAAACAAGCGAGAAAAAAGAAGAAGAAACAGTTTTTTCGAGTTTCTTTTACAAAATGGACCAATAAATTTCAAATAATCAAAAGTTTTTGTTCAATCTGTGTCCCAAGAGACTCATAATTGTAGGATCTCTGAAAATAAACGTACTTGAGATTTTCGAACATTAGAACTTAAATGAAGGTTACTGCGAAATATAACCGAATTGGGGTGAAACTTTTTAAAACAAAGACGGCTAAGGTTTTCCTCGAGTGTTTTTTTAAATGTCTTATAACTATAAGAAAAAAACAGCATTAAAATTATACGATTGGAAAAAAATTTATTCACAGAAATTTCGTTTTTTTGTTGAGAAAAAAACTAATAAATTGCAACAAAAAGTGATACCTATTGTCATTTATTTTCTTTCACAGGAAACTCATTAATATCGGAACTCTCAGAATTGAACTTTTTTTATGAAAATTTTTTTATGTTTTCTCTCAATAAATTAATAATTTCATTAACCTTATGTGATCTTTTAGAGAAAAATCCAAAAATCTCAAAGATGAGAAAGAAATTCTGTCTTCACGAAAAAATCTGCAGAAAGGCTATACAACTACAATTCCAATAAGTAGTCTTTCTCTCTCCAGAAGAACAAAGCCCCAAAAATTGTATCCAATAGTTTTCAGAAAAAAATTGTGCATGGCTTCCTAAGATTCTTAGAACCAAAAAAAAACCGCAAACATATCGGGAAAAATAATGAGTGAAGGAAAAACTGAGAAAGCAAATTATATCCATTTATATCAAAATTTTTGAACTTTTTCGTTCAAATTCCTTATAAGAAATAAAAGTTTTCAAATAAGAGTAATTATCGGATGAAGCAGGTACCGAGAAAACCCTATAGAAATTGGTTAGACGACACTTTCAGTGAGATACTGCCCCAAGTGTTTTTTAACGACAAAGATCCAAAACGAAGTACAAATCATGATGAATGGAAAATTGAAAACTGATTTTTGGGATGTTTCAGGCTAGATACAAAAGTTGTGAAGCGTGGTGTGATAAATAATGTTCCGATAGACTCAACCAAGACAGAAACTTCCGCAAATCAATTTTCCTCAACTTGTCTTTCAACATCAAGGACAACTGCTCCGAGAAGCTTTTTTTACAACGTTTCCAGGAAGAAACCGCTGCTCAAAGAGCAAAAAAAAGCGTCCTCCAGGGGAAACCCTGACAGTTGTTAATTTGGTTTTCTTGACAACTTTGCTCGTAAACACAGCAGTCGGTCTCGTTCGTTGTGATAATTCTGACAAGCAAGGTCCATTATTAGCAGATCTAAGATACGCGGGACATCAAGACGAACGGACATTGTTTGGTCGTTCCTACCGATAAAACAAAGGTGACGACTGTTGCAAGTGGCAAACACCAAGGTTCTCGAGGCACAAATAACTATTTCTCGCCAACATCAGTTATATGTTTCTGTGGTTTGTATTCTCGAAATTTTCGGTTTTCAAAATAACAGCATCTGACGAAAAAAACTAAAAATAAAAACGGTAATGACAGAAAAGAGCCACATAATCAGGAGATTTGCAAGCTGTTTCCATAATTGTTTTTAAAGGCTGATTGCTGGAAGATTAGCTCATGTTTGTCGAACTTCTCCACTTTAGCATCTCCTCCTTCTCAAGCTTGAAGCTACTTGAAGCCTCTGCTTTTTTTTTAGGTTTCACTCCCTATCAAAAATCAGTAAATCTTATTATTTTGGACTATGTTCAGTTAGAAAAAGCCATCAAATTTTTTTGTTTTTTTAACTACAACTTTTCATTATTTTTTTGCGATTTGATTTTCAAAGAGAGCTTCTTACTTATTCATGAACAAACCATTGTAGCAATTAATTTTTATATTACCTTTTTTTAAAAATATAAAAAAAGCACGAATAAAAAAATTACCTCTCCGATTAGGATTGAGAATCTTGGGCCTCTAATATTAGCAGTTTCTCTTAAAAATTAGAACATTACTGCGGGGTTGTAAGTGGAGAAGTGCTGAAATTCTGCCTAACAGGAGATAGTTAAATTTTTTTTTTCATATTCTGCAGCTTAGATTGATGCTCTGAACAATTATGATTATCAGTAACACTTGAGGTTCAGAAAAATCGACCTCATTGTAAGTTCCTGCAGAATTTCTAGAATTTCAAGCCTTTTTTGAGGCATCCCCATAAAAAAAGATCTCAATGAGATACTAACTAGTGAGTAACTAAAAATAGACAAAAATTAAAAAAATTTTCTAGTACTCTGCCAATATTTTGTTTGTTGAGCAGTTTGTTGATAAGAAGCTCACAGAGAAACAATGGCGAAAAATCGTTAAAACTATTTTGCCACAAAGAAACGAGCTCAAAGGTCAAACAGCAACGGTTCGTGTCCGTTTTAATGAACTGCGACAGATGCGACAACTGATAGTGTTTTTGTCGATTCATTGCTGGAACCTTGTTGATTGAACTGCCTCAGGTTGATTCGTGGCTGAGAGAAGCTTTCTTGTCAAAACTTTTTCTTTGAGAAAAATCATTCTAGCAAAACGCCCAGAACCTTTTCAATATTATCATTCACCCGAAACTTTGAGCCATCATAATCCAAACACCTTTGATCATTATATCCTATATATTTATTCTTGTCATCCATCGAACTGGTAAACCTGGCACTTTGAATAAAGTTAATCCAAACTCACTGATCTTTCGATATGCATTTCTTTTTTTGAAAAAAAGTTCATTATTTTTTTGTTCTGTTGGGACTTGAAAAAAATAAATAAAATTCTTCATAGACGTTTATTAAACTTAAAAAAATACAGATAAGAAAAACTGCTTTTTTTAAATTTCTGAGCAATCGCGCTCTACCGATAACGCATATTTTTTTCCTGTATTTTCTTTTTGTTTTTTTGTTTTTTTGTTTCTTGCATCTTTCTAGCCCGATTTCACTTTTTTTGTGTAGTTCCAAAAAAATGTAACAACTCCTTTACTATTTTTTTCTTTGAAACTGCTCGTTCGAAACCCCGAGGAAATTTTTTCTTGAGCAGTTCATAATTCTCAAATTCTTAGAAGGAAAATAAACTTCCTGAGTTTGGTTAGAGGAAAAAGGTCTGTATTTTTTGATGAACAACTTTTTTCTTTTTTTGTATTCATTTCAGTTGATAGAAATTTGATGCAGCATTATTTTTTCTTTTTCTCTAGACGTATTTTTTTTTGAGCTTTTGAACATAACTTCTGAAAGCAGGGCTTTGGAGAAAAACTTTATTTGTTTTTGTTTTAGTTTTTTCCCTATAAAAGAAGTTGAGATGAGACAATGATTTATTGCAAAAAAATGTTTAATAAAGGTTTAATCATGTTTTAAAGAAGGTAGAACGAAAAATATTGGATATGAAATTTTTTTCTTTATTTTGTAATTCATCTCATTCTTGAACTTGGCTGGAGTATTTTTTTCCAGTTTCTTAGAAACGCGGATGAGCAAGTTTTTTGGCTGTATATGCTAAAAAGTAGTCAGACTGAGCAATTTATTTTAAAATCAAGAACTATCAATTTAATATTCTCTGTAAGCATGTGAGCCGTCTAACCGCTTAACTTTTTGATCTCTACAAGAGAAGATGTACTTTTAGGGTTTCTTAACCATCCGATAACAGAAATAGAACAAGGAGTTCAAAGTCTAAATTTATTTGCAGCGGCATCAGTATATCGAAATGTGCCCACAAGCTTACCTTTTGAAATAGGGTATCTAATAATTAAATTTATCGCATTCTGTTCAAACTCCGCAGAGTTACACACTTGTGGTATACCATTGAAACCCTTCGGGTGGCCTCACAAGGAAGGACGCCAAAAAAGTATTCTGAGAGTGCCAGCCTGAAAAACTTTGTAGTTTTTGAGAAAGTACACTTCAAAGTTGGAAAAGCTAACTTATTTTGAGACTTAGAACTTTCATTAATAAAAAAAAGAAGTTTTGCAGGTTGAAACCTTCAGAATTTGCTTCTAAAACGCCAAGAAGTGTCTTGCCTAAATTTCAGTGAATTCCCAATTGAAAAGCTAAATGACCTTCTTTGTCGGGTAATTCTAAATATCTTTTCTCAATTACCTTGTTTTATTTTCTAAAAAGCGAAACGGTCCCTAGGAAAGCTCCTCCTAGAGAGCAAAGCGGCTTGGAATTAAGTTCACGTACTAGATCTAAGACCTAAGATAAGGTCAATTTGATCTGTTAACGATTATCGACCAACGCGCGGATAGCGTTCAGTGTGCAGCGGTTTTGCCCGCCAACAACAAACAAACAACAGATGACGGAGCGTTTCTTTGCAGACTGCCGCTCGTTGTCCTTATGGTCAGTCGTTGTAAACGTGGCCTTTTTCTTTCTTTCTTTTTTTCTTTACCATTCCCATCTTTGTACTCGTTTTCCTTTAGGATCTTCTCATCGCTTTTTGTATCGCGAACTGTGAGAAGAAAGGAGTGTTCGAAGGGCTCAAGAAGTTCAAATTTACGTTTGTATTTTGTGAGAAATCATTACATCAAATATTATATTTTTTCTATGTAAACCAAATAAGTTATGACTTTCAAAAAAAGCTGATTTCATTGATCAATATTAAGTTTTCTATTTTTGCTTTTTTGCTGAATAAAAAACTTAGCGAGTTCATCGGAACACAAATTTACGATGATTTTCAGTTTTAGGTCAGCTATTTTAGTACTTCTGAATGGCATATGTAGTCTGTAGCCGTTAGTGTTCCGTCTCTTCAAAAAATAAACAAAGTAAAATGTTTTAAAGATGTCTTATTGGCCTCATTTCCATTTTATTCAAAGTTTATCAACTTTTTGCCATACTTGGGAAACACAATATTTCACGAGTCTTATTATTTGCCAACGCTGACCGCATTGGGCAGCTGTAAAAATCTGCACTATAAACGCACAAAAACTATGCGGCTGCGATTTCTGATCAGATGTGACGTGCCCCTGCAACTAAACAAGATCTGCTTGCGGATGTCTTTTTCTTTCTTTTCACCTACTCAGTGTTTTTTGAGTTTCTTCCTTGTTGTGTGCAAACGGCACGGTTTGCTCTTTTTGAACCTTATGTCACGGCTTCGCTTCTCAAACTCTTTCTGATTTTTTTTTCTTTTTTACCGTTTTTCTTTAATCTCAATTATCCGCCTTTTGGTTACTGGTCTCTCTAAATGCTCTAGAAAAGTCTTTATTCAGCACTAATATTTTTCCATCAAAGTAAATAAGTCCCTCTGAGACCTATTTTTGACGCATACTCGATCAATTTGTTCTATTTCCATCATTTCATTTTTCTATTTTTTAGAAAATGACAGAGCAGATTCCGCGGAGAAGCGGTAATCCGTTCGAAAGGCCGCGAGGAGAACTTGAGCCGCTAGATGTCATCAAAAAGGTATTTTTTATTGAAATGTGTTGGAAAAATATTTCCGAGATTATTGAATATAGAATGAAACATTATTTTTACTTTTGGGTTTTTTTCTTTTTTTGTGAGCAAAGTCAAATAAAGGACTACCTAATAGTTGAAAATGTTTTGCATAGTTTTCCAAGCTTGTGAAGCTTTTTTAAAACCGAGTAAAGCAAAAAAGTATTAGGAAAAACCTTGCGATCAGAAACTTTGATATATCAATGATCATAGTTCGCTTTTCAACAAAGATAAACAATGTTTGCATGCTCAAAAATCAATCTCAAAAGATTCGAACTTCGAAAAAACGAACTTTGAGGGAAAGAGTAATGCAAATTTAATAAGACAGAATATCTTCAGAAAATCGGCGAGATGCTGACAAAGATTGGTCATACGGTTCCAGAAGACTTGGAAAATCTGGCTTCTTTCGAAGAATGCGTTAAGAAATTGTGCTCGGAATGGCGGCAGAGAACGACAAATTCGGAAATCGCGTTGAAGGTGTTCAGAAAATAACTTTTTGAGATAACTAAAATCTTTAGGGTATGCTGTCAATTTTGGAAATCTGCTTGGCTCAGCCACAAGTTCGAGACGACGTTTTTGACATTCTGGTCACACAGCTTGGATACAACTCTGTGAGTTTCATGATTAATGATACTTAGTATGAACAAATGAACCCAGGTGGCGTTTTGGAAGAGTGCAGTGCCGCACGTCTACAACTCGGATTTGTCTTTTGGAACTCAATATCGAGACGCTTTGCTGTTCTCCTTGGCTTTGTATGACGTCAACAACAGCAAAAACCGACTGAGGTTGATTTGGAGGATAAAGAAACTTTTTTAATTTTTCAATTTTCAGAGAGCTTTACGCAGCCGTCCCAGGAGTCCGACAGAGTATGTTGGGAATTCATGCAAAGAGATTTGGCGAAAAGTACAGACACATACAAGTAAGAGTATGAACAGTTGGATAAAGCAAAGAAAAAAAAATAAACCAGTTTTGTACCAGCTTTTCGAAAAAAAAAACCTTTTTGAAAGTAAGACAACACGTCGCCAAGAGATTATTTTGTTTTAAAGATTTAGTGAATAGAAAATCGAACACAATGAAAAATTTCTAAGAAATTTTGATTTTATTCTGGTTTTCCCTGAAAAATATTTGAACTTGAAATAGTTGATTAAATTTACGAATTCAGATGATACGTTCGCGTGCGAATTCTCGAATGTCATCCGTTCAAGGTTCGATGGAAGATCTTTTGAGTTTGGACAACGACGCCGTTGTGGACGAGAATCATGATGGCGCCAGCGAGGCTCATACTTTTTCTCCTCCAGTTGATACTTCTTATCAGAAGGCAAGAGAAAAAATTGTCTTTATGAATAGAAAATACATTATAAATACAAAAAAACTCAAAAAAAAAGTTGGAGAAATAACCTTTTGTTGTAATTTCAGCAAAGAGTGATCAATGTGTCGAACGCCCCGCCGGTGTCGATCAGCAGAAAGACCAGCGGCTGCTGGGAAATCAAACAAGGTGACTGAAAAAAAACGAACTTTGAAAAAGGAAAAAACCAACAGGCAGCGGCGGTCTTGTGGCGTGCGTTGATCCAGTCATGTCCGTGGACAAGGAAAACGTTTGGTTGAGCAACCTCGGCATCAATCTGAACGACGATGATGAGGTAGAAGCTCATCGTGGAAAAGTTCATTGAAATCAAACTGATTCTATGGTTTTCCAAAAAAGTTTTTTCGTTTATTTCTTGATTGGACAATTTTCAGAATCTTTTTTTTTATTTTGGTTTCAAAGTCTCTTCGGAAATTGAAAATGTTTTGTAGCAAAAATTAGTAATGCTAATAGTTTGCAAATGTTTTCTTCCAGGATCTCCCGTCCTCAACCAACTCCCTCGGACTTCCACTCATCAAGCAGGCTCGGGCTGGTGAAATATTCCACGTCCTGGAAGAAAACGACAAGAAAGTCGAGTTGACACCAAAGCAGCAAATTGTTGAGTTAGTTTTGAAAAAAAAGTTCTCAGACTTCAAAAAGCGATTCAGGAAAGATATGTCGCTTCTTTCCGTTCTGCATGACTACAACAAAGCTAATTATCAGCTGAATCCAGTCATCGTCAACCAGGTAATCTTACACTTATTTCTTCTTGCTTAAACATTTATTTCAGGAAGATTACTCGGCGTATTACGAAGGAATCAGCAACGGATTGCTTTGGCCAGCTCTTCACAATCTCCCCGAATACATCACTGGAAATTATTCCGATCCAAATGTGAGGATTTCTCCAATTCTATTGAACGGTCAATCGTTTGGAAAAAAATCTCTGCATTTTAGATAGTTTTATTAAATCAATTTCAAAAATTTTTAGATTTTGAGAGAACATTGGTGTTCTTATGTCCGCGTCAACTATCAGTTTGCCATCAACGCGGCCAGAAACAGCAGACTTCAGGATTTGATCTGGATTCACGATTATCATCTCATGCTTTGTGGCCAGATTATGAGAAGCTTGGATAATAACTTGGATGTGAGTTTTTTCCAGGAAAATAAAAGGTTTTCCAGATCCCTGCTTCTTGAGAAAAAATGACTGGTCGTAGGAACACACAAAAATTTTAACGGTAGTCTTCGTGATTAAAGATTTTTTTACCAAAATAAACTTAGCCTTATTGTGAAGAACCTGATACCTCCAGATGTGTTGGATTTAAAATTTAAAAAAATTGGGATTGAACCGATCCAAATCATATTTTTTTTTCTTGGATTTTTCACATTTTTGAGATAAAACAAAATATTTTCCAGATTGGGTTCTTCCTTCATATCCCGTTCCAACCACCTCCGGATTTCATGACAAAGTACAGAATCGTGGGAGAGCCAATCCTTCGTGCTCTCTTGAGATTCACTAAAGTCGGATTCCAAACATCTCGCGATCGGGAAAGTTACGTTAAAATGGTCCGGCAGCATATTCCACGCGCTCGAGTTCATTACGAGGAACTCATTGACAATTATACCATTTCTTTCGAAGTTGATTTCCAGTCAAAGTACAGATATTATTGAAGATTTTAAGGGCTGGACATGTTCCCTTGGTGTTTTCCCAGTGTCCATCAAAAATGAAGATTTTTTGGGTATCGCCGACAATCCGCAAACCAGAATTGATGCTCAGGACATCCGCGAAGACGTTTAAAAAAGCCGAAAAAGTTTTTCTGAAAGTTCAGTTACAGTTGCTTTCAAACAGCGGCGAAGGGGCCAAATTCTTCTTTTCCGTCGAGCGTTTTGACTATACAAAAGGAATTCTGGAAAAGTTGAAGGCTTGGAGAAGGTTGAAGCTCTGAAAAAGTTGTATACTTATAAATTCATTCAGATATTTTTGAAAAAAACATCCCGAGCGGAAAGGTTTGGATGTCCTTTATCAAGTGGCGGTAACAAACCGGCGATCTGTCGAGTCTTACAAAAAATATCAAGTAGATCTCCTGAAAAATTTATCTGTAATTTGTTTTAATTAAGGATGAATGCATCGCCCTGGCCGAAGATATCGTGAAGACAATAAAGAGCGAAGAAAATCCGGACTGGAAGCCGATCCGCTTCGAGACGGACGGTCTTCCTCGAGCTCGGCTGATTGCTCATTATCTGGCTATGGATGTTGGTGTGGTGACTCCGTCCAAGGTTTGCCTGCTCCACTGGAGTTCACAGAAAAATGAACATATTTGAGGATGGCATGAACCTCGTGGCAAAAGAAATGCTCATCTGCAACCCGAAGGCGTCTCTTGTGCTCTCTAGCGGCGCTGGAACTGAAGTTCAGCTGGGAAACGCTGGTTTCTATTCAGAGGATTCTCGTTGCTATCATCGCGTTGAAAGCATTGCAGATACTGAAGTTGCAAGAAGCCCATTTACAACCTATTATTGGAAAAATTACAGAGATTCGCCGATATCTTTTTCGAAGCCGCGACTGAGAGCCAGGAGTCGCGGATTGAGCACGGATTGAAGCTCAATGGCTTCTTGAAGGACCACGACATTGAAGAGTGGAGTACGGCTTTCCTCGATCCAGGATGGACTCATGAAGTCATCCGCATGAGCAACGTGCGTTTTTCAAAAATGTTTACATGATAAAATTTTTTGTTTAGATAAAGCAACTGGCCGATTTCAACGTGATGATGGCCAAAACCGCTCAAGTTCGCCGTCAGTTGGTCGAACTTGTCCTGAAGGGTGTTCCCATCCGACCTCATTTCCAAAAGTCGTTGGAAAATGCAAAAGTAAGTAGTGGATCAGCTACTTTTTAAAAAAACTGAAAGTTTTTTGGTTCGAAAAAAACCTAAGACTACAAGTAGTTCAAAAAAAAAAGGTTATAAATTAAGGTACAATGTACATTTAAATTTCCGTAGATAAACTCATTTTTATCCGTAGTACAAAACCTGGGGTAAAATTTAGTATAGTTGTTGAAACGATCGATTAACAAAAATAATTGAAAAATTTTCTACAAAAGCCGGAAAACAGAAAATTTTGTAATGGTTTTGAACGGGACTTTTTCAGACATCTTTGGAGAACTCTTGTGAACCAGGAACCAGCAAACTTGTCTTGGACACTATCTACTTGGACGACGACAGCGGGCACAGCATCGAGGCCAAGTTCGACATCAGCGACGAGCTTTCCGAGCTCCAGAAAGACATCGCCTTCTTCTCTTTCATTCAGAGAGACGACATAAACAACGTCGAGCAGTTCGTGGAGGTTTGCTTCATTTTTATTCCTTCAACAATGATTTATTGAATCAGACTCTGGGATCATTCCATCCTTCGGGACCAACAATCTTCGCTGCGGAGGTTGAACAGGCCGCTCAGCTGTTGATCAGAGCTGAACATTTCCAGTACTTTTTCACGGATAGGTTTGAGATTGAAACTGTAATGATTTGAAAAAAAGAGTTTCAGAGATGGAACTTTGAAAAGTTACGCGTGTTCCTATCCAACCAGCATCCAGCCCGCCTATTCCGCTATCATTCAGGTTAGTCAACTGGAAGTTTATCTGCGTAAAATTTGAGATAGGTGACTCTACAGTTCAAGGAACATGAATCTGGAGTTTCTGTTTTGGGGTGTCGAAAGACATATTTTAAACGTACATCAGTCGATTCTTCTTCCCTTTTTTCTTGCTTTCATTTCTTGATCTCATTTTGAAAAGAAAAGAACTCTGAAAAAAATTCAGATGATGAATAAATTATAAAAAAATTATTCAAATCAAAAAAATTGAATGAAAAAAATCCATTTATTTTTCTGAGTCTTCCAAGACGCTAAGAAATTTTCTGATCTAATTGTCGAGTACTTTTCTTTAGCCCCCCTTATCATCAAAGCTCGAACCCAAACTGCAATAGAAACAATGCAGAAAGAAATTCAGGCTCAATTCGCCAAGCGTTGTGCTCAATTCTGTGCCATAGTCACCACGGCTCCTCTCATGCACATTGGTATTCTGAACGTGAGCACGATTCCGGAAGGTTTCCTCAAAAACAAACTTCACACTCAACATTCGATAATTCCAGGATACTACGCGTATGGAGCATCTGCTGGACGTGAATGGTATTTCAATCCGGCCATGCAGTTCAAAGACGATTCCGTCTCGGAGAATGATCTTCAGATCCTGAACGTTGTTTTTGATAAGGTTCTTCAAATTCTCTGGATGAATAATCGAAAAACCCAACGTTGAGGTGGAAGATCTTCTGGAGAACCCCGAGTTCCGAAACTTCACCTGGATTGGCAGCGGCCTCCAGAAACACTACGGCCACTTGACCATCGCGAAGCAGGATGTCAATGGCTCTGTGCCAAAGAAAAAGGGCATCTTACTTTTCGAAAAGGTTCGAATTTCTTCAACATCGGACGAAAAGTTTCATAATCCTAGATTACGAGAATTGTCAACGAGGTTGATCCGACAGGTGCCGTGCTCAGTATTCGGGAAAGTGATTATGATATCAAGATTTACACGAAGGTATTCAAAATGAAAGTTTTAACTTTGAAGAAATAAGTTTTAGGCAAAGTTGAGCGGCCGCATTTTTAACAAAGGGCATGGCGTTCGTCTTGCTGAACGGAAAATGAATGTTAATCTACATGATGGTACTTTTTTGTTAATTTTAATTTTAATCCAAAAAAATTTTAGGTAACGTTCTGGTCTGCGGAGATTCTGAATCGGATCTTCCAATGTTGGAAGAATGCCTTTCCGTGGCTCCGAGCAACGTTCACACCATCTGGGTGACAAAAGATGAAGCTCTCCGCGAGAAGGTTTATTTTCGGAACGAGATCGAAAGGAGAAAAAGCGCAAACGTTGCATTCAAGAATATGCAGATGCAAAAAATAGAAGTTTGAAAGTGCAAAAATTGTGTGAATCCGAGATTATTTCGGCATCTTAAAATTTCTTCGACTTTGTTATTCAGAAGACTTTTTCATGTTTCTAGTAGTTTTCAGTAAACTGCTTATCTTGCTATGAATCCAATTTTTTTGTTTACTTTTTTTTAATTTGTGTTTTTTTAGAAAGAAAAAGAGAAAAATATCAAAATGATTGGTTTCAGGTGACGCAAATCTGCGCTCGGTTCAGCAACAGCAATGTCCGCTTTTGTCTCGTGTCCCCAAGTGCTTCTGGGAGCCATGGCCGCGGCGACTGTCAGGGAACTTCGTCGTGGATCCGTCGATGAAGCTCTTTTTTCCCTTGATGAGGCATAAAGCCGTGTTTTCTTATCACCTCGAATATCATCTTTTTGTACGCAGTTCCGCCAAGTTCTTTTGTAGCCCATTCTAGGTGTTCCTAGCGACCATTTTGAGTTTTTGTTGTTACTCTGCCAGGCAAAAGCAATTATCAGCCTCGTTTTCTTGACAGCGTTTCCGGCAATTCGAGAAAGCAATATTTTTTTTATTCCCGAAGGAAAATTTACAAAAAAAACATGGCCGCAGAAACAACGAAAACTTGAATAATTCGATCATGACCTTAAGAAAAAGGTTTTTTTTTACCATTTTCAACACTCGTTACGGAGTTAATTATTTTTTCACACCAAAAATTATTTTCATGGTTATCGCATTTGGCAGATTTGCTCTCTAGTTTTTCCACCGGTTTATAAATTGACTATCGGCCATTTCTCCTTGTTTCACCGGTTTTATTTTTTTCACTCTCCTCATTTTTTTGTAATTTTTTTATAACTTACCTAAAAACTCATTTTTACTGTATAAAAAAATAAATATTTTTTTCAGAAAGCTGGTTTTTAAACTTGAACAAAAAAACAAAGTGTTGAATTATCCGTATTTGTATTGCTTTCTTTGCAAAAAAATGATTCATGCTTTGGAAGTTGAATTTGGGGAAATCTTTGAGTGTTTTAAATGAGATTTTTCACGTATTTCTTCCACGTGAGCTAGTATTAAATCAAACTGTTCAAAACAAGTTCTGGTTCACAATTTCGAGAGTAGAGTAGTCTTTCTATTTTTAATTTTTAAATCATTGATTTTTTTCATGAGGTTCGGATGGAAATAATAAAAATTTTTGTCAAAAGACATTTGTAAATTTTAAAAAAATTTTTGGTTAAGGTTTTAGAGAATCCCAGTAAAGTTTTTGGACTATTTTTTTGAAGTTAGAAACAAATATCAACGTGGTTTGCAGTCACGCAAAATTTTTGCTAATTCACATGTAGTATGAAACTTTTTTCAAATAAAAATTTCCAAATTGCAGTTTCTGCCATTTGCAGAAAAAAGCCGATTTGATTTTTGGAAAGAATGCTTTTACTTGCAAGCAAATGACGTTTAGGGTGTGCCTCATAACATTAATGAAAGTCACGAGAAAAAAATAGAATACAAACAATTCTAAAAAAACTAAAAAAAGGCGTGGGATTACACACCTAATCTAATCAGGCTTTCTTCCCACATTTAAGCCTACTCAGAAAGTGATGAATGAAACGCAGAATAAAACACTACAAAAAAGCTCATTAGCGGAAAATTAACTTCCATGTTCTAATGAATGAATAGGCGTTCAGAATGCCGTTTTTGGGTTGGAGGCAGGAGGCTGGCCGCGCGAAAGGAATCGATGTAAGGCTGGCGGCTCATTAATCCCAACGGCGGCTCGACGTTTTCGCCTGTTATCCAGATGAGCTCACCGTCGGTGGCTCCGCGGTCCTTGCCCTACGGAACCGCTCAATCCGTCGATGCCGGTCAGTTTTTGAATATTCAATGAGAATCTCCGTTTTGAAGTTGTTGGAAATTCAATTCAAAAAGTAGTTTAAATCAAGAAATGCTTAATGTTAAAAGGAATGAAAACGAATAGCGCATAGTCAAGACCTTCCTTGAAAATAACCCGGGACAATCCCGTTATAGGCCACGCCGAACAAGTATCTGAGTTATTTGACTTTAGTTCATTTTTTAAAAAAAATCACATAAAGAACTTTTCTTGACATTTTTTTCTTTCTATCATTTATCGAACAAAGTACAAAAATGCTCATATCAACAATTTTTTTGACGTGAATAATAAAATCCACAAGTTTTTTTAATCGAAACTCGTGAAAAAAATTTTTTTCATTCAAGGGTAAATCGACGGTTTGTTGCGCAATCAAATTTTTTTCAAGGCCTAATTTTTTTCATAAAAATATTTTTCTGAGCATGGGTTTTGAGAAAATTTCTTTTACTTTTTGCGAAGAAATAAACTATCTAACTAACTAAAAGTTAAACCTCGAAACATAGCGTTCTATCAAAATTATTCATTAGTTAAGCGTAATTTGCAAATTCGCTTGAAAAAGATTTGAATTTTCACCATCATTTCAACTGCCCTAAATAAAATCCTGTACAACGGTTCAAATCAAAAAAACAACCAAAAACTAAATGAAGGAAAAAAATTTTGCGACATACAAATCAAAACGAATAAAAATATTAGTTTCGAAAAATTTTTTTCGAAATTTCGACTTAAGAAAAATTTCACTAAATGTGCAGAATCTTCATGTTTTTTTCCAATTAGAAATAAAAACGATTAGACAGAACGTAATGACAAAATAAAAAAAAAACTTTACGGATTTAATTTTGTAGCTAAAAAAATTGTTCACATAGATAAAACTGAGCAGAGTTGGAAAAACCCGAATCAAAACTTTCTTTATCGCGTAGTCTGAGGCCAAAGCAAGAAAAAGGGAAGAGTGCGCAAACTGTCAACGCCGTATGTGTTTTCGGGCCGATCGATCTTTTCCCAGTCCCGATATTTAATGATCAGGACTTTTCCATCTTCTCTATGTTACTAAATGTATCAACGACTGGCGCAAGAAGAAAATGAACGAGCCGTAAAAGGTATTTCTCGAGAATCGGCTCAGAAAAATTTAGCGGTTTATTTCTCAATTTCAATTTCAATTCAGGAAAAACAAGAAATTTGTTTTTCTTCATAGTTCTGATGACAATAAGAAAAAAAAACAAGTTTTATTCGATTAATTGAAAAATTATGCTTTTTTTGTTCATCAAAGAATTTTATGAATTTCCAAGTTTTTTTAAAAAAATTTTATGAATCTTTTGAAACCACTCCAAAAAAAGAATTAGCACATTGGGGAATAATTTAAAAAAATGCACCCATGAATATGGAAAGTAGAAACCTTGGAGTTTGTTCCATTTGTTAATTGATGGCTTGAAAAAATATTAAAATGTTTACATCATCACTAGAAAAGTTCGCAAAGAGTTTTCAGGGGTATCCATTTTATTTTTGTCTTTATTTAATCTCAGTCGAATTTTTTTCAAAAAAATCGTGATCATTTTTTTCAGATGATTTCTCGACAAAGAAGAAATGGTATGGAAGACGTCACTTGGTCGCCGTGCTGGCTCTTCTGGGATTCGCCAACATTTACGCGATGCGGGCCAATCTCAGCATCGCCATTGTTGAGATGACGTCCGGATATGACAGACACGTCAACGGAACCATTGTTCATGTAAAGGAGTCTTCATTTCCCTAGAATATTAATTATTTCAAGGTTCCTGCCGAGTTCGGTCATTGGTCGTTTGTCACGCAAGGCGTCATCTTGAGCGCATTTTTCTACGGATACATTTTGACCCAACTGCCTGGAGGATATTTGGCTTATAAGTATGGTGGAAAGACAACTTTTTTCGCGGGAACTTTTGGTGAGAAATTTAAAAAAAACCAAAATATTGCGGAATTAACAGGAACGGCTGTTTTTACCATTATGACACCTCCGCTGGCCAAAATGGGATATGGCGCACTAATCTTGGCACGATTTTTTGAAGGAGTTTTGGAAGTTAGTTGAACTTTATCTTGTTTTCGTTCAAGTTTGAAAAAAAGCAAACATTCTCCAAAAATTTCATACTCATGACCTTTTTTTGATAATTTCATGTAAATAGTGATTGAAAAGTTCATTTTTACGTAAGAACATTTTTAGCTCGTGATGAATTTTTTAGGGCGTCACCTACCCAGCCATGCATGTCGTCTGGAGCCACTGGGCGCCAGCGATGGAAAAGACCAAACTAGCAACTTTTGCCTTTTCGGGGTGTGAAGTTACCAAAAGAAAAACTTCTTGAAGGAAAATTTGCAGTTCATACTTTGGAACTGTGGTAGCCATGCCGTTGTCGGCGTACATTGGGGAAGGCTTTGGTTGGCCGGGAATTTTTCTTTTTTTCGGTGGGTATGAAAGGTGTTCGAAATGTTAAAGAAAACGTTTAGGTATTGTTGGGATGGTTTGGTGTGCAGTTTGGCAGAGAACGGTCTACGACAGGCCAGCGGACGATGTGAACATTTCAACCGACGAATTGACGCTTCTCCAAAGGGACGCCATTAGTGAATGCCAATACGTGAGTTCTCTATTCGTTATTTTCCAGCAAACTGAAAAAGTATTTTTAGTTAAAAGAAATTTTTTAGGCTACTTTTGATAAAAATTGATACTGACGCCGTTTCACTTTTCCTTTCAATTCATTTTCCTGCTGATCAAGCAAAATTTAAAGACACTTGCAAATAAAAGCACGTATATTTTCTCCAGCATCAGCTATCTTCCGCGTTACAGAAAAAAGACAGCGAACAACTGTTCATGAAAAAGACACGGAACGGAAGATTTTCAGGTGGTTCCATGGCGTGAGATCTTGCGAAGTAAAGCTGTATGGGCCGTGATCATGGCACATTTTAGCCAAAACTGGGGATTCTACACTATGCTCACTAATTTGCCAAGATTCCTGAAAGATGTAGCCGATTATGACATTGAAAAGGTGAGGATGAAAATCGGAAATGGTGAAAAAAAGTAAACAGAAAAAAACTTTTTCTTCTCAAAAATTTTAATAAATAACATGAAATTGTAATCTTTCAAATAAAAAAATACCAAGCTTCCAAAGCAAACGAGTGCGAGACGCCTTGGATAGCCGTGAGATTTTCTAACAGAAAACATTTCAACTGCACACTGACAACTTTTGATAATTCTGGAAACTTATTAGAAAAAAAATCTTTACCCCGGTCAACTTTCTGACGTTTTTCCATCTCGCAAAAAGCTCAAGTTGCCCTCGAGTAATATCCGCGCGTCGACGGATCCGAGAAGATCAAACAAGAAAATCGGCGCTCGCCGAGAATATTTGCCTCATCGGCAGAGTGTTTCAGCATAAGAGTCTGCTCCCACGCGTTTTTTTTTCTCGTTGGTCTCAGCCCTTGAAAAGGTTACGAACTTGCGTAAAAATGACGAGAGAAGTAAACTGAATGAAATTCCGAATAGTTTCCGCTGAAATTTGAAAAAAGCTAAATGACCTTATTTTTAGATAAATTTTGGAAAATGAACGTTCAATTTCAATAATAAAACGAAGATTTTCTGCAAAGGGAATGATTTTTAATTGTTCGAAGTGATTTCCGTCTTTCGAAAAAGCTTTGAATTCTGGATTACCCTCCAATTTGCCTTCTCCTTAATGGGCTTCCCTGGATTTTAAAATTGGTCCGAATGTGAATACGCATTGCTTCTAAACGAAAAAAAACTCATCATATGCTGAAAAAAAGGATCTGGCGGAAAAAAGCCATGGCAACATCAAAAAAGCAAATATATGATAAAAATCTATATCAAGCTCAAAAATATATTGAAATTATCAATATGCATCTGCATTATTAATAATAAAAAAACGCATTTCAATTGTAGATTTTTTTTTTTAATAAACGGGACAGCCTTAATGAAATACTGAGCAAAAAAATTAAAACAAAACTTCGAATCGACTATTTTCAGGCCGGAGTAGCGAGCGCCTTGCCATACTTCCTCATGGGTGTGACCATCATTGCAGGAGGCCATTTCGCTGATTATCTGCGGAAGGAAAGACAATTCGACACTATTTTCGTACGAAAAGCTTTTTGTACTTCGGGTAAGTATACCATTTGATTTTCCTCCCTCTGAACATCACGAAATCAAGAAAGTTGCTTTTCTATCTTTTTTTTTCCACACGCTGAAGCTGAAAAGCGTCTGCTGCCGAGTGGGCGTCCGCTTGCTCCTCGGAAACATTACAACACTTAAACTCCAGAGATCGCATACAAAGAATGTGGTTGCGTAATAATTGAGAGAAAACTCAGAGATTGAAAATGCATCTTTAAAACTATGGATAAATTGATAAAATTAGAATAAATGAAAAACTGGAAAACTTGATATTTTGATGTAAAAAATGGGCTTTCCTGGTACTCAAAAAAAATAGGTTTCTAACTAGTGACTGTAACAAAATTTGATAAATTTGATTGCACGGTTTGCAAAACAATGTGTGAAAAAATCTTTTTTTTTCGTTACAGCACAACGAAATTTATCCATCTTTGGTAAAACTTTCCTTTTTAAAGTTCGAATCAACAAACTCAAAAAAAACTCCAATGTTGTGATCCATTTTACCGAAAAAAATTACTTCTCCAATATTGCCTCAAAAAACGAATAAACTATACAAAGTTAGAATTATGCTGATGTAAAATTTAAGTTGACCGCTCACTGTTTTCAAAGTTTTTTTGCAGGATTCTTGGCTCAATCTCTGTTTTTGGTGATTGTTTCTCAAACAACGAACCCGACGATTTTGGTTATTTGCATCTCTCTCTCAATTGGTCTTGGAGGCGTTTGCTGGGCAGGATTCTCTGTTAACCACCTGGATTTGGCCCCTCAGGTACAATTTTTTTCCATCTAATAATAAAAACTTCTTTTTAGTATGCGGGACATCTCATGGCACTCTCCAACACGATCGCGACAATTCCAGGAATCTTCTGTCCGCTTTTTGTAGGATTCATCGTATCGACTGGAGTGAGAAAAAATTTTGATTTTTCTTATTATTTTTAAGGTTTTCAGGCTGTTGTGGAATGGCACTTCATCCTTTATACTATCATTTTGGTTTATATCCTTGGCGCCTTCGTTTTCTGGAAATTCGCCGACGCCGCCTTGCAACCTTGGGCTGGTGACCATCATTCCTTCGTTGGACAGTTGGAATAATCATTATTGTGATTTGTTGAAAATATCAAATAGTTTGAGATATAAAAATTTTCATTTGGAACGGCTTTCGAACCGATCATGTACACATTTAAAAGGAACGCTTTGAAAAGAGAAACATGAAAAATCTAAGCGACACATTTGCAGTTTGGGATGAAAATCTAAAAAAAGGAAACATTTGGGCGAAAGATGAAGACACAATTACAACGAGTGTTTGTGTGGCGTGCAGTCAAACGGCTGTTGGTTGGAAAAATCGGAGGCAAGCAAGTGTCGAAGGGGCACAAGGCGCGACTCCCTGGCCTCCGAGTATTTCCAGAAAAATGGAGTTCTTAAGTTGGCTCATCATAAAGCGGTTGGAAAAGGCGAGCAAAAGGGAAAAGTGATTATAAAGCGCGGAATGAAAACGAAAGCCGTCTGAACGCTGCGCCACACGTGAAAGCAGCAAATACCCTAAAAAACCAGCAGCTGGCGGTTGAAGCCGCGTGGCCGCTGATTTTCGGGGACATTGCTGCCGCCACTCCCAAAGAGGTTGTAATTGTTTATGTGCTTGAGTAGTTCAGGCGCTGGCGAGCTCCTCCTGGGCTCCGGTGGTGATGAGGTGAGCGAAGGCCTTGTAGTCGACCTCGCCGTTCTCAATTGGAGGCTTGCCCTGCAAAAAAATTGATAAAAGTGGGAAAAGGGGGTGGATAAGTGTACCTTGTACATAGCCTTGAGTTCGTCCTCGTCGAGGGGCTCTCCACGTCTGTTCTGCAGAATCTTGACGAGGTCTTCTTCCTTGATCTTGCCACAGTCCTTCTTGTCGAACATGGCGAACGCGCCGACGATGGTCGCTTCCGGATCAGTTCCTGAGCAAAACCGAAATTCAAATTGGGTTCGGAAACATGACAAACCTGTCAATCGCTCTCCGAAGAGGGTGAGGAAGACGGTGAAGTTGATTGGTCCGGGAGCTTCCTTGATCATGTCTTCGATCTGCTTGTCCGAGGCGATCTGTCCCATGGAGGCGTACAGATCCTTCAGGTCTCCCTGGAAATCAAACAATAAATGCTTTTTCTCGCGAAAATTCTACCTTATCGATGATACCGTCCTTGTTCTGGTCCATGATGCCGAAGGCTTCCTTGAACTCCTGGATGGTCTTCTGGTCGAACTGAGCGGCCTCCGATCCGGAGCGCTTCTTGGACGACTTCTTCTTGGCGGCCTTCGACTACAAAACCAAACATGTAAATCAAAACAAAGTCAAAAGCTAAGCTTAAAGTGTTACAGTAATAATGTCTTAGTAAATCTTGAACTAAAGGCTGAAACTTAGGCGAAATTGAAGAGGAAAAAAGGACTCACCATGCTGCTCGACTGTCAGGAGTAGTGACTGCCTCGGATTGTGTGAGCCGAGATCCCTCCTCCTTACACTTGGGCGGCTATTTCAGCCGAGCCGCGCTCAACGACTTTACACAAACGTCCCGCCTTGAGCGCGTTTCCAGGAAGATACGTTTTTGCTTGCTATCCTTTTTGTGCTTGAGAAAATCAATTATTGGGAGCCGCCAATGTACAGTTTTTTCCTGTCTGGGTGTTCTCAAGAGTAAGGAAGAGCTGAAATAAATTGTCATACACATAAAGGCTAGTCAAGGAAGACTTGACAAGAATTGAAAAAGTGCAGCATCAAGTTTAATAGAGCCGAGCAAAAAGTCTTTTGAACCAAAATTGTTCAGAATGCACAAAAAACGCAAGATTCTTCTGCTGATAAGGCATTTCCGATCAAACTTATATTAATGAAACACTCGAAATTTTTTTGTTTTGATTTGATTTTTCTCGAAGTTAGATCAAAAAAATTCTACTCATAAAAAAAGCTTTCTTTCAACAAAGTTTTTTTAAATTTCAAAAAAAGTAGGTCTTAGTCACTAAAAAAATTGAATCTGAAATCCTAAAAAAATTAAAAACGGTTTTTGTCGTTCAAAAAAAGAAGTATTACTCTCAAAACTTAAAAAGAAAGCGGAAACAATGTCCTGGAATTTTGAAAGCGTTGGGTAATGAAGTAAAAATCGTCCAATTCAAAAGTATTTTTCAAAACATCCAAGGTTTCTGAAGTTCTAAGAAGCAAAAACTATATTTTTTTATTTGAATGCTTTGAGGTTATTGAGTTAGAAATATTTATGGAGAAAAACATTTTTTTCATAGTTTGACAGATGATAATTTGCAACTTCACATTAAGTTTCAGCAAAAGTTTTGATTTCCTCATCCTTTCATTTTCTTGCAAAACTAATGGAAGAGTTGAAAATGACCTTTTTTTGTTCTCAACTTTATTATTGCCTGATAGAAATGGTTTTTGTTTAATTCAAAAAAACCTATTTGATTGGAAATTGTTGTAAAAGTAGCTTTTTAAATCCCATCAATATCTAAATTTTGTGGTATGCTGTTAAAATTTCATCAAGTTAGAATAAAAAGAGTTTTCAGCGCAATGTAAGTTTATATCTAGTTTGTTCATGCTTTTTTCCTC
The DNA here is from genome assembly GCA_904845305.1 of Caenorhabditis auriculariae. Taxonomy (NCBI): domain Eukaryota; kingdom Metazoa; phylum Nematoda; class Chromadorea; order Rhabditida; family Rhabditidae; genus Caenorhabditis; species Caenorhabditis auriculariae. The sequence continues at coordinate 2,322,845 of CAJGYM010000010.1, read as the reverse complement.
CCGCATAATTTTAACTTGTTTCTAAGTAACTTATCAATTGAGCAGTACAAAAAAACTTTCATTAGATGGCTTTTTTGCCGTGTAGCATACTCAAGAAAGCTCTTGTGCCGAAAAGTCGAATTGCGTAGGGAAAAGGTGTTTGTCTTGCCGCGGAGTTTCCAGTTATCTGTAGAGAGCAGCGGAAAAGAGGAAGGGATAAACCAACCGCCAATTGATCGGCGCTGTTACACTTAGGAAAAGCTCGGCCTCCGAGGATCCCGCAGCCGCCTACCATCACTCCGAGCTCGCGTTCCCCCTCGCGCATCCTTCCTGTCAGCTTTTCTTATCATTCTTATTTTCAGGTCGTACTCTGCTTGGTAGCTAACCACCTCCTAGATAAAATGGTTTGCCGACTTTTTCTTGTTTTTTGTAAATCGCTTTGAACTACAGTCGAAGGCCGCCAAGAAGAAGTCGTCCAAGAAGCGCTCCGGATCGGAGGCCGCTCAGTTCGACCAGAAGACCATCCAGGAGTTCAAGGAAGCCTTCGGCATCATGGACCAGAACAAGGACGGTATCATCGACAAGGTAGAATTTTCGCGAGAAAAAGCATTTATTGTTTGATTTTTAGGGAGACCTGAAGGATCTGTACGCCTCCATGGGACAGATCGCCTCGGACAAGCAGATCGAAGACATGATCAAGGAAGCTCCCGGACCAATCAACTTCACCGTCTTCCTCACCCTCTTCGGAGAGCGATTGACAGGTTTGTCATGTTTCCGAACCCAATTTGAATTTCGGTTTTGCTCAGGAACTGATCCGGAAGCGACCATCGTCGGCGCGTTCGCCATGTTCGACAAGAAGGACTGTGGCAAGATCAAGGAAGAAGACCTCGTCAAGATTCTGCAGAACAGACGTGGAGAGCCCCTCGACGAGGACGAACTCAAGGCTATGTACAAGGTACACTTATCCACCCCCTTTTCCCACTTTTATCAATTTTTTTGCAGGGCAAGCCTCCAATTGAGAACGGCGAGGTCGACTACAAGGCCTTCGCTCACCTCATCACCACCGGAGCCCAGGAGGAACTCGCCAGCGCATAATTCTTGCAAATGTGTCAAATATTTACATTTTTGTTTTTATGGTTGGACGAACAAAAATCATAAAAAGATTTTATTCTCTACGATCTGAATAACATGGAATGAGGGAGTAATCTGAGAGCCAAATATATGTATTATGGAGGGAATACAATCAAAAACTGGTTAACAATGAGTGAGGTCAAGTTGGTCGTAAGAAAGATGAAAGATGCCAGAGAATCATCGATTTACATTTGAGACTCTACTATGCCACATCTAGACGACACTCAAAAATAATAAAAAAATTTATCTTATGAAAAAAATTTCGAAATTATTTCTGAAAAATACTTGTTTCTATGGGTTTTTTTGTTTCATAAGGCGATGAGATGAAAGTTAACATGTTTCTTTAGTTCGATAACTGAAAAAAATGTAACAAAATAGGGAACGAGTTTCGCGCTGAGTGGAAACCCGTAGCGAAAAAAAAGAAAACAGGTTTTTTCAAAAGTTATTGAAAACGTTCCTGACATATTCGATTGTTAGAAATCCTGATTCAGAAATTTAAAGGGCAACAGATAAATGAAAACTTCACTCACAGTTTTTAATGAAGATTTTAAGAAAATTTGCTGTTAACGATGATAAAATTTAAGAAATTGTACCATTTGCTCAATATTGTTTCCTTTCTGGGCAAATAGATTCAAAAGAAGATCAAAGATCATTGTTGTTATCGAGGTGTAAAATGCGTTAATTGGGAGGTTTGCAAAGTCTCTGTGAAAGACTAAAACGGAGACTAACAATTAAGAAGAGATAACAATTATTTTGCATTCACATCATGTCGTCTTCGAATTTGTCGATGTTTTCGTCAGGAGTGCAAGGTGACGCAGGTGGCACCGTCACCGCATTTTCCACCATCATTTCATCCTCAGCAAGCTTAAAATTAACCAAGATATTTCCTAAAGGAATAAACTTTCATACAGCATAGTGTAGCGGCGAGGTTTGCTGCATCATGGCCAACACATCTTCTGGGTTAGATGGGACAGGAAAATCTGCCAGCTTGATCATGTACTTCAAGAAGAACTTTTCTGAAAATGGAAAAGATTTGCAAATAAAAAAATTTATATGTTTCAGGAAAGACATTATCATGGAATATGAATCTTATTGTGCTTCAATCAAAGCTGAAGGGCTGGAATTTTTGAGCATTTCCTAATGTGTCGCAAAGTCCTGTAGACTTTTAGTATTTGGGAAAAACTTCAAAAAACTCAAAATTTAGATTAAAGTGACCTTTCTAATAAACTTTCCAATATTTGTTGTTCGAAATTTCTCTTACTCAAAGAAAGTTTATTAAATTTGTTAAAATCTGTTAAAATGTTTCACTCAGGCTCAAAAGAGCCATTAATAACCCAGATCCTCAAACCAACCTCCGAAAAGCACTCCACAAGGGCTCACAAGCTGCAACTCGGTGTTGAACTCCCCTTCTTCTCTTGGCGTTATGAACGTGATGTTCAGAGCTCCGGCTTGACCTGGACCAAGCAACTTGTCAAGTCTCCAGTGGTAGATGATGTTGTCTCCTTGAGAATAAAGCTAAGTAAAAAAATATTCAAAAAAGAGTATACCGTTGACGATGGCCAAATTCAAAGATGCCGGCCACTTGAGGGTGCCGATATTGCGTACAGCAAAAGTTACCGTGATAACAACCCCCAGCATTGAGGCTTCCGTCCTGAATTATAAAAATTATAAAAAAAGTCTTTTTAAATCAGGAAATCTTCAAATAAAAAAATTTAAAAAAACGTTCATATTAATTTTCTCAACATTAATATGTTTCGAAAATGTTTTTGTGAATCAAAAACAGGGTTTTTTTCTTCAATGCAATTGTTTTGTTTTGCGCTCTATTTTTTCTCAGTTTAACCCGTTTAAATTTTTTGTCGCATTGTAATGATTTTGTCAAATTTTTTCTTGTTTTTTGTGCGAACCGGGTTGTTGACAGGATCCTGGTACAAAACTCCATGAACATCCGCATCGAGTTCCCGTTCTTGCGGACCAAAGGCCAGAGAACTCGCTTCTTGGCCGTAGTCGTAATAAGAAGAGATTGCTTCTTGCAAGTTCCTATAACATTTAAAATAAGAAATCCTTATGGTGTCAACTAACCAGTTGTTCATGTCCAAATAAAAAGCAGCTGTGGTTTGCTCGACTTTGATAGGCTTCAAAATTGCCAGAAACTGGTTTATTATGCTCTAAAAAAATTTATTATGAAAGTAACTCTCAAGAAAGAAAAAAATAAAAATACCTCTCTATCGCAAGTAGTAAGGCAACTTAATCCTTGAATCAATTGATCCGCCATGTTTCTGGAAAATTAAATTAATTTGTTAAGAATCGACAGTTAACGATCAAATTGAACGAGGAAATCGTTTATATTACAGCGCAAACTTTCAACAAAAAATTTAATCGTTTTTTTTAATTGCTGTTTCATTTATCGTTGAATTTATTGAGCTTTTTATTGAGTCAGCGGCAAAGGAGCTTTATAAAACACGGTCAGAAAAAAAAAATTCGTAGCAGTAGTTGGTGTTTGGGATCACAAGTTTTTTTTATTCAAACTATATTCATTTTATAATTTTAAATATATTTTTCCTAATATTTCCTATTCAAAAAAATTGATAACTTTTTGTCAATTGACCAGCATAGAAGAAGACAATCCATGAAACGAGAATCCGTTGCTAGGTGCTTCTCGACGAAATATAAATCAATATAATAATGCTTCTTGGTATGCGTAATAAACGAGGAAGTTTTTCCATTTAATTTTCTTTTTCCCGTGACTCTTTAAAAATAATAAAAAAATTAACAATCGGTACTACAAAAAGAAAAATATTTAAAACGCGCTTGAGGGACTTCTTTTTTTTGCTTTGTTGCGTACTAACCCTAACTAAAAATTTAAAAAAGAGAACCTTTTATAGAAATGTGAATAAAGATTCTTAAAATGTATTCTTAATGAACTTAATGTCAATATCAAAGAAAGATATCTACCGTTCAAGGAATCACTGAAAAACGCTTTTACCAGTTTGATATTGTCATTTAATCTGATTCAATTTTTTTATTTTGGAAAAAAAGCAAATATTTTTTTGACAGTTGTAAGTTTTCATTTCAACAACTTGCTGCTACAGAAAAGTGAACATTATAATCAAGCAAAAGAGGAAATCTAAATTGGACGAAGGTAACGAGGAGAAAATTGCCACCCACCGCCGCCGAAAAGTTGTCCGCAGTCCAGACAAGCTTCGCGCATCTTTTTTTCACCTCATATGGCGTCATTAAATTAACATACTTCCTACTCCATTTTTATTAAGAAAAAAAGCCAATAAATTTGGAAAAATCCCTCAATTCCATGTTTTCAAGTTTTCTATGTAGAGCTCAAAACATTATGTTAAAACTGCAGTTTTATTCCATGAAACTGAAATTGACAAAGACAAAATTGAAAGAAGTGCACATTTACTTCGATTCAGAGGTCCTCGCGATGTTGACAATGACGAAAATGATACAAGCAACGAGAAATGCAGCAATGAGAAGGATGAAGCCAATCCAAACCATGGGACCTGCAAGAAATTAACGAGTTCTTCTAGTTGTCCTGCATAATCGGGTTTTGTTATTTTCTTATTCAACTCAGTTTTTTTCTTGCATGTTTATTTTTTTGGTTTTTCAACGGAAAACATTTTCTTCGAATGAAACATATATTATTATTATTCTGAAAAGCTCATCAATATGAAAAGCTGTTACAATTTTTCTTTTTTCATTATTTGAAAACATTTAAAACTCACTGAAATCGTAAATAGTCATGCAGTCCGTGTTGCATTCTGAAATTCAATTTGAACCAAAAACCAATAATTGTATTTGATGAAAGATATCACTCAACGTCAGCGTGTTCAAACAAAACATTTCTAGAGAAAATTTCAAAAATTTCACTTTTTAATTGAGCTGGAGGTGGCGGAAGCGCAGGAAGGGCGAAACCATGAGCCTGAAGAATAACTCTAAAAAAATTCAACTCCTTGTGCTTACCTTAGCTCCAGAATAAGTTGGCCTGTACGGCGCGACGTCGTAATTCTGGACCACTTCGATACTCCTCACATTTCTACTTGTACTGTTATCAGCAACAGGAAGAGCTTCGAAACTGGCCAGGAAAAAAAAAATGACAGAAAAAAGAAGCATCCTAGACGAATGTACAAAACTACAGCTCTGGAGAAGCGAAAAACTGTTTGTATCTTCAAAGTGACATTTCCAAGTTTTGAACAGTCATCGGAAGGACACAAAACTCCCTGCTTTACAGTTTCGCATTTTACTCACTTTGTTAGGACATTTGCAGCATGCAAATGCTATTTCAAGTAATTCAGAGTTTTTATTTTTCGAAAAAAATAACTATCGAATAATCAAGAACGGCAGTCAAAATAACTAATTTTGAAATTCCAAACTTTTCCATTTCCAGGCCTCTCTCGATTTTTTTCTAGCAAACGTAGAAAAAAATATTATACGATGCAAAGCTATAATTTTTTTATTTGATAGTTATTTTAAAAAACTTTTTTTGACCAAATAAGTGTAAGCGAAATTTCAAACCGTCGTTTGAAATATTGCATTCAAAAATTGGGAAGCCGGAGACGTGGTCAGGAAACAAAAGTCGTAGCCGTTTTGGTTAACTCGCAGTTGAAATTTTCGATTAATCAAGTTTTATGACGACGGAAAAGCAAATATTTTAGAATATTATCCTATTTAATTTGTCAACTGTTATCACTCGAGCAGCAGAACATCGTTTCATACCATTTGACGATTTTCCTTTTTTTTTGAACATAACCAGAGGTGGAGGATGGCTGCCCACTGGCCGCCCTGCCTGCCAAGCCATAAACGCCCAAAAGCAAAAACGACTTTTTGAATAGAAAGTCAATGAATCATTTCTATCGCTTGGCCCAATCGCTTGGCTTGGCCGCCAAGCCAAGGGCTGCCTTCCCAATCCTCCACCTCTGATCATAGCCCCATTTTTGTTGAGATTTGGCAGTATATTGCGATAAATAGCTGCTAAAGAATCGTAGAGCTATAAAATAATCAATTCACGCAAAATATGGGAGTGATAAAATTCATTCAGTCAAATAATTTCATATGATATACATAGAATATTAAAGAGTATAAATTGCAGTTTGGAAGGGAAATTTGCTCAAAAGCTCCTTGAAAACTTGAACTGCGGTTCGTTGGGATCGCTATTGGGGCAAATGTTTAGTTTTTTTCAGTTGCCGTTTACAAGCGCTGGGCCTGTTTTTCGAAAAAAATTTTTCAAAAAGCACTTTTTAAATAATAATCATTTAAAAACTTTATATTTCCGAAAAAAAGGAACTATGAGGAATTTTAATCTGAACCTTTCGAGAAATTAAAAGCAAGCCTCCGAGAAATACAGTTGGTCGACGCAGTTTTCTTGAGGATGAATGGAAATCCAGATGCAGTGAAAGATGAACGACTTCTTTGAGCTTGAAGAAAATCAGAAAAAATCCATTTGCCGTTACGTGAAAGATTCCGATTCAGATTTTGAGACACATTATCAGTAGTGAATACTTGAAAGTTCCATTTTCATTATCTTTCAGAGAGAAAGAAGCTCTTCAAGTCTTCAACTTCATTTCCAAAAAAAGGTTTTTTTGCCCAAGGTTCGGGTCAAATGAAAAATTTGTTTTAGGTCTCTCGTGTATAACTTTAAACTTAAGCTCTAAGCTCCTTCCTGATCTAATAAATAGTTTAGTCTAGTTGGAACCTTTTTTGGCCGACTCAATTATAACAAGACTCGATTGAACTTTTTCCGCTAAAAGGAATTTATAGAGACTGACATCGAATTTCAGATTCAGTGAAGACGTCCGACCGAATTGTAAATGAAAATTTCTTCCCGCTGTCCAAGTTTTCCATCGTTTGCCAATTTTGTGCCAATTTTGTCAACAAAGTCACAGGTTTACTTCAAACAGAAGAAAACAAAAAAAATTCAAGATTTGTTCAACCTTTTGTCAAGTTCCCATCAAATCAAATCAATTGACAGAAGCTTCTATGAAATAAATAAAGGTTTTATAAAGTTTTTTTTCATTCTTCCCCGAAACAATCAAATCTTTTAAATGCTTTTTATAAATGAGAAAGTCTTCGGAACAAACATTTATTTTAGGTTGCATTGAATATAATTGGATAACTGAAAAAAAAGGTGGAAAAAATCAAAAAAGAATTTGATGAAATGAGGTTATGAAAGTAATCTACAGCGCTTTGTGCGCTCTAAAAGATGCAACACAATGATTGGAATGTTGGAAAAAGACGAAGCCTTCAGTCAAGCAATAAAATTAAAATTATTAAGCAGTAAAATAATAATAATCACTCGGAAAAATTGGAGTATAAGTATAATTACAATGACAACTATTCAATAAAGGCAGCATGAATCTTGATAAATCGGAATTTATGTTGATTTGTCCAAAAGCACAGAAACACCGAATTTGCATGTATAGTGGACGACGCCGAACTGTTCAGAAATCTGAAAACTTTCAAGTAACATTCATTAGAAGGTAATTATTTTTTTGAGAACGATTAGGTAGATTCGCAGGCGATTTTGCTTTTTTTCTCCAGTCAAAAGAAAGGTATAGCCAATTCTTTCCGAGCTGAAAGGCGCGGGAGGCGGAGAAGTGGGCGGGACGCATAGAGTGGGCGTACGCGGCTTTTGGCACGAGTTCAAATCAAGCGCCACCAACTGTTTGAAAAGCTGGGCCATCGCTATTTTGTATCTATTCTACTTTTTTCGATGTACAGATGGAAAAAAAACTGATAAAAAATTGGAAAAGATGAGAAAAGAGGGATAAGCGAGCTCTCCAAATAGTCGCTGGGCGTTGAATTGAGCTCGTGCCAAGAACCTCGAACGTGCACGCCACGTGTCCGCCCACTTCTCCGCCTCGCTTGCCTCACTGGTCGGGAAAAATTGACTATAGTAGAGTAAAGGAAAACCAACAATCGAGCAATTTCGCGACGCTCTGGTAGTAACCAGCCTTGTCGATCCATTTCAGACGGACCTCTTCCCTTTGAGTGTAGAGTCTGAAAATCAGTCGCGATGATCGTGAGACTCGACTCTTTTGTACCTGCTCCGTTCTCTCATACACGTGGTAGTGACCATTTTCTGGTCCAGCTCAAGCATCAATGCCGACAGCTCATCAAGTTTGAGAGAAAACGCTCTGAGAAAGCGCTGGACTCCGAACAGAAGCTCTTCCCTCTGCAGTTTTTATTTCTGAGTTGTGATAACAATACTTTCCTTTTTTTGGATCATATTTTTTTATGGGACTACACTATTAGATTATTTTACAAGGCTGTTAATTTTTGGCAGACATTTTTTTGAAAGAAATATTCGATAAAAGTTTTTCCTGGGTTCCTTTTTATCTCAATTCATAAGTGTTCAGCATTGAGATAACAAGTTTCTAGTTTGATTTTTTTGACAACACCAAAAAAGGAAGCTTACTAAAGCTTACATTTATTTATCTATAATTTTTGAAAAAAACAAAAAGAAGTAGGGCTTATATAAATCTTGTGAAATGGTGCCTCAGTATTGATTTTCTAAGACCCTTCTTTGATTTCTGAAGATGTATTATTTGTTTCATTCAATTGATAGCATTGCGAAATTGATCAAATTCTACAAAGGAATTTCGCTGAACAATGAGATACCTGAGTTATTGGGAAGTCGCTCACATCGTGAGCATTCCCGTCCCCACTACGGTTCTCGTTACCTTCAGTCGGATTGCTCATTTTTTTGCCGTTTCTCTGAAAGTTTGGATAGAGCTCAAGCAATCGAGTAAAATATTCAGTTAATCATATACTTTCAAATAAGCAAAAATTTAAAAATGGCGTTAGCCCAAATTCATGAAATATATTAGAAAAAAATCCTGAAAAAGTTAGAGGAAGCGAAACTTTAAATCAAGAGAAAAATAAGAATTTAAAAAAATTGAGGCTCAAGTTTCAATAGCAAAAAAATCAAATCTTCATAGGTGACTGTACGATTTCCGAGAAGAAATCTAAAAAAATATGCAGAATGAGAGAAGAAAAGAGCAACAGAGCAGGCCGCTCGTAAGAAAGGAATGACAGTTTCGAGAAAAAAACCAACGTGTTTATCAAATCTCAAATCACGAGACAGAAATGAAATTTTGGAGAACCCTGAGAAAGAACGTCTATTCACGTGCGCAGTTGACTCATTCACGCGTCTGTCAATGTTTCAACGGATTCAGATTTTCGGATTTTTCGAATTTATATTTTTTTATCTCGCAAAAAAATTCAAGTATATTTTGTCCAATAAAGTCGAGTCACAGTCGATTTCAGACTTTTTGGTGGAAGACTTTTCAAATCGGTTTTAAATTTTTTCACCACAATCTCAGAATCGACAGTCTTCATTTAGAATCTGATTCCATTGTTTGCAATACAACGAGAACATGCTTTAAAAAAAAACGGCAAAGGCACCATCTCGCATTCCGTTCACAGGGGAGGTCTTTTTACTTTGCGGTTAGGAACTTTCTGAAAATGAGCTAGAACATTTTTTGATGTACCAAGAAAAGATTCTGATAGTCTCAACTTGCACAGCTTCCAACTTTTTGAGGAAAGGCTCTGCAAGTTCAAATAAAACGCTCAAAATTCTTCGAAATGAGCTATTTTGGGGCTTTAGAGCCTTTCCTCTTGAGAATGAGGAAGTTGTGCATATTAAGGCTTACATAATCTTCTTCTGGTGTATCAAAGAGGGTTCTAGCCAAATTTCACAAAAATCCCAACCGCAAAGCAAAATATAACTTCGAGCTTTGAGAGACTAACAGAAGCTGATCTTTCATAGAAACTTCCACAAAAAACCAAAAAACATTCAAAAATTCAATGCTTTATTTGCTCGAGCTGTATTTTTTTCACTTCTAAATGAACAAAAAAGAAGCAAAAACAGGACTATATTGCGGAAAGTACAAAACGCGAAAAAAATAGATTTTAATCAAACAGCCATGTTATAAAAAAACTGCTAAAAAAACTTTGAGCCAAGCATTTCGATCATGTATCTTTTATCAGGGATCAAATCTGAAAACATTTGCCTTGTACCTCAAGTTTTTGGCTTACTAACAGCTGATTCAATACTTTTGATCACACTTGATTCTTTCAGATGGAAATTCCCTATGATTTTGAAAAAGAAGGATGTCAGATTGTGACGACTTGGTCGCTTCGTTGAGAGTACCACAGTAGTCGAACCATAATTCGGAGTCTTCAATGATAGATGTAGGATTTTTGAGCAGTTCAACCAAATCCTGCTCTCAACATACTTTTGACAGTATTATTCCATTTTTCATGTATTTATTTGGTTTTCCATCGAGAGCCTGCTAAGTATTTTCATCGAACTTTCAAGCTCGAACGTTGAAAATATGTTTATTTTTCGAGTTTTTTTTTCATTCGGACATTGATTGAGGTTTAATTTCTATTATCACAAGATATTGGAACGTTTTCATAATTCCACGAACATCAAAATCCGAATCTTTTCAGTGAAACTTCTTATTTTGCTTCAATCTTCCGTTGTACGTCGTCACATCTATCGGCCCAATCGAGCTGCTGTAGAGGTCACATTGTCAGAAGAGCCATTTGTTTTAAAATTTTTTCACCGGTTCTTTATTCTTTTCAAACTTTGAGGGTCGGGTAGCTCCGGGGCGAATAAGTGAGTAACTTTTAAAAGGTGTGCCGCGATTTTATATTAATCAAAAGAGCTAAAAGCATTTCTATGAAAATCCTGATCAACGTCGATTATGATTCAAACTACGTTTAACCGGGAAGTTTTTTTATCTCAAAACCGGAGCACTCACTACATTTTTCAAACGCTCCCGTCCTTTTCACGGCTGGGTTCAGAACCATCATCGAAATACTTTATCTGAAAAAAACTTCTTTTTTTAAGACGTTCGATGAAGAAATCGAAAAACCAAAAGCTATACAAAAATTTAATATATTTTTTTTATTCTTATCACTTTTCCGATCCTTTCCAGTAGATGAAATTGAGATCCCGATCATCAGATTTCCACTTCATCTCTGTTTTAAGTGACATCAACCAAAAATATAGGTGACAAGAACTGTTTATTTTGTGAAAATTAAGAAAATCATCAAAACTTCTTAGTTGAGGGACTTATCAAATGAGAAATTGAGAGAGATTCTATTGATACAGACACAATAAAAATAATAGGCGCTGTGACAAATAATAATCATGAATACAAGAATGGAATTGGGAAGTGAGGGATTCAAAGTAAAGAGATGGAGGCGGATCACCGGTTGAAAAAAATATAATTAAAAACAACACGTGAACTGCTTGGGCACGTCTACAAATTTGTAGATAAAGGATCTTGTAGTAGACCCAGGTAAGAGTTCTTGGGATGATATAAATTTTCTGCTGGACCGCTCTTCTCGGAACTATCCAACTATTCGACAAGAAGCTCACAGTTCCCATTGGAAAAGGCGTACGACAAGGAGATACCATATCCCCCAAGTTGTTCTCCACGGCACTAGAAGGCGCGAGGCGCCAACTTGGATGGGACGAAGAGCACGACTGGGAAGACGACAGCGAAAACATATGCATCAACATCGACAGCAAGATCCTCACCAACCTACACTTCGCTAACGACATCGTCATCTCCGCAAACAATACCACCGACCTGTCGACCATGCTGAACGATCTGAACGTCGTTGGCAAAACAATCGGACTGACATTGAATCTGAAGAGGACGCAATGGACGCGCAACAGCTTCTGCGATGATGGCCCCGTGACACTCGAAGGCGAAGACTTACAACAAGTCGACTCCTACGTATACCTTGGAAAAGAAGTCAACATTCTCAACGACTTGAAGACGGAAATCTGAAGACGCAGAAAAGCAGGATGGGCTGCTCTTAACATCATCCGGGAAGTGAGCTAAATCAAGACCCAAAGATCCGTGCTCACATCTTCGAAGCATCAGTCATCCCTGTCCTACAGTTCCGAAGCTTGGCCAGACACCAAAAAGAGCGCCGCCGCGATGAGCATATCGCGCACTGGAAAAAGTTCTTCTCGACACCACCCGCTACCAACAATGGAACCAAAACCAGATAAGCAGAGACCTTTGGCAAATATCCCAAATCAGGGGTATCGAAGAGCAAATCAGCCGCGGCAAAGATCGAAGAGCAAGAAAGACCAGCAACTCGATGAGCAGACAATTTCGAGAAGAACATCAGCCGTCATAGACGCCATCGGATGATCGTCGCTAGAGACCGGGATGGAGGACGTGTGGTTCGCGCTGACTAGGGGAAAACCATGCCCAAGTAAGTAAGAAGATCATCCGCGAAGACGAACTATCAAAGTGTCAAAGTTAGTAAGGGGGGGGGGTTTCACTGTAAGAGATTAATGGGATTGGGTGGGGGGTTTCACGGTAAGAGATCAATGAGATGGGGGGTTTCACTGTAGATCAATAGGATTGGAGCTTGCTTTCGAAAAAAAAAGCAAGTTTTTAGTGAGTTAGCTGTTGGTTTCGCGGGATCGCCTTAAAAATGGTGTTTTTGGCTTGGGCCGAATCCTCCAAATGAATGGTTGCGAGCGTTTCTGTAAAGTCATAAACATTGCCAAAACTTTCGGGTCATCCATAACGTATCACGCTTTTGTGTCACAATTATAAGGTTTTTTGGAAAGTTCTTAAAATATTTTTTCATAGAAAAAATTAGGCGTTTTTTTTAAACCAATAGAAAAATAAGATCTGGTTTGGCTATTTTATTTTATGACCCTCTGGTAAATTGCCTGCTACTTTTTCTGTCAATAAGCTTTGAACTCCAAAAACAGTACATGTTTGTGATCTTCTGAATTAACGTGATCGTGAGAATAGAAAATCGTCGGAAAATTTTAGGATAGCTGTTACCGATATTATTATTAACTTGCCCAATCGTCTTTTTTAATTTTTTTTTTTCTCTTCTGCAAACAGTTGCCATGGTGCTCATTAGGGCCACTTATGACCTTTTTTTTTAGCTTTTTTGTCTGGCCAATGGTATCTCATTTTTTCCTAGCTGTACGCTGATTGTTTGCTTTGTTCTGAAATCAAAGAAATGAATAAACAAATAACTCAAATTTCTCGTATTTCTAACATCTAATTTTTTTGAGGGCCATGTAAAGTATGTTAACCTTTTTGATTCACTAACTTCGATAAATTATATCTTTTTTTATTGGTACGGAAAAAACCGTAACCGAAAAACAAAGAATTTTTTTCTAATATAGCCGAACGCGATTCGAATCCACGAACAAAAATTCAGTCTCTATCTTTTGAATATATAGTTTGATCTTATGGGATGTATCCCACTATGGCACTGACTGAAAAAGTAGTTTGCGCATGTTCATTTTTTCACAGTATTAATAAATTTTGCTATTTTTTCGCTATAAGCGTGCGTGTATGCGGTTCTTGGCACGAGTTCAATTCAAGCGCCACCGATTGATAAAAAATCGGTCACCGCTCTTATAATTTATTTTCGAATGCTGCATTGATTTTTTTAAATTATTGCATTAAAAACGGTAGAAAATATACGAAAAAAGCGACGGTAGAGCATTTTAAATAGTCTTTCGCACTTGAATTGAACTTGTGTCAATAACCGCATACGTGTCTCGCCCGCTTTTTCTCGCTTTTCAAAAAGGCTTTTACCTAAGGCACGGTTCTCCGGACTACAGCTACAAGATATGCTACTTTCTGAGACTGTCAAGGCACAAATATATGACATACGCGCAGAAAAACGAGGCAGAGGACCGAAAGATCATGCAAAAGTTCCCGCTCGCTACCTAGACAATTGCATTTATTACTGAAACAACAAAATAAATTATTGATTGATTGAAAGCAATTAGATGAAGTAATTTCACATTCTGAAGACTCACACAAACTTAAAAACTGCTCGAAAAAAACATTCGAATACCTCTGACTTTCGAGAAACTTTCCCCGTTTTTTGCACTTTGATTTTTTATCTCAAAAAATTAAGCCAGAAAAAAATAGACGAAAATATATAATAGAAAGTGTACTTTTTCAAAACAAAACTTGCCTAGCTTCGTTCTCATATGGTCGCTCCCATTGAGGCCTTCGCTCCTCAAGCGGCAGAGACCAGTCACGTTTGTTGAGCGAGCAGCTGGTGGAGGCTCCTTGAACGGCTCTGAAATGAAAAACGTGTGTAGATGAAGGAGAAATTTCTAAGTTTTTCATTTGGGTATCTTCATATTTTCGTAATAAAAATGTTTCCATAAAAAGTTTTTTTGAACTTTTTTTCAAAACTAATTTCTGTTTCAATATTTAAAACAGTTCGTCGAGAATTTCACTTTTTTTAAATGTTTTTCTTTGACAGCTCGCAGATCAAAACAAAATAAAAGGTCGGAATACCATGAAAGTCCGTTCAAAGCTGGCTAAAAGCCATCAAACACAAAGCTTTGACAAGGTAAGAAAAAAAGATTACTTAGTTCGCGAAAAGCTCAGACATCTCAAGCCAACCTTTAACTAGGCAATCAATCAAAAATATGAATCAATAGAAATAAACCATGCGTCACGCAACTTTAAAGGTCCCTTTTTACTCTGACTTGTTCTTAAAATAAATAAAAAAATAATAATTCGACTCTAAAATTTTTAATCTCAACAAAAATGTTTCAACTTCTTTCCATCAGAGCTTTTTTTGACAACACAATTTAAAAATTAACTCGAGACGTAAAAGCCATAATCTTTAGAGAATGGGAAATTAAAACTAAATTTCGAACATCTTACTGCAAATAGCTTGCCAAGAAGATTTGGGTTACGATAAATAAAAAAATCGCTTTTACCTTCTTCCAGTATCCGCCATATTTTCTGATTGTCTGTAGAGCGTGGTCTGAATGAAAAAACTTGCATTTGTACATGAGATTTCGAAATACCAAATCCATTATAAAATTTTGCGCTTTCAGCAGATCTGCAACGTTTCTACTTGACAGCTTTAACTTCGGCGCCACTTCGCTGCTCATCGACAGTACAAATTCGATGCCCAATTCCTCGGCGTGCTGCAACTGAACAATATAGAACGACTTAACATGAACCACAACTTTTTCGAAGCGTTCATAATAATTTTGAATTAAAGAGACCACGTCTTCGCTTGGTACCTCCACTGTAGTCAAGTCACACCTGAAAAAGAAAGTCACAGATCTTATTTTAAAAACCTTTTTCTGAAATAGAGACCAAAATTGCACAATTCTTACCGGAAACTATTACTGGACGTATCGTCAATTGGTGAGCTTTTCCAAGTGCGTGGCTCGTCCTCAGGACTCATGGGCAAATCTGCAGTAAAGAAAAAAAACAGTAGAAAAAGGCTAAGAGTGTTAAAATGATCACTAAAAATTGTTATCAGCAAAAAGTGATGGTTTCAGTGATTTAATTATTTTTTCTGTTAATCATCAAATACATTTTTGAACTCACACTCATTAGCTCTTCTGGAAGTTTGGTCTTCGACGCCAATTGTCCGGATTGAGGCAAGCGAGCACTCAAAGATATACTTATATTTACCGTGTCGTGTATAAAATGTACAAGTACCTCAGCAGGTTTCCCCAGCAGGGCGTACACCATCTGCTTGGCCATCACTGCGCATTTCTGAAAGAGAATGAAGTAAATCTAATTCGAAAACTTTACTTTAATCCATTTAATGTTTTCCCATTCGTAATCGAACAATTTTATCAAATCCTAAAAAATTTCCCCCATTTCACACTGAAATTAAAATTTTTGAAAAATGAAATTAAAATCACTCTTTTTTTAAATTTGAAATTCTTTTCTAGTCTACCACCAAAATTCACTCGATTACCAGTATTTTTTTTGCAAGCAACAGAAACACATAAATCAATATTATTGTCATAAGAAAAACTCACTTCGACGCCGCATATTCTTATTGTCCAATTGTGAGATTTCGGCTCGTAAAAAGTATTTCAATTTGGCGCTAGTCGTGAATTCAACTCTTCGTGTCTCTAGCCCTTCATCTCTCAACACTGAATAAACTGTTAAGCTACTGGAGAGAAGTTGGGACAAACTAATGTGCAGTTCGGCCGAAGTCAAAAACATTTTTATAGAAACGTCGGGTCGGGATGGTGTTGCACACATATTAGCCATGGACTTCTAAATTTCTCTTTTTTTCTATTTTTGAGATCATTACAATTTCAAAAAGAAAAAAATTTCTCAAAAGCTTTTTTCTGAACTATGTCAAGTTTTCAATAACATGAATAATAACATCAAATGCGATTTTCTGACTTTTCACATATGACTTTATCCTATGGAAAAACAACTTTTTAAAAAGACGGTCTGAGGTTTAAATAGTTTTGTTTCAACCTTCTCAACTGACGGCAACGTTGACCTGAAGCCGTGTTCTCGTTTCAGGCGGTTCAAGAAATTCACCAGTTCCTTCGACGCCAACGCGAACTCGGCCTGAACTTGTAATTTTTCAATTTTCTCTTTTTCAATTTTATTCAGATATCTCAATCTCAAGTTTTGTCGAGGGATTTTTAATTTGAAAACATCATTTCAAAATAGATCATAGTTGTAGTTAGAAAAACTTGAGATCGGAACTGATAAGCATACCTCCGCGCAAAAAAAGTTTGATGTCCCAATTGCCATACTGGCTCAGACTTTGTTGTTCTAACATCACTTTTTTCAACGATTTAATCGTTTCATGCCACTTGGGAACGTCATCAATAACTTCAAAATCACAATGTAATGCAATATTTTTAATGGGATACCTTGATATAAAACATTGCCGTAAAAAGAGGCATTCGCTTCTCGCAACATTTCCGAGGAAGATGCTGAAAAAAACACGAAAAAGGAAACGCTTTCTGACCCCCGTTGAACTTTTTGACGAAACTTGGATGAAATTTTTTTAATACCTTTTTTTATTTCAATGAATTTTTTTGAAAAATAACCAAACTTTAAAACTTGCAAATTACACAAATAAGGTCAAAAAACATGTTTCGAGAGTTTTGAAGCGTCATCACTCGGAAAATAAAAATATTTTTCATTTTAGAATCAGGATGTTCATTCTAGCCAAATTTCATCAAAAGTTCAACCGAGGGCCAAAAAACGTCTTGAAAACCCAAAAGATGCGTGAGTAAAGAATGCGAAAGAGGTGGATAGGAGCGTAGAGATGTGGCCACAAAAAAGACGCAAGAGGTCAAAATACGACAAAGATGTAGATCGAAACTGTCCCTTGTTCCTGCAAGTCAAATATACACAAATTTTTTTGTTCGTATTGCATATTCTTTTTTTTCTATTTCATCATGAATGAGTTTTATAATTTGAGCATCCTGAAAGTATTCAAAAAAAAAAGAATTTTCGCCGTCGAAAACCTCGTATTTAAATTGAACTTTGATGCTATTTTCTCATATGTATACACTTTTTATATTCAAAATAATCAATATCAATACTTGAGCTTATATAAAAAAATGAAGCTCAGCCATTTTCACAAATCATCTAAATAATTCTAAAATTGACTTTTTGAAATTTTATTCATTTTATTTTTTTGTTCAGATTTCAGAGAGGAGAATAAAAAAATTTGAAACTGAAGATAAAAGAGAATTCGAAAAAAACTCAATCTTTGGCTTTGAAATCACATTTAGTCGTAACCAGTTAAATAAATACTTTTTATTCTGGTTCATGATTATTTTTTAAGTTTTTTTTGCTTTTTTTGATTTTCCCAAAGAGTTTTTTGTATAAAGTAACTCCTTCCAATATTCGTTCTGTCGCCGCTTGATTTCCACTTCGCTCGTTGCTGTTCTGAAACCAAGAGCAGCAGAAGAAGTAGAAGGAAGATCATGTCACACATTTTCCATTCCTCGCTCTTTTTTCGAACTTATTTCCTGAAGAAACCATTTTTCAGTTAATTTCAACGATATTCTAAAGAAACCATTTGTAATTACCTTTCAAAAAACACGTCAAGATATTCAATTCAATTTTCATTCTTGACGAAAAGCTTGAAACTTGTTTTCAGAAAGCTTCATCTGACTTTCATAACGAACTTCAAAAAGTAAGAAAGTTTTATTAAACTATATACTAGGCACAATATTTGGCTTTCCATTTCCATTTCTAGCCAGGAAAATGCTCATGAATCGCATTAAAAACTTTTTGAGCTTCATTTTTCGAACAATTTGGGCGGATCGACAGCTGAACTTTTTTGGGAGTTATTGCTCGGTAGTGCTTCAATACCGTCGAGAACGTGCGTCATGATTTCAATATTTTCCAGATAACGTAGAGCTCGGAAGACCAAAAACACAACTAAAAACGAAGAAGAAGGTTCTAAAAAGGCCTTTCGATTGGATCCTTGACAACTCAATTCAGTAAAGCAGGGCTTTACGCTCCTCGGGAAAAGCTGAAAAGCTCCCCAAAAGATTTTCTCTAAAAAAGACCTTGAAAGGGTCCCTAGCAAAACTTTTTTATATCATTTTATTCCTTTTTTGCATTTTCTTCACATCCTTTAACAAAAAGAATACTGGAAACAACTAAAAAAATTTGAGGATGTTTTAGAGAAACTCGGGATCCTTTGAGGATCCTCAAAGGAACTTTTTTGTTTTACCTTTGTCAGTTCTTTCTTCGCCGAAATAACGACAAAATGTTTGCCCTGCACTGATTTTTTTTTCACTGCTCAGAATATCTCAATAAATACACGTGTAACATGACATTGAAAATTTAAACACGTTGCCATTTTTTCGACCTTTGACCTGAAGTTACAGGTGGGCTCATAAAAATTCTTTTGGTTTTTTGCGCATATATACTTTATAATACTATGAGCCTCATCTATCACAATCCACCTATTCATTTTTTTCTTTCCTTTCAAAAATTTTTCTTCGAACCTTTTTATCAAAAAAATGAATTCAATGCATGTTTACATGAAGCAACAGATTTGAATGGATTCTTCAGAGACATTAATTTGAGATAAGGCATGTAAAACGTTTTTTTCAGATAAAAAAATCAAATAAAGTTTCAAATAATTTTCTTCTTGGAGTTTTATATCTTCAAAATGGGCGTTGATCTTCTGCGAAACGTCGGTTTTGCTTTTCCAAGAGGGGCGAACTGAAAAGTGAGAAATTGATGAAGCAATTGTTTTTTTTAAAAACCTCTCTCTTCCTAAAAGAAAATGACTTCCTAATAACAAGCAGTACCATATATTTATATAAGTTTTTCAAACTTTTCAAAACGGATCACAAGGAATCCGGAAAAAAAAAGTTTCACATCTCACCTAGATAAAATAGACCAACCTCAGAACCTTAGTTGAGGTTTTCTGAGAAACAGTAAGCTAAAACGTCTTTTTTGCGTTGTTTTGAGACGTGTGGCGTTTCAAAACGGCCTTTTGAAGTTTTTGGACCAATTAGGTTTGCTAATTTCTCATCCAACTCAGAGGAAAATCAAGATTTTCAAGTCATTCAAAGAAACCAAATTTCACTTTTACCGGAACTTTTCCTATATGGGTAAAAGATACTTACAAGAGCAGTATGTAAGTCACGGAGATCTTGTTTCTGTCGCTGCTCGCGTTCCCTTCTTTCTTCGTCTCTCCAGTTGTTCTAAAATGTTTGATGACTAGAAATGTAAACGAAAATGATATCAGCTTATGAGCTTTGCAGTCTTATGGCTCGGCTGGGAGGTAAAAACGTAAAATGCATTTTTTCTCTCAATCGAAGTGATCAACGAACCAATCATTGTTCTGACTCAAAATATCTTGGTCTCAAAAAAGCCTTGTTTTGTACCGGCGGCATCCTCAGCTCTGGGTCTTGCAAGGAGGAGGTGCGGCTCTTCCATCAAAGGCCTAGAAAAATAGTTCGTTTGCCCATAGAATGAACTTTGCTACCGATTCTCTCTCCGAAGCTCTAACTTTTTGAAAAAAGAAAACTTTTCCCACATAGAAGGAGGGGTGAATCCTGCAAATGCGCCTAAAAGCCAAAAGTTTCTAGAATAAACTCAATTTTTTCACAATCATAGCTCATCTTATCCAAAGAAAAGCGTAGGTTATTGCGAAAAATGGACGATGAATTCAAAAATCTCAGCTCAAACTTCGAAATTATGAAAAAATGTTCCCCGTTATCTTTTTTTTATTCTTATCTACCTTTGTCGTTACTTTTTGATTGAACTCCTTTTGTATTTACCAACTTAATAATTCTTACACAATCGCTTTCTGACAATAAAAGCCATTCCCTCAAGCGATTGGGAATCTTATGAAATTTTGTCAGAACATTCCTTCATGTACCAGATAAAAATTTTGAAAATCGCAACCTTCACGACTTCTAGTTTTAAATCGAAGACACCTCGAAGACAAATCAGACTCTAAATATTGATGAAGTAGGCCATTTTGGAGATTTTAACCCTTTTTCGATCTTTTTTATATTCCGAATAAGCATCTACTATGAAAAACAGCCGTTTCAAGTTGTGAAAATGGAGTATAGGAGTATTGGAATTGTGTACTCTTCATTAACCTCAGGCCTTGCGCGGAGGTTATTGTCGGGCGAGCCAGAACATTGAAGTTTTAGAAAAAATGACCAAGTTTGCGACTTTTTGAATTATTTTTGCAAAACCAGGACGTATATTGGACCATGAAGATACTAATTTATCTTGAACTTACAGCTCTAACCAAAACACCACATTCGCAGGAACGGAGAACGATCATTGAGATTCATTCCATAGAGTATTTTATGACTTTATTGTTTTCCCAGGTGACACAGTGTTACTTAAATCTATTCTCCGCCATTTGTTCTCCAACCTTCTTGTTCTTCCCACACTTCTGTACCGTTGAGCCGAGTCGATAACCGGAATCGATGAAATCTTATTTGACGACGAGAATTATCCGTGTACTGTAGAAGTCCTATTATTTTTATTTTTTAGTTAAGCCCCGGTTTCCCACTTTCAGTTGTCAATTTTTTTTATTTAATTGCCTCGCGGTTTGAACTTTCATTTATTTGAATCGTAAAAAAGCCCACAACTTTTGTGTTGTTTGGTCTTACCGATTGATCTCTATTTCCGAAATACTCATCCCCTATTCGAAGCTCATCTGAATGTTATTCAAATTTATTTGATTTTTGTTTCATGCAAAGAAAAAAATATTCATCTTTTTTTGTTCTAAAAAATACAAAAAAATGCCTCCAGTTTGAAATTTTTTTCGATACTAAAGTCCCATATTTCTTATAATTTAAGAACTTTTTCTTTAAAATAAAAAGCTAAGCTTTTTTTGTCTCAAAAATTGCGACAGTTGAGTCCTGAAGTTGCATAAAGTTCGAATAACGGCACAGTTTTATTGGTTTAAAAAAATGTTTATGAGAAACGTATAAGAAACGATGTGAGAAAAAAATATGAGAAACGCGTAAAAAAATGATTAAACAAACAGTAAAATGATAAAAAAATATTGAGAATGTAAAAAAATACGTGAAATTGAATTTGTTTTTTTCACCAGAGTTCGCATTAGTTAACCATTGTTTTTTTCAATCAATCTTGAAATGATGACTTTCTCTATCGTAAC
The DNA here is from genome assembly GCA_904845305.1 of Caenorhabditis auriculariae. NCBI lineage: Eukaryota > Metazoa > Nematoda > Chromadorea > Rhabditida > Rhabditidae > Caenorhabditis > Caenorhabditis auriculariae. The sequence continues at coordinate 2,301,287 of CAJGYM010000010.1, read as the reverse complement.
CAAAAATTCGAAGATATTAGAACAAAAACAAAAGAAATTTGGTGGGAAAAATTTCCGACGAATCTTCTAATTGAGTCGAAGGGAGAAAAACAAAAATATATCGGAAAAATCTCACGCTCAGCCAGTTTGGATGGTCTTCTTCTCAGACTTCTGAAAAAGTATTATGAAATCTCCCCATATTTTTTTTTGTCATAACAGCCGCTGCGCGTGACTTTATAATTCCAATTGAGGAGATAACTTTTAAATGAAACTCACGGCCGTTTGGAATGTATGGAGCATATTGAGAGACCCGTCCGTAGTGAACCGACCTTGCGATGTACTGCGCGTAGAACTTTCTTGCTTGTAGCTTGAATCTTAAAACAATCATTTAGATCTGTATTTCTTCTGGAGTTGACCGGGTCCAAAGCCTGCCGATACGCGAACTTTTTTCCTCCTGCTTGTCGATTCCACAGTCCGCAGCAAGATTCTTGAGCTCAAGAAGAAAGTGCTGATCGAATTCGCGCGACCAGGACAGCGGCTTAGACGGAAATGAAAATTAAATTAGACAAAAATTCTGGAATTACCTGATTCAGACTGGGCTCATTTCGATCGCGGGAAATTTCCTTCAATAGTTTTTCACTCACAAACGGATGACGATTGGTATGCATTTTTGTCTCTCAAAACAAACCAAAATAACTGAATTTCAAAATTTGAAAAAAAAAAAATGATACAAGTTCAAGTTCGTAGTATTAATTGACAAACAACTGTCAAAAAACTTTCCAAACCTAAAGATTCACTGAGACAAGAAAAAAATTAGCAGAAATTATTATCTGCTGCTTTTTTTGTCCGACTTTGTTTTTCATATTTTTTTTTCATTTTTCGGCCGACCTAAGCCGAAGGAATACATCAAATACCTGTGAATGTATTTTTAAACGAAAAAGAAAGTTGGAGAGTCATGAAATCAGTTGGAAGAGAAAAATGACAGTGCGCCACGCAGTAAGATTTTGAATGTAATCCGAAAAACGAAAAAAAAGGAGACACGGCGCCGATCAGGGAGAAGAAAGAGAGGCAGAAAAAGACGCCGACAGCTCTCTGCTGCAATTGTTTTGACGATCTAAAAGATTATTGAATTTTTGTGTTCCGCTGAGTGATTGTGAAAAGCCTCCTTTTTATCCAGAACAATCAATTGAGAATCTATGGATTTCTGACAAGAATATAAATAGAAGAATGGAGAACTCAATCGAAAAATTGAAGCTCAACCGTAGTAAATTTTTTTTAATCTTGAAAAATGTTTTTTCCATTGCAAAATTTGACATTTCAGCAGTCTTGCGATTAGTGCAATTTGAGTGATTCATTGGAATCATCCCACGTGTTTGTTATCATAACCCCGGTGGAATCTTTCCAATCAGCAATTTCGAAAACTCTTTTGATGAACTAAAATGCTTGGCCGCACATTACTCGATCAGCTAGTTTCTGCTATAGCTGCTTCATGGCTGGCTTGAGCCATCGAAGAAAGGGTCCTGACACGATAGTTTACGAGACAGCGCCTGGCTCGTGGAGAGCGCAGACACAACAGGTCCCCCTTAGCGTCCCAAGCTGGCCGTGAACCAGCTATACTTCAATCTCCAAAAACTGTGTTCAAATTGTCTCAAAGTGTCATAAAAACCAGAAAACTTTTTCCTTTTGATCCTTCTGAAAATATTTTCAAAACGATTCGTTTTTGAGAATCGATTAACTTGAGAAAAACCGCTTGGAGTTGTAAGGAATCCCAGAACTTACAGCTCAAAAACAATTGTGTTTGCATTTCTTTTCCTACACATTGATTCCAGCAGACAAAGAAGACATCCACGAAATATGTCAGCAGGAACTGACACGTTTTTTGAATTTCTGTGAGAAGTCTTGATCTGATCTCACTATTAATAAAATAAATCTCAATGAATCAGAACCACATCGAAGGGAGTACAATGATTCATTAAATTACGAGAAACCAACGTCGAAAATCGAATGAATGATAAAAAATGGAGGCTTTGAAACGAATAGCTGCTCGATCGCATAGAAAAAGAACAAGTGAAACGAAAACCGGTTTGTTTTTGAGGGCAAAAACGGCAATATCAGTCAAGGTTTCATATAGTATAAGGCGGATAAAAAATTAATAATGAAGAAAAAATTAAAAGAATCGACGAAATAAGGTCGATGCGAGATGAATAAATCGGGAAACACTAAGATTCACAGGTTTCGGTTCAGGTAATGGTCATTCAGTCTTCGTCGGTGGCGTTGGCGGCTTCGATGTTCTTCATCAGGCGATTGACAGTGGAAGAGCGAAGACCATCGCGGAAAATACTGAAAAAAGACTGTTGCAGGCTGTTTCAGAAGTTGAAAAATCGAGAAAATGAACTAATAAGTCACTTTCAAATGGCCACCTACCTCGTATTTCTAGACTTTTTTTGTTCATCTAGTGTACGAGAAACTCAAAACTTCCCGATTTATCGTTTTTTTTTTTCACTTGAAAACTTTAGCTTAAATTACCAGCTTTGATCAATAAAAGAAAATGTGACAATATAGCCAAAATGAAAAATAGAAGTGATATCCAGGGCATCCCCCTTTCTGACGTTTTTTTCGTCATTCACACACAGAACCCTGTGGAAGTTTGAATTGAAAAAAATTCTGAATAAGTATTGAATTATATTTCATTTTTTTTATCATCTTTTGTAGCTCATTGATAAATTTCGGTGGACAGGGTTTTATGAAAAAAGCAAGCCAATCAAAGAATTTTCTCTCTGATACTTCTCTCTCTTTTCTCTATTTGCGCTAGAGCGCTCATTTCTCTCAGTCCTTGGTGAACTATTTGAAGCGGTATTTCGTTCACGTGAACCTTTTTTTCTCATTCCAGAAATAGAAATGTATACATTTGTTTTACTGGGCCTCGTTTTCCATCAGTTCTTGTTTATATTTTTACTACTAATGCCAAGGTTTTCTTTCAACTCAATAGGACCATCTTCATTTCAAACACGTTTTTCTATTGTTTGATTATGCTTTTTACGATTTTTTGGGTAAAAGAAAAAAAAAGAAACGTACGGTCCGATGTCAGAAGCCTGGTTGCAGCGACAGCGCAGAGGGTCCAACGCTTTCTTTGCCTGCTCAGAAAGGAGCTCCACAGGAATTCCAATAGTGTTGAGAGGCCTGCAAAGCATTAAAAATGTGTCATAACTAACAACTGATGTACGCTCACTACATGAGTTGTTAGCTATGCCATAATGGAACAATCAATAAAAGTGCTTTCATCGTTTATATTACTTTCTTAGAAGTAATTCTATTGTTTCTTTACCTTTTAATCGGCACGTTGAAACAGACAGGGAGTCCTGTGAGAACATTGATGCGACACGAGCTCGTGTTGTTGGCTTCTGAGTCTTGAGCGAGCAGTCCAGAGTTTCCAGTTCTTAAAATGCAATTTCAGTTGATGTTTTCGGAAGATGATGAAGCTGGTAAAAAGAAGTTCTCACTCATCGGACTCCAGACAAACAGTTGTCTCGCCCGTTCTAGTTTCTATCAGAAGACGTTGACCCGGAAGCGAGATGACAACTGTATCTTCAGTAATCTACAAAAAACTGTCTAAGTTTAAGAAAAACAGATGTGAAAACCCTCGGGAAGCTATCGCGGAGTCCGCCTTTCTGGTGTTTCTCGAGGAAGTCATCCTTCTTTGTAGCCTTGCCAGCTCCAACCGCGCTTTTCTAAACAGATCTTCGTAGTGAAACGAGAAACGTATTTTTCAAAGCACCCAATCGAAGCTATCCGAAAGAGCCAGACTTTCTTCACTACTAGCGTCACGCCCCACAGTCTTTTGTTCTTCCTCGAGTTCATTGCTGAAACAATTTTATTAAAATAGAAATGTTTGGGAATAGGCAATTGAAAAAGAAGGTTGTTTTATGTTACTTGATCCATATTTAGCTGGTCTCACCACTCATTTTTTGAAAGTCTTTGCAAATTTTGTGAAGACTCTACTTTGATGCTTTTTCAAGCTGACAGTGATTGAACCCATCTCAGATTTTTTCTTTCTAATTTAAAGATCTTGATTACCTGTTGACCGCAAGAGTGACTGCTGGAATGACCGCTTCAACAGGATGAGCTGAAACTTTTTTTTTCTCCACATAAAACCGTGCAACATTTTTTTTTTTGAAGAGTTGGTAAAAACTCACCTTCCGGAACTTGGGGCAACTTGGGATGAATAGTCTTCAGAGCGTCCGCATAAGACACAGGCGCACGGACACGAGCAGGTTCAGCAAGCGAATCGCCACGGTTCTCTTTTCCCATTTCCTTGACGTCAGCGCCTTTCTCATTTCCCTTCGGCATAGATTCTGAAACGGACAAAACAAATTTTCGAACAAAGTTTTCAGATTACCTTTTGCAGAGTCGCCTACAACTTCTTGAATTTGGCCGCCTTTAACTTCGAAATTCTCTGAAGTCGAATAGTTTTTCTCCGATTCCTTGCTCATGTTCTCTCTCTCAAGCGCCATTTTCTTGAGTTCTATTTTTTCTGAAAAAATGAGTTGAAAACGAATTGCGACGGTGTTAGAAATAAGTTTTGCATAGCGATAACGAGGAAATTTGAATGAAAACAGAAGGAACGCAACGAGAAACGTAGAAGAGGACGAGTGTCCGAGTGTGCGGGCCAAGTAACCTTTCCACGCTGCAAGGCCTCTTTTCGCGCGCTCTCCTTGCCGCCGCAAACTTTTTGTTCTACACGCAAAGGAAGGAGGAGTGAGTCTATTACCGTATTATCCAGCCTTTGTCATGACGATTCGCGACGAAAACCATTCGAACTTTATAAATAATTAGGAACTCAGTCAAGTTTGTCACTCCAGTGATGAAAGTGCATATTTTTCTTCATTTTGAAAGCAATCAAGCTACTTTGGTTCGATTAAGAAAAGTTTCAGAATTTTGTCTTCAAATGAAGATCGAGAAGCAAAACTTGCATTTTTGAAAAGTACTCTTTAGAAATTTCATTTTGAGCGTTCTTCAAGCGCAGTATTTTTTTAACTTTATTACTTTTATTTTCAAAACTTAGGCGATTTTTGTTCCAGTTCGAGAGTTTTGAAGAAACAAAACTAAATTTTGAATATCAATCTAGTGTGGTGGATAAATGATTACATTGAACAATGGTTATTCTTTATTTTTAACGCTCTTCAAGTGAAATATTTTACTGGTGAAAATCTTAATTCTTCATCAATTTCCGAGCAAAACCGATCAGAATTTTTGAACTTGGGCAACAAAGTTTTTTATTAAAGTGGCCTTTTTTTCATTCCCAAACTTGGTTGAAATGAAAAAACCAACAACACATGAGTATTATATTGAACTCCTAATAACTTTTATTTTCAAAATTTTAATCTTGCCATACTCACTCAATTCGGAAGCCAGCTCAACGATCTTTTGTTGTGTTTCTCGCTTCTCTTGCTGTTCCCTCTCAGGCGCTACAGAACAAAACGCCTTGAGATTGCGTTTAGTCAACTTTCTCGGAACTAAAAGAAGTTCATGAAACAAATTAACTTTGTCTGTAACTCTTTCAAACACACTCAAAAAAAACTAACCCGGTTTCGCCTCTGTCGGCAACTCCAACCGAACGCTTATGAACGAAAGGTTCTGTAAACATTTTCAAATGGTATAAGATTCAGATGATTCACATTTGTGCAGTTTCGAAACAGTTAAAAAAGTATTGGTACAAATTTTTTCGCTTCACAGAGTTTTCACCTGGCTGTTGTTGAGCAATACTGCTGGAAAAGCTTCATCAAACTTTTATCAAATATTTATTGCAGTTTTTGTCGATCAGGTATGAAAATCAGATACGAAATAGTTTGTATGTTTTGATAACTTGAAATGACACCAACTTGGAGGGAGTACTCTTTGCCTTTCTTCTTTTGGATGGCAAGACGCATTTGTTCGAAACACTCGCACACTTGGTACCTTCTACCGATGATGACTCCCCTGCGAATTGGTGTACCGAGTTCTGGAAAAATCTTAATTCATCTATGTTACTATTTGTTTCACCTGCATAGACGAAATGTATGTGACATTCCGTTTCTTTAGTTATCTTCGTGATTGTAGTGGTCTTCTTGCCAATCACAAGTTTCACGGCGAGCGCAGACAATTCAATCTGTCAATTTATTCTACCTTCTGTTCAAATTGAAATCTTTTCATTAAATGGTTGTCCTTATTTTCGTTCCATATTATTGTGCTCCGAGTAAATATGGTACATTGTCAAGGCCCTTTTTTGAGATGAATCTATTTTTTTTGTGAAAACTTCGATAAAACTTGATGTATAGGTTTTATGTATTTCAGAAAACGCTGATTCCAAAGAAATTATAAAAAGGGTGTTTTCTTGAAAACCATAATGAAACTTTGAAGATTATAAAAAAAAACGTTAAGAGCGCAAAAAAAACCATTTCCGTCGTTTCACAAACAAATTTGCGCCTCAAAAGTTCGAATAATTCAATTTCACCGAAAATATTCAAACTATCACCAAAAGCTCCGTAATGCAAGACGCTAACCACTACACCACGCCGCCTGCTCACTGAAAAGTGAGTTGTCGCGGAATATTCCCTGTTACTATTCATTTTTCGCAAACTTCTAGGTGCCCTTTTTCGACTGAAACGCAAAAGGCGCAATTTTCAACTTTTTTTTAATCAGAATGCCCTAAAAACCTATATACCACTTTTACACTTTTGCGCCCCTCTCCCCATTCCCTTGCGCGTCTTGCTTCTAAATTAAGATTTCGAAAACTTTTCTTAGGTTTGAATCCAACACACCTCAGCTCGGGCATGATGCATGTCAAAAGCGTCCGTTCCTCGGAGACTTGATTCAGTGAAAAAATTGATTTCTTTCACAGTGAGAGTCCGCGGGTCCTCAAAAATTGTAACTTTTATTTGCGACTATTCAATGTTTCAAAGTACATTAAGGAGTTTGTCCAAGCAGATCTTCCATGTTTGGCTCTTGACATTGTCTTTATTCTGTAGGAGGTTCATTTTCTCTTGGATCATAGCCACACCTTGATCGACCTCTTTCTGAAAATTGCAATGGTATAGTCATGAGCTAAGGCAAAAGCTTCAGACGAAGAGGATTATCCTAAACTTGAAATATTTAAGTTTTATGTTTTTTTATGTTTTGCAAAAAAACTCTTGAAGAAACGTATAAAGGTCCCTAATAGTCGCTACCCGCGCATTCCTTTGAGTAGACATTTTTGAAGCCTTTTTGGCTTTTTCGAAAAGTCTGAAACCAAAAAAAAACAAAAGTTTTCGGAAAAAAATATGAAAAATCCCAAACTTCATGATCCTTCGTGAAAGATTTAAAATGCTCACCCTTGTCCCATAAAAATGGCAGTCGCGCATTCCTTTTTCACTGAATCCAAAGTACATCAAACAGTTCGCCTCCTCTTGGACTTGAAGAACATTTTTCGCCTTTTCTCCAATCACTGAAATCTCCAAATATTCTGAATAATCGCTCTTTCGAAGCTCACCGAGAGGAATATACTCTTCGGGAAGTTTGATCGTTTCGACCCTTCTGACGTTGTCGTCGATCGCTATTTCAACTGGAAAAAGATAAAAATTACTGTGAAGACTTGAAAATTGTGACAAAGCATAATTTCTGTCAGTTCTGACGAATCGCTAAAGCTCACCATCAGACTTTTTATTAACCACTATGCTTTGACTAACCTTTCTCCGTTTGCTGCAACTTGGTTTCATTTGGTGCGATCGGTTCGCACTCTTCAGGTTCCTGCGGCGGCACCAATTGAAAGTCGACAAGCACGATACCCTGCAATGTCTCATAATTCGTCTGACAGAAAAAAAAATGAAGATTGTTGCGAAAAATTAAAGAGATTTTGAAGTGTTTCAAACTTTTCCCAATAACAATTCAATTTTATTCTTTCCGGAGAGATTTTGAAAAAATCCGGAAACAACCGATAGAAATTCCTAGACTCAAAACTGGAGAAAGTCTTCTAATTTTTTCATTTAGAGAAAAATAACCAAACCGTCGTGCAGTAATCTGCGCCTTTCTTTTTTTCAATGATCACACGGAACTTCTCGTAAGCCATACAAACGTCTCTTCTTCTTCCTTCAATGAAACACCGGCGAGTGGATGCATCAGACTCTAAAACATATCCCAATCATCATTCTTCGATTAAACTCAACCGAATGGAGCAAATTCGATTTTGCAGTTCGTTTCGGAAGCGACCTGTCTGATAAGCGAGCCTCCTTTGCCATTCAAATACTTATGGACGAACACAGAAAAGTCGAGCTGTAAATCGGATTCTTGTCACCTTTTAACTACATTCCCATGATGAAGCTTTTCAGAAACAATAAGTTTTTTCTTTGTTCTGGTTGTCAAAAATGAAGCAGACTCACATCAACTCGAGCAGGATGTTTGTCGTACTCGGCCAGTGGTCGGGCTAGATCGAAATCGAGATCTCCGAACATGTCGAGTTCAGTCCCGTCGAAAGACATCGGATCCTTGATTCAAATGATTTTTAAGACTATATAGAGTTGGAATACCGCGGTGACTTTTTTAAGGCAGTCCTTCACAGCTTGCATTTTAGCTTCATTTTGGAGGACGATTTCGTCTATGATCTTCTTCAACATGGCCGTTGCTGGAGTAGTTTTTTCCTGCAATTTCCACATAATAGCCATCCGAAATTTTTTTCGATTATCTTACAGCTTCTCCACGTATGTATATTTCTCGGGTTTCTCCTAGAAACTCTGAGAAATAAACTCTGCACCCTGTTTCCATTTGAATTTGAAGAATGTTCTTTGCTTTTTTTCCAATCACTAAACACTCTTAATGAGAAAAAGAAAAAATTCTCAAAATATACCCAGAGGGATGAACTCTTCAGGAATCGAAACGACTCGTGACCTCCACGTAAGGGGATCCGTCGCCATCTTAGTTTGGAGAAAAAGAACAAGAGCTGGAACTCCTTCAAAAAAATGGAGCAGATCATTTGCCGTCTAATTGGTTGGATCGTGTGAATTCGTGTTAAAATCAAGTATCTTGCAAATAATATTCAAAGTCCGGAGTACCTTTCGTGAACGAAATGGAAAAACCATTCTTGAGCAAAGAAAAACTGTGAGAAAACTAATATTGCCGTGATTCGATAAGTTCATTGAATATTCATAGAAAGCCTTTCTCCTGCAGGGAAAGTGGAAAGAACGCCTGCGTGTACATTTCGTTAGAAAATCTACTTATTGTTGATCAGATCGTTTTTTTCTCTCTTTTTTAGAATTCCGTTTTGCTTCTTTTTTTTCACATAGAACGATCAAAATCCTTTTGACCAATATAGTTTTTGCCGGCAAAACTACAAAATTTTTTTTGTAGTTTTTAAAAGGCTCATGGCAATCATCTGACTGGTTAAAAATGGTTGGACTTTTTTCAAACTTCAAACTACTTAGAAAAGTATACTACGAGTTCTTGCGAGGGCGGTTCTCAAGACCACTGCCAATACACCATACCGCTAGTTGCTGGACGAAAGCTCCGAGAGCGGACATAAACGCTTCGGAAGTTACGCAGAGTTTTATTTTTGATTCCGCGTACTCATTCTCAACCATTAAAGTCTCAATCCTCAACTCGATGCTCACAAAAGACCACACCATCAAGCAAAGCAGGAATTTTCAAATTTTGAAAAAACACAAAACGAAAAAGGTTAAGGAAGTTCGAAAAACTTCAAAGGAAAAATCCCACAGAAGTTCAAAAAACATATTTAATTCGAACGTTGAAAAAATTTGACGGACTTCCGATATTCGATCGTTTTGTAGTTTTCTAAAACTTACAGTAAGAATCAACTTTTTGAAATTCGAGAGCTCTGAAAATTGAACTTAAACTATTATAGGATCACTAGAGGTATTTTGACATTTATTTCGATATGAACTTCATAATTACCGAAGAACTGTGAATAGAAGAGGCGCCGAAACTTGGAAGACTTAATTTTTTCTCCACATATAAGCTCAAATTTGTATAGAAGATTAAACTTTTCCTGCGGGTTGCAATATCACAAAAATTTTCACAGGAATTTTTTGAATTTAAATTGAAATTTTCAAACCTTTTTCAATTAATTATCAATTTTTTTAGACCTTCTGAATGGACTCAATATTCGATTCAGAGCTAGCATAAGCAACTTTGATAATTTCATTCAGAAACTCTACAGTTTGTGCAAACTATTTCCGAGCATGATAATGGCATAATAAAAGTTACTGATCGTTAAAGTTCCGCGCAGGGAAAAAAGTTATAGCTTAACTGAATTTTTCAAACGAAGCCGAAACGCGACAAGGAAGAAAGCAACGGAGAAAACAACAGTGTGGACCGGCGCCTGTGCAGATATCTCTCTGTCTCTAGGTTCTCTCTCTGTACTATCGTTTCCCCGCCTTCCGAGACGGTCCAAGCCTCTGTCACGCGTCTTGCTCTTTTCACATTACTCATCGTTCTGTTATATGTGAAAAAAAACGAAGCAATCGAAATCTTTTATTGGGGCTCGACGTCGTGAAGATCTGGAGCTACGCAAAATAATTAAGATCTTTGAAAGAACATAAAAAGATTTTATATGAGAAACTATGCAGAGCCGGCTTTCAGAATGTAGAAATTTCAACTCAGCTGTAAATTACGACTAATCCGCAAAAGTGAAAGACGTTTTTGAAGCTTTGAGCCAGCAACCTGGCGTTTTCTGAACTGCTTATTTGATTTCGAGTTGACCTTTCTTTTATTTTCATTTTCAATAAACAGGGATGCGCGGCAAGTCAATTTCGGATTGTTCAAAAAAAAAACAGACACGAAAAGACACTCTGGTCAGAAAAAAGTTTAAAAAGTTTTATAAAATTTTCTTAACCTTTGTTGAGCTTTGAGACGAAATTAAAATGAAAAATGACCATCGGCAATTTGAAAATGAGGGTATATGCAGTCAGGGACTGGACGAAGTTTAACTGACATGTTTAACCGAAAACACAATTCAGATATTGAATTTTTGTGGTTAGACATGCCGTTTCACCAAACAGCTATTAAATTCGAATTTTTGTTCACTCTGGATAGGAATTACGATACTTCCTTAATACAGACGAAAAAAAATACTGCCGCAAAAAAGTTCGGAGTGTCTGGCACGCGACTGCGCAAGTCTGCGCGGACGCTGCAGCTGCTGTTGCTCTAAACCTATACGCCTGGCAGTTTTTTTTGGATTCTAATTCTGTTTCAAACAGAAGATTCCTTCAACCATTTGCTTTCTGAACATTTTTTCGCTCTCGAAGTGCGCGAAACATGCCGCCATATCAACCAAAGGCTTTTAACGTTACATGAGTGAAGGGAAAAAGATTGAAAGAATGATTTTCCGATTTCTTGTAAGAGCCATCACAATAGAGAACTATTTAACGGGCAAAAAAAGTGCATGAAAAGTTTAGAATAGCTACAAAATGGCCATGGGAAACCAGACCTAATCATGTTGTATGAATAAACACAAGGTCTAAGCCTAAAAACACCTTGAAGGCTACTTTTTTTCATTGAAACTCTAAATATATCAGCTGCAACGGTCAAGAAAAAAAAAACTGGACTTCCGGAAGCTGTGACCTGTGCAAAAGTACGAGAGATTCATTTTAAACTAAAAAAATTTTTTTTTAATGATTTTTTTCCTTGAAAAAAAGACTTCTAGAAAAAAAGGTTGAAGAAAAACAATTTTTTTCCCATGTCGACGCTGAGAACAAAGACATCCCATTTGGCCATACGAGCACGCAAAAACATGAGAACTACTCCAAACATGAACGGTTCTCAGCCATAAAAACGGAAGAATTGCAGTAAGCAACCTGAGGAACAAAAACAGAAGAGGATGAGTTTCGCCAAAGAATGTTCTTCGGAAATGGGCGAACCGCGCCTTTAAACTGTTTCATAAAAGGTTTGAGTGTTTCGCTAAAAGCATGAGAGGATCTGTGAGAGACGGAATCGATAACAGTTTATAAACATCGCGTTTGGTTCATTCAAGCCATGAGTTACGTGAGAGTTTTTGTCAATAAATAATTCACGAACGATGTTCGGAATACAACAATTCCTGGAAGTATGCGTTTTCGAAGGGTTATAACCCCACTGAAGAGCAAAATGAAAACTGTTCGATTTCAACAAAACTAATTAATTATCGGGTTTCACTCCACTCAAATACTTTCTATTCTGTATTTGTATTTTTTTGTGTTTGAGTGAGATAAATAAATAAATGAATAAAATTAATCCTTCTACTTCTGCAGGGCTTTTGTCTGGTTAAAATCAAAGCTCATGTCCAAATGTTCCGCCACTGCTGCTGCTCAGTTTGGGGAAAATTTTGTTTATAAAAAAATCTTATCATTTTTCGGGGTATTTTTTTGTTCGATTTGGAAGATGTAAATTAAAAAAATTAGTGTAGTGGGAGAGAATTACTCATGTGACAAGAATTGTTCAAAATTTATCGAAAAAGAAAACTTTTATGAACTCGCTACTGAATTAATAGTAATCCTAACGGCCAAAAATGGTTTTTTTTATTTTATGTCCAAGCTTGCGTTCACTGACAAGAAAGTGTATTAAAGGGGTAGTCGGAAAATTCGAAAATCTCTCTTAAAAAGTGAGAACAAAAGCTAAACACGGTTAACTATCGATTCAATAAAAATTTCAAGTTCCAGTGTATGAATGGAGTGCCGTCACTTCTGAGAGTAAAAATCATAAAGAATTTTTTTATTAAAAGCGCGTTGCAATATGTTTGAGCTCGTTGTGCACAAGTTGAGAAATTTTTCAAAAGTTAAAAGACGTTGAAGTAGCATTAGCGCTTTAAAACAGGTTTTATTTTAGTTATTTGAATAAGCCGCTGGATTCAAAATAAGTATTCCCAATCACACCGCGACTATCGAAATCTAACCGAATCTAAAAAAAACGCAACTTTGTGAAAAATTTAAAAAGCGCAAAACGAAAAAGAAAGGGCAGACTTTAATTCAAACAGTTCGGCTATTCAAAGACAAAAAGGGACAACGGGTACCATGCATTCGGCGTCATCCCTTTGTCATCAAGAAGAGTTTCCTCTTTTTTGACGTGGCTTGCGGACCTTTTTGTTCTAATGTTTACGATGTCCAAATGTTTGCCACGAATATTCAAATGTTTGAAGTCTGATTGGAAAAGTTTGAAATACACTCACAGAGACGCTGGTAAGAGGAGATATCGGTACATGTTCAGATTATTTTAGAATTTAACGAATTTTTTTAACTTACCTATCTAGACAACAAAACTCGAATGAACAAGAGAGTTTTTAAAAAACAAAATTGATTTGAAGATACAAGATTTCCTTTCAAAAAAACAATGTAGCAAACTGGTAATTCACATACAAACGACAGCACACTCGTAATTGTACTTTTTTTCATTTCCAGTCTACGAGATTCTTACAGTGAAGCTCTAAAAAAAGAAAAAAGGATTCAATCGCGAGGGGAGTATTTCGAAAAAAAAGAAAGAAAAAGGAACGGAGCATTTTGCAGCAAACAACCGTTGCGCAAGATCGGGCCGTTTTGAGAACGTGTGACGCACGATGAGAAGATCGCCAGCGAAATTGCGCCATTAAATTATCTAGCAAGCAAAAAAATTCAAATATTTCATTTTTGAAAACACATGAATCATTTGAGAGGTTGGATCTTTTTGACAGGAAGACGTTACCATTTTTGTTGTGTAACCCAATACGCAAAAAAAAACTGATTAACAGTGGAGTCCATTCGAAATGGTTGTTTCTATCAATGCTGTTAGAGCCTGAAATTTTGCAAGGTTACTGTAGGGCCAAATGAGAGATACGAGAGTTGGAAGAGCGTCTGCGGAGATGGCGTGTCGCTAACGCTCGGTTGATGAACGAAAAAAGTTGACGAATAGAAAACATGTATGAAAAAAATGGGAAAATAGCGAACGTTGCGAGTTGAGGCGACATGGTGTTTTAGGGGAATCGCGCGACCTATGACTAAGCATGGCTGGACATTTGGTGCGAAGAAACTAAAACTCACGAAAAGTTCACGAGCCAATGTAATGACGGCGTCTTCCGCAACATTTTTTTTCTTGCTCAACAGGAAAACACTCCGAGGGGCTGCAAAAGACTTTGAAAATACAACTGTTTGATGCCGGATACGACAAAAAATCACGACATGACGACATTCCACAGGTTTTTTGATGGTAAAAAGTAAATTTTTTTTTGATAGTGCGGTTATTGATTTTCTGTGTAACTATACAGGATTTCCCACTGGAATACTAAGGTAAAGGACGCAAGAAAAGCAAAAAACCACTGAAAAAACAGTTACAAGGTATGTAAACGGGTTACAAACATCAGAGTTTTCTCCAAGTTGAAATCATTTATCCCAGAAATGGAAACGTGAAATGTATTCAAAATGGTGATAATCCTAGCTTTTCACGTTCACAGTTACGCATTTCAAAATTGAACGCCCTACAAGTCAAACGGCGAAAGGGTCCATTCTGGGGCATTTTCTGGAATATACCACTCAGTTTCGTCAATATTTCGCGTTACAAGTTTTCACAGCTTTCATTTCAGTATCATCTCAGACTGATAAAAAAATTACAGCAAGTTAAACTACGGTTTTGTCCAGTCAAATGGATTTTTTGTCTCGAAACTTCAAAAAAAAAATACAACGAGTTTGAAATTTTTTTTTTCACTCAGATAGTATGTTCGATATGATTTTTCTGTTAGATAACTGCTTTTTAAAAAATTGAATTAGTGCTGAAAACTAGCGAAAGTAGTATGGTCCTTTTGTTTGACCAGTTTTTATGAACCAAGTGATCAAAAATGAGCATTTTTCGCTACAAACCAATCAATTTTGTCGATATTTTGCGTCTGAAATTATTCGCAGCTTTTTTTTTAGTATCTCAGACTATAAATAATAAAAACAGCGAGTTAAAATACGTCTACATATCAAAAGTCAAAGTTACGGTACGCGGCTGTCGAAAGTGTGCAAACACAGCTAGTGAACTTTGCACACGGACGATGCTTCTCTCGCTGCTTTTTCTCCTCTCATTTCAAGTTTTTCCATGTGTTTTTTATGCTTTTTTCTTGTTTTTTCCTTGTTTTTCCGTTACCAGTTTTTATTTATCACTTTTATTTCGATGAACATCATCTAGAATATTTTATTTTGAGCCTTATATCAATAGAGAAAGCGTTTTTGTCCGGTCACATAGATCTTTTTGAGTCGAAACTTCAAAAAAAAGATACAACGAACTTGAAAATTGTTTTATCAGTCAGATAGTACGTACGACAAGATTTTTCGATAGACAACAACTTTTAAAAAATTTGAAAAAATGCTGAGAAATAGAAAAAGTAGTTTGATCCTGTATTTAACCACTATTCACAAGGCAAGAGACCAAAAAATGAGCATTTTTCGCTACAAACCAATCAATTTTGTCGATATTTTGCGCCTGAAATTATTCGCAGCTTTCATTATAGTATCTCAGACTACAAATAATAAAAACAGCAAGTTGAAAAACGTCTATACATTAAAAGTCAAAGTTACGGTACGCGGCTGTCGAAAGTGTGCAAACACAGCTAGTGAACTCTGCACACAGACGATGCTTCTCACGCTGCTTTCTCTCCTCTCATTTCAAGTTTTTCCATGTGTTTTTTATGCTTTTTTCTTGCTTTTTTTTGGTTCTTTCCTTGTTCTTTCGTTACTAGTACTTAATTATCACTTTTATTTTGATAAACATCATCTAGAATAGTTTATTTCAAGCCTCATATCAAAAGAAATTACGTTTTTGTCCGGTCAAATGGATGTTTTTGTCTCGAAACTTTCGAAAAAAGATTCAACGAGTTTTTAAGATGTTTTATCAGTTAGAGAGTATGTACGACTCGGATTTCTGATGACTGACAGATGTATAAGAAACTGCTAAAAGTGAGAAAAAGTTTTTTGATATTTTTTGACCGTTTTTTCACCAGGCAAGTGACCAAAAAGCGAGTTTTGTTCAGGCTTTCGTTGTTTCAATGAACCTTATATGCAGTTTTGTTCCGAAAAGGGTTGAAATTCGAATTTCAGACTTCTTTTCAAAATGAAAAGTGTTGAAACGCGTTAAAGAGAAGAAATTCGTTCTGTTAGATCATATTCGAATAGTTATCTAGTACTAAAACCGGGAATTTCTTCCGTTACTCAACAACGTGTTTTTTTTTAAAGTTCAATCCGAGATAAGAAAGAACAGGGCTACGTTTTTGACTCGAGTTTTGCACTTCAAATCCTCGTATCGCCTACATATCGCGTTGCTTCGTTTCCCTGCATCCGTATGAATTGACGAAAATTCAAAAAACTAATTTCAGTTCAAATCTCGACATGCAACAATCTCCCACGGCTCCGATCGCTGAAACGAACGGGAATGGCCAGGATACGGCGCGACAGGCGGCTCGCAGAGGTTTGAATTTTTTCTCGAGTTTAGCGAACGAACAAGTGTGGGTTGCAGCTCGCGGGACTCGTGCCCAGAAGATGTCGAGTCGTCAAGAACAGGCCTACCTCTCTTTCCATGTGCACATCGACGACGTGCTTGCGGACAAGGCTTTGAACTTTGACAAACTTCGACCGGAATCCAAAAGCGCTTCTTGTTCGATGCACGCCGAATCGAGCAGTTTCAAAATCTTGGAGATCGTTGAGCGAGACGCCGACTCAAACGGGACTGACTCTCCATCTAACGACTTGTTCATACAGAACAAAAATTGGTGAGTTTTTTTTCACTACCGTTCAATGATAAACTTTTTTTCCTGCAGATACATCGAAATGTGGAGACGACGTCCGGGTGGTTGGCCTCTTCGGAGATGAAAAACAACAATAGATATCAAGATGATTCCCACAATTACGAGAACAAATCCAGTGTAAATAGTAGAAATGAAAGTGGTAAGTTTGATATATTCGCAATGCTTTATTTAATTTAACAGCGACAGTTCATTGAAATTAATTTTTTTCAGATTCTCACGACGACGGTTTCGAAGTTTTTGACGAATTCGCCGAATGCGGAGATGATTTTATCACAAGCGACCGAGTCGACTTCGAGCCAAACGGTTTGGAAAGAATCCAATCAAATAATGCATACGTTTTCAGGCGACATTTTTGACGACTCGTTGTTGTCGACATTCAAGGTGATTCGCCAGCCGATTGAAGACCAAATTCTTGTACGGCCATTCAATATCGAAGACTTCGAGCCGTGCATCTCGTAAGTTGGCTTTTTTTCTGTTCATTGAATACTTTGTAAACGACTGAAAAGCATACTTTGTGGGCTATCAGGATATATATTTATACATTTATTTATTCACTCTAACAAACAAGAAAAACTACAGAACAGGAAGCAGGATAATTGAGAATTTTCAGATTGTTAATTTCGAGCCTGAACACATTCCGTTCGATGCCTCGGGTCGACGCGAAGAAATTGCTCGGCAACATCACTGTCGATCAGGTCATTGACGCGGCTCCCTACACCGTCGTAGCCACTGTTCAAGGGGTGAGACTTTCCCTGCAAACGTTCGAGTTTATCAGTAATTCTCAGGTCGTCGGTCATTGTCGGCTTGGCGGGGGGCTCGAATGGTTCACGATGACTCGATTGGCTCCCTGATGGAACTTCGAAGCCTCGTCGTTCGCCCATCCTTCAGAAACCAGGAGATCGCGAAGATGATGGTGTCGGCCCTGGCCCATCTCGGATACGAACTCGTGAGTTTTTTCAGTTCGAGTGAAACTCAAGTGGCTCTATCAGTGACCTGAGTCCTTCTTGACCAAAAAACGAGATCAAGAAACGAGAAAATAAAAAACTTTTTTCTCGAATTGATTGACTCTAAAAATTTTTCTGCAGGAGTCATAACGTTTTCTCATTGTCTTTACAAGTGATCGAATTATGATACACTTTTTTGCAGCGACTTGAGCAAATGGTCCACAACCCACAAAAAGAGCATGGAGACGCACTGGCTTCCTACCTTTGCAACCGCCTCGACTTCGTTCCCGTCAAAGACTCGGCGCTCAACAATCTTTTCCAAGGCGTCGTCTTGGCGCGGAAGTTCGGTTTGCAATACGTCGACGAACACAAGGAGAAGAAGCCGAGTCCGATTTTCTCGCTCAAAGACTTCGCCATCAAATTGGTCAACGCGCCCATCAACACGTTCTCTTCGCCCCTCGACCAGTTGCTTTCCACCGGAACCATTTCGCATTAAAACATTTTTGCAACAATTATTGTGTCTTTATAACTCGTCTTACAAGTATTCATTTCCGTCGTATTAAATTCCTTTTCAGAGATTTTTTTATGTGAATATTTTTCTTGTGCCATTCATTTACTTGTATCTTTTTGAACACCTCTTTTTCTCCATTTAAAACACAGCCAGTTTTAGCATCTTCAAATAACCGAGTTTTTTCGTCCCCCGGTCACACCTTCATTATTCCATTTCTACTCGCATGCTCTTTTCAGAACAATTATTCGTGACTCTCATGTATTTCTCTTTTCAAATTTGGGGTTTTTCTCGGGTATAAAAGCATTTTCAATAAACGTGCTTCGAACAAATTGTTTTGAACTTTGTACAACATGATTCTGAAAAGACAAAGGAAATTGGGCAGGGTATTATTTCGAACTGATCTTCTTCTTGTGAGGAGGACAAACTAAAAGAGGACAACTTGGAAACGAATTTGGTTTTTTGAATCTTTTTCAGCAAATGTTTTGTCTTGAACTAATCCGGACGACCGCTTCCGAGAAAGTAACAAATCTCGCTTGGCCAACCGTCCATCATTGGAAGTTTATTACGATATCATATACCAACTACTGTTAAAAATAGAGCCGAAAGTAATTTGCCTTTTTTTTGACTTTTTTATTGCTTTTGTGCGTCGTTGTCGACAAAGCAAGATGTTTTGAATGTGTCTGTTGCCTATAAGGATGAATTGCAGCCGACTCAGTCATAAAAAAATAGTTTCGACAGCAAAAAAAACCTCTCAATGAAGGGTTGTCTAAGATCACGAACAAAATGATTGAAGAAGGTTTTAGAGAAGGCAACTTCTGAAGGGAGTCCGAATTTATGAAAAAAATACCATTTCTTCTGATCCTTATCCTTTTTTCACAAGCCCAAGCTAATTAGAACATTTCGATTTTTAAACGTTGTATTCATTATATTTTTCATGCCGGATACGACAGTGTGAATGTCACGAAATAAAGATACTTCACAGCTATTTTGAGGGAAAAAAAAGATTTTTTTAAGGTGAAGTTTATGATCCTCTGTACAGGACTCACCACTGGAATACTAAGGTAAAGACGCAAGAAAAGCGAAAAACCACTGAAGAAACAGTCACAGGGTATGAAAACAATATACAAACATCAGAATTTTCTCCAAGTTCAAGTTTTTTAATCCGAGAGTTGAGAACAAGGACAGTATGAAATGTATTCAGAAGGTCGATCATCCTAGTTTTTCACGTTCAAATTTTTGCATCAGGCTTTCTGCTAACTTATTTCTACAAATTGGATGACAACATTTTATATTCGAATTTCAATAAATCAGTCCCGCTTATACACTTTTTAAAAAAATTGAAAAATCTCCTGATTTACTTCGTTCCTGATTTTTTTTCCAGTTTTTTTAAATGGAAATGTTTTTTTCATCGATTAAAGATTACATTACAAAAAAATAGTTCTTTGTAATAAAGTTAAATAATTTATCAATGTCAACGCACATTACCGGTATTTCAAAGTTAAGGCAATAAGAAAAAAATAATAGAAAAAAATTGCTTTAAAGGCATTCTATTCATTACAAAAATGGGCGATAAGTCACTCGTGAACAAGTTCGGATCCGTGTCCAACGACAAAAATCCTGCCTTTCCCAACTGCCACGGCTGCAGCTGGTTGATGGACGGACAAAGTCTCTAGGTCTTCTGCTTTTCCGATAACCTGAACTCAAGATTTCTTGATTTACAAAAAAAAAAGCTCACGATGTCTTTTTCTGGCATATGATCCACGATATGAGATCGAAGTCTGGAGTCAAAAGAAACAAGGGAGACACGTGTTTTTCCAACGTCGATTCTGTCCATTGCAATCGCTGAAAACTTAGTTTTTCAATCTTTCCCAAATGGAAAAGTACCTGCGATAGACTCGGTCGAATCACAAACGATGTCAATGAATTCGAGTCCCTTGCCTTCACTGAAGCTGTAAAAAACGGTCTCCCCACTGTCGTATCCATGAGCAACGAGAAGAAAATCATCAGAAATCCTCTCCACGGCAGAGCATCGAGGGGACCCCGGGCTTCGGTAAGAAAACTCCTGAAAAAGCTTTGGCCAAACAAAAAAAAGAAAACAAAAGGCAAAACCGTGGTAAGACATTGACTAAAAATTTCGCTCTACCCTTGCGCAAGTTTCGCATTTTTTTTAAGCGCGGCCGATTTCTATTGCTTTTGCACACATACTCAAATTTGAAAGTTTTCAAAATGCGAGGTCGAACCAAGGAAAATGCAAATATGGCGCATCTACAAAGAATCCTTTTGGCGAGGTCGTCAATGTACCGTAAGCAATCTCGCTTTCATCTCGATAATCACTCTTAGTGTGAACATCGCTTTTGTGTGAAATTTTTAAATTCAGAAGCTACTTCGAGTTTCTTTTTCAATATCTAAGTTGGTTTGCCTTTACTCTATTAGAACTGTTACAATAGATTTTCTCAAAAAATGGGAAAATCGGTTGAAAATTGGCTGCTTTTTTTGAAAATTTCCAACTGAAACTTCGGCGCTGTCTTTCAGAACAAAAAGTTTTTCCAGCAGCTTAGTTCATTTTTGTACAGAAATACCGAAATTTTCGCTTTTATTTACTATGTTGAGGCTTTAAAAATTAAAAAAAAATGACCATTTTCAAAGTGTATACAAACACTTTTTTATCCGATTTTTATAGCTAGGATACTGAAATAGTTCTTACTTGAAAAGATATTCGTTCATGATTTTTTCAACACTTTACAGTTCCATTTTTTTGAATCAACAAACGTTTTTCACTAAGACGGCGCTCATCCTGGCTTCTTCACAGGTTAGGACTCCGGTGGCCCCCATTGTAGTTGCCATAAAAGCATAAGAGCAATCGTAAAGTTGCGCTGAGCAGAACTAAAAAAAAATTGAATTTCCCAAAGTTTCAATTGGTAAAAACTTTGGCCATCCCAAAAGATTCAAGAGAGAAGTCAAATGAGTAGACAGTTGTGAGGTTTCCGTCGTTTAGTGAGAAGCATCTAAAGACAATTGAACTTGAAAACACGATAGAGTGCAACTCACTCGATGAAACCGGACGAGTAGGACGCCAGGAAACGATTTTCATCCTCGATTTCGATTATACGGATGTCCGTGATCCTGCCTCCATCTTTTGTCGTCAAAGACGAACATTGAAAAGGCGCTACTCCGTTTGATCCCTCAACTGAAAATGAAATATTTTATTCAAAACTGAAATATCTTTGTACTCGGTAGTCGCCAGACAGAAAGTTCCGACTTTCCAGAACCAGTCGCCACCAAAAAAGTTGGTTCCGCGCCGAAAACCGAAGGAGAGTCGTCAATCGTCAAATCAACGGCCAAAACGTTGTCACCCGTGAAGACCTTTCTAACTTGAGTGAAATCTGCAAATTTGTTAGGATTGCTCAAAATAAAGTTCGAGTTCTACCTGCTGCTTCTCGGTTGATACTCGAAACAGTCAGGTTTCCGTCATTTGAAACAGTGGCAACATAACTACGCTCTCCGTCTTCCACAACGGCTACGTCGAGAATCTGATCGATGTGGAAAGACGGCTCCAGCAAAATGACGTTGTTTAGGGTTTTCTCGTAAAAGTACAAAACCTGAAGGAAGTATGATTTTATGAAGACCACAAATTTTTTTCAAAAAAACGTACCCCATCTCGAACAAAACTGAACCGAGCTGTTTTGATCAACGACTCCGGCTCCTGATCGACCCAAACCAGCCATTTTCGGTTTGAGCCGCCACTTTCCCAGTTTGCCAAAGGAAGCAAAGTATCAACGTCAGCAATGGTGAAAGAAGTCTTTAAATAATTCTTTTATTTTTTTTTCATTAGTTTTGTATAAGATTCCATTGAGGGGCCAAGTTTGCAATTTTTATTGGAAAAAGACTGGCAAATCTTTCCTGCAGTTCTCACAAAAAAACATATAAATTGGCCTTTCCGGAACTTAGTTAGAGATTTGTAACTTTCATTCTCAAAAGTATGACTCTTAAAATTAATTTTTTTTTTTTCAAAAAAATGAAACAACTATCAAAAATACATCTTTCCAATAATGATACTTTTTAACCAAGACATTAACGAAATTTCAGCGAAATTCAACCCTTCACGTTGGAATACCTTTTCCTGTTAGCTTTATTCTTACCCCGTGAAAACCAACAAAAAACGTTTCGCTTCCGCAAGTGACTATTTGTTCTAGCTGGGATATGCGGATAGATGCCGGGAGCTGTTGCTTCCCCAGAAACTTCAAAACTCGCTCTGAAAAGTTATAATTTTGTTATCTTCACAGATAGTCAATCTGAAAAAAAAACAAAATTCAAAACTGACGTTCCGTTTTCTGAAGTAAATAATGAGAAATCTCGTTTCCACACAAAACCATGACGGTATTGAACTTGGAAGATTTGAGAATTTGAGAAATCCCGAAGGAACGCAAAGGCTGGCCGTATTCATTGGTTTTCCTGCTGGGGATTTTAGCCAGGCCCCGCCACTAAAAAACACTTTTTGAAGAAGATTGAGAATTTGAAACGTACTGCATTTCCAGTCTCCGTTTTTGGTACTATTCCTTCGTAAATGTCTCCGTGTACTGTGCCGATAACCACATTGAGCTCTCCGTTATTCCTGTTTGAATAGAGTTTGCCAAGAAAAATACTTCTTTCTCACTCTTCACAGAAGAACGCCGAGTTCAAAGTGTCATTTGTGATAATTGTATTGAAAAATGTTAGAGAAAGGTCATCCGAGATGAAAGTTCCGATTTTCTGAACAGATCAAGTTTGAAAAAAAGGCAAAAATCAAATCCAACCGCCGTTTGGTCTACAAAAGAAATCAGGAAAAATTTCTCGAAAGTAAGAACGTTGCTGATCGGCTTACAAAACCTTTTTTCAAAAGCTGAAACTTTTTGATAAAAAATAACAAAGTCATTATCTTACTCCATTCGTTGTGAATGAAGGTACAGAAATCTTTCTGCCAACCAATGACGAAATCAGAGTTCGTGTTGTTTGCCAGACGAGAAAAATCGTTAGTGATTTTATTTTTTATTTCTGAGTGAAGATGGATTTTCACATCTTTGATGAAACTGATGAAGCTAAAAAAAAAGAATCAAAAAAAAGTTATGAAAATTCTCACTCTTTTTTTTCGATAACCACTAGCGACTTCTTGTCAAGATACGCAAAATCTCTAAAATTCTGCATTTGGATACGTGGTAGTGTGTCGTCTACTGGCTTGGCTTTCAGAAGTATGAGCCCCCCGCTCAGAGTTCCCATCAACTGCAGCAAAGATCATTAGTTTCCAGCGAGAAAGCCCGATTACCATATGGTCATCAGTGCAGTGAAGCGTAGAAATCGGCCCGTAAGAAATGGCCATTTTGTTCACCAATTTTATTTCATGCTTTTTATCCACATTTTCTTCATCTTCATTGTTTTTGGAAAAGGACCAAACATACACAAACTGAAAACTAAAGGTTTATGAAGAGTGAAGGCGTGAGATAACCTGTTCATAGCCAGCACTGTAGACCAAGTTTTTCTTCACATCGACGCATAATGAGAGAGGCCTCGAGGAATGGCCTAACAAAGAACTGAAACTCAATCAAATGCTTCCAAAAATCAAAATTAGGAACGAACCCTAGGGCAGGAACATAAAACTCTTCACAACGATTGGAACACATTGTCGACGATTCTCTAAAAAACCATTTTTTACAGAATAACTTTGACAGGTTTTGTAGCTATTGAATCATAGTACTGTTACTAATTTTGGGACCGGAAAATGCCAAAAAGTCCTTTTAGAATTTTTTTCTGAACAATATTTTTACAAATTCATACAACTCACAAATTTGATAGATCTTCTTTTACATTCACATTGATATCCCACATTAAAAGAGTACGATCGTCCCCCAAAGCAAAAATATATTTTTCCGTTGCACAAATCCCAAGAATCAAGCCCTGAAAATGGAAAAGGCCTCATTTTCAATGAGAAAGAAACTCACCCGGTGGCCTTTTCGGGTGATGATTTTCTGTGATAAACTATACGGCCGCCACTCCTTGACTTCGCCATTGGTCGTAGCCATAAAAACCTTGGGTTCGGTTTCAATGTTGACCACAAGAGCCGTTGTCCTTCAACCAGCGTTTTGTTCCTTCACAATCAATAAAACTCACGAAGATTCTTTAATGAAAGGACAGCTAAAAACATCGGAGACTGTTATTCTTCCGTCTTCGGAAACCTTTAATTTTTTGAAAACATTCGAAGCGTCAATCATCGAGACCTGGTTTCAAAGAAAAAATAGATCTATCTTTCAAAAGTTCATTTTCTACCGTTCCTGTTTTCTTGTTGAGAATGGCATCCAGAATATAACTATTGGAAACTGTTTCCTGAGAACATTTTGTGACTTTTTTGAAGCAGGTTTCGTATTGAACAATCATTACATCTCTCGCCCCATAGACCAAGACCAATTCTGAAAATTCGAACTTTCACACGCGAGTTGCTGAAAGGCACAGTTGATGAAATTGAATGAAATTTGCTGAGACGCTTTCTAGAAAAAATTGGGCAAAGATAAGAAAATAGTTCATAGATCCACGTCGGTTACAAAACTATGAAATCTCAAAGCTGCTGAAATCCTTGTTTTCTATTTTGCGATGGTGGAATACGAAAGTTTGAAACTCAACAAAAAATCAAAAAGCATAAGGTTTCCGTCTAGCTTCTAGCTGTTTTAAAAACATAGCAGACCAGTTAAACATTGTCAACTATTAGATCTTGATTTATTCATAAAGCGTCGTCAAAAATATAACAGTTTTTGAACAAACCCTCGTTCTCGTAGGCGCGGATCCCAATCAAATCAAAATTGCAGTTGGCCACGTACTTAGAAACGACATCGCCAAATTTACTGTGGACTTCAATCAATTTTCCAATAACTGAAAACGCAATAGATCTATGAAATGCAGAAAAAAGAGCAAACCGGAAAAAACAAAATTTTCAGTAGTGAAGACACCCAACCGAGCTGCCGAAGTTGCGCTTTTCCGTTTCATAATTGGCGTTGCTGCTGAGAGTTGTGTGAAAGAATTATAGCAATTTAATTATAAAAGGTTGTATATGAATAAAAAGCTTTCGTGATGCCAACGCAAATTTTTTTTTCTCTATGTTTTTGAAGCAAACTGAGGCGTTCGTGAAGAACTTGTATAAAAAACAGAAGCGTAAAAATGTGGAGCATATCGACTTTACTAAAAATATAAGATTCACAATTGTAAAACGAGCACCCTTTCCCAAATTTCTAGATAGTTTTCAGAGACGATTTATTTAGATCTTTATTGTCAAAAAGAGCCTGATTCAGCTTTTTTAGTTTGCCGAAAAATATTTAAATTTTCTCAAATTAGATATGAATATCATTAAATTTTTTTCTTATATACCGGTATGAGAGAAATAAAGCTTCAGTTATTTTTCATAAAACACAAAAACTGAAAGTCAGAGTTTATAGTCAAATCATCAAAAAAAAAGCAGTGAAAAACCACTTATTATGTAAGTTAATAGAAGAAGGGTATAAAAAGGTCAGCATTAATAACTTCAAAAAAAAAATGTATCGAAGCCAAACAATACAAAAAAGATGCAAAACTCGTTACCAAAAAGAGGGATAAAGGTAGAATAAAAAATTAATTCAAGAGTAATACAAAAATAAACCGTTAACACGGAAACTTAACAAAAAAGTTCAGAATTTGGACCATGAAGACTTACATATTCAAAATAAACGCGATCGAACCAAAATTCACCCAAACACGGATAAAAAATAAAAACACGCAGTAAAAAAATGAGTATTAGAATTTTTAAAGAAAAAAACGAAAAATAACAAGGAAAAAAATAACTCGTATTGCTCCTGCCGGATGGTCGGGAGATCGAATATTGCCAACGACGGCAAATTCTTCGCAACAACAAGAATATGATGTATAAATTAAACAATTAGGGCCATAGTTTACGTGTTTTTAGGTGTCGAAGGTGTTAGAAAACGCAATGGGGAATTTACTGGGGAGCTTGGTACTGATTGGCTGCCGGGAAGCCGGGCTGGCCCTGTCCATAGGCGTACTGAGCCGTGGCTGGAGCAGTTCCAGGAGCAGCATAGCCGGCCGTCGTCGCAGCTCCTCCACGAGCCGCCGTTTGCTTCATTTGGTTCTCCACCATCGCCGCTTGCTCGTGCAATCCAACCGATCTGAACATAGTTACATCAAAGTTGAACATAGATATCTTTGACAGATTCTTGGTCAGTTCTTCTGATATTTAAAAGAAGACATACGAACGATTCGAAATTTCTTTTTTTTTAAATACTTACCGGTAGTACTCAGCCCACTGAGCAGAGTAATCAGGCTGTCCAGTTTGCGGGTTGATGGCCGGCTGGCTGTTGATCTGAACACCAGCAGCAGGCTGGGCGCTAGAAACGGCCGGTTGAGTTGCGGCAGTGGTGGCGGCATACTGAGCGTGAGCCACAGTTTGCGGTTGCTGGTACTGTGCATTGGCGTATGGAGCTGCGTGAGTTGCGCCCGCAGGGTTCCCGTAGAAGACTCCGCCAGAGTTCCATCCGCCCTCGGCTGGCACAGCTGAAACAGTAATTGTTAATTATAATTCAAAGAGGCTTATTTTTCAAATTCACTATAGCTAATAATTTTTGAAAGAAATGGCACAGAAAAAAATTCAAACTTTCTCAGAATTATTATTCAATCGTTTCATGGTTTAGCAAGCGAACTGCTCACCGTTCCACTGACCACCTTGAACTGGTTGAGCCGTGTACGGAGCAGCGTACTGAGGAGCTACTGGGAAGGCGCCGTTGGCAGCACCTGCCTGCTGGAATGGAGGAACTGGAGTGTTCGGCTGCACGTCTCCGACCTATAGAACATTTTTTGAAGATGAGTACCTTTGAGAATAGAATAACCTTGATTCGGATAATATGCTGAGCGTGATGAATCTGATAAGGCGTTCCCTTGATGATGAACACTTTTTCGTGAGTATTCTTTGCCGGCTCAGCAGACAGTTCACAGTGAGCCCCACTCTCCGCATTGATCTGTCAACCAATTTATGATCAAATCTCGAAAGACCTTTCTCACCTGACGGATTGTTTCGCCTCCTTTGCCGATGACCAGTCCGGTCTTGTTGGCTGGAACATGCATGTAGAAAACCTTCAAATTTAAAATTATTTCCGTCGCAATTAGAAGAGTGGGACCTGCTGAGCATTGGGCGGGCAGTTCGCGGGAGCTCCTCCAGTTCCAACAGCGTTGGCCATACTCTTATTGACCAATTCAGTGATGAGTTCGGTGGCCTTGTAGATCTGCTCACGAGTTCCCATGATGATAGCGCATCTCTCAGGCGAGGATGGATCGTCTGAATGTTTTGAAATCAAGATATGTTCACATTTATGCTTGTACCATCAGGCTTGAACTGGATCTTAGTTCCCGTCTCGTTGGCGAGTCTTTTGATCATTTCTCCGCCTTTGCCGATGATCATTCCGACGCTGGACCGTGGAACAACAACCTGCAAAAAAGTTTGTTAGTACAAGCTTTTTCGGCAAATACTCAAACTCACTTCTCCCTTAGCCGTAGTTCCGTCGTGGTGGAATCTGTTACTTATTCCGCCACCGCCCTGCTCGTCCTTCAGCAGCATTTCGGTAACCAGGCGCTTGCCGATCTCAACCTGAAAGTTCGGCTTCAAAAAGATGTTTCAAGAAAGAATAAACCTTATCCGGATCTCCAGTGAGACGGAGAGGCTTGGCTTGACCAGTCACTTCTTGCGAATCTTGGATCATCATCATCTTACAGCCAGCTTGTTCCTGTATCAAATGAATCATACGTGTTTCCACAGACAAGTTCAATTACCTGGAGCTGCTTGATAGTGTCGCCTTGCTTTCCGATGATCAGACCGCATTTCGTGGCAGGAATAAGCATGTCGACACTGATGTGCCTCGACGTGTCGCCAGTGAACTGAGGTTGCTGAACAGGCATGCCAGCCTGACGTTGAGCAGCGCGCGTGACGACGTCGTTGATCAGCTGTTTGGCGTGTTCAACAGCCATCTGGAAGAAGAAAGTTATTGAAAACAAATTTCGGATCACAATGAAGTACGGAGTGTCTCAGACTTTCGTGAATTTTTTTTTTACTTTTTTTTCAACTTGTTCATGGTGACTGGCTCAAAGGGGCAAAAACTTCAACAACTCAGAATCGCTTACTTTCGGTCCTTGGAGAGTGCATTGTCTGACGCCTCCTGGATTGTCAGCTTCAGGGCTCATCTGAACCCGACAGCCAGACTTGGCCTGGATGTTCTGGATCTCGGATCCCTTTCTACCAATAACTGAAAAAAGATAGTTCTGAAAAACCGAGTTTTTCCCAACTGACCGAGTCCAACAGTATTCTCCGGAATTTGAATCACCTCGACGACATTGTCGCTCATCGGTACATTGAATGTGTTTCCCATGGTTCCCATGTGCATGGCGTTTGCCGCGTCCATCCCATGCATGATTCCCCTCTTGGCCGGGATTCCGCCTGAAAAGTCAATGTTATCGGGGTCCGAGAACTTTCGAATATCATTCACAAACAGCCTGTTTTTGCAGAGTGACAGAAGATCAGTGTTTAGAAAAGTACAAAATTCGAAAAATGGAAAATGATAAACGCAATCGAAAAAATAAAAAAAACTGTCGAGCAATCAAACAAACTGAGCAAAAAATGGAAACAAATGTGTGGCGGACGTACAGTCGAGGCTGCTGTCTTCCTGTGTGCGCTTCAGGGTTGTAGCTTGGTTGTTTGAAGTGAGCTGAACAATGTTAGAGCCGGATGACAGCATAAAATAACACGGAATGAGAGTTGGGAAACACGCGAGCGGAGATTCGCGCCTATCCCTGATCGACCGACGCCCACAATTGGCACATTTTTCGACGCGAGAAAATCGATCAAAGGTCGACGCGTCGTTTCCCACTGGCGTCTCCCAACCATCATTCAAATAATTACTTCATCTTTATTGCACATTTGTACATGTGAATTCATAATACACAATAACTGTACAATTTCATCACTGTTGATATAAACTTATTGTTTTCAATTTTTTTCACTTTTGAGAAAAAAATCTTTTTTTCGGTCAAATCATCAAGTTTTCCAATATGGAAAACATAAAAGTTTGAAGTTTTAATTGTTGGCGTTAAAAATGCTAAAATCGCATAGTTAGTTTTTCATTTTTGTTTTCATTTGAAAGAAATCCCAAAAATCTTTCAATAAACTTTTAGGTATTCATTACTTCTTGAGTCAACATAAGGCGAAGCCAAGTTCGAAAAAACCCGCAAATTCAGAAAAAAAAAATGATAATAAACAAATATCGATCTAGTCATAAACACTATTAAATGGTATGCGAATGCAATCAAAAACGCAATAAAATTGCAAAACCGAATAATGGCAAAAAATACGAGTATCAAAACTATTTTATGAGCATAAAATTTCCCCAAGAACGACCCAAATACGAAGTAATTTATGAAAATGAAAAAATGCCAATGTATGGTAATAAAATGGCAATAGTAAATACATAAAATTTTTTGCTTTCATTCAAACGTAAAAATGAAATCAACTGCTTTCACATTTGTTATCGAAATGTACGTAAATATAACATCTGCAGCTTGAAAAACAAAAGGCAAACCAATATAAGCAATAATTTTGCGTAAAAACATTTCAATGCCATCTTAACAGTAATTTACAGAACAAGACTGCAAAAACTTTCCCTGCAAGAATGAATAACTTGCATCATTTCGAGTTTTGAAAATATAGAAAAAAACAAGAAAAACTAAATTTCATGGATTGGATGACGATTTGATGTTTGGGAGAAGATTGAAAAGGCTAACCTGTCCGCGAAAGTCTCGGAAATGATCGCTTGCCACGGCTCCTACTGACGACATGCCGTCGTAAGTTCCATAGAAGCCAATCAAAAATACGAGGATAAGCAGAAAAAAGAAGAAGAGCGTGATTCGATGGCAATCAATGACGCGGTGGTACGCGCGTGCGCTGGCGAGTCCATTCTTCAATAAGGTCTCGGGGCGAACAGATTACGGTAGTTTTTCGGCAGCAGCAGGAGTCGCGCGGCAATTCAAAGTGCATGTTTTTTGCACTGTTTTTTCTCAAACTTTGCTGAATTTTTACAAGCTCCAGAAGCAATGTCCCAGAAAAATTTTTTTAAATGTTTTAGACTCTGAAGGAAGCTATCTGAAACATTCAAAAATTTTCCACATTATGAATCAAAAACTTGGAATAGTTTTTTTCGGTAACAATAACATCGATTTTTTTATGAGTGTTTGATACTGAATTAATATTGAAATTATTTTTTTATTCATTTTATTCATTACGCAAGCAAAAAAATATGTTTAAGTTCGCAAAACGCCTGGTTGACCGAAACTGACGCCAAATCGAAAAATAAGAAATTCCTGGGTAAATGGGACTTCAAACTATCGAAACTTGTAAAATGAGTCGAGTGTGATTTCTTACAAAAAAATTATTATTATTTCTAACACTTAAAAAAATTTTTTTCTCGATACCAACACGATTTTGAAGTTTCTCGTAAACATATATTGCATTATATAATGAGATAGTTATCACATTTCTATCTGCCGAGAAATTTTATTCTTTGCTGCTCTCGCCCGAGATTTAATTTGACGACCGTCAGTACTCGAAAAGCTGAGCGCCGTAATGTTCATACATGGAGAAGCTAATTTTCAAGACTCAAAATTGAAGAAGGACACGATTTTGTAAGAGTTGATCTTGAACGACGCGATTCCGCAAACACACGATCGATTCGATGATTCAGACAAGAATCTTCTTTGAAGACTGAATAAATTGCAACTTGTGAACTTATGTCAATCATCTTTATAGCCTCTTCAATGCATTCAAAGTGAAAAAAGGAAAAATATTCGTCTCGCATAAAACTACCAGTTTCTGGATTTTTCAAGAAGAAGTTTCTCATTGATGGAGTGATCAATTGCCAAACACAAATAAAACAAGTATACTGTTGGAGCTGAGATGATCAGTACGAATAAAGTCGCCAACAAGTAGTCCATCCTCCGAGATATCTGTAAATCAGAAGGATGTAGAGAAAAATAGTCAGTTGGTTATATTGAACGTTCTGAGGTTTCTAAATTGATTCAAACTTTGTTTTTTGGTGAAAAAAAAACGGAAAACTTTTTCATCGGAAATGAGCAGAAGAGAATGTAAAGTAGAAATTTGAGACTTTTTTTTTTCCCAAATGCGTAGAAAAATTGTTTCGAGGTGAACTCGGAGTTTTTGAAATTTTTAGTTTGTTCGCTGATTTATAAGCTGCCGTCTTGTCATTTTTTTCAGCCCCTGAATGTAGATGGCTGCTCGGATAACTCTTATTCACAGTAGAAAAAGACTGAAAATTCTTTTTTCCAACAAAATTGAAGTTTTGAAAATTAAAAAGACATCAGTCCGTAAATAGTTTTTCTCACCGTAGGACAAGAGGAAAAATTATTATTTCTAGACTTCATTAGAATGAATATGCTTCTAGTTTCAGATGTAATGAGAGAAAAACGGTCTGCAAGCGGATTTTTTAGAAGTTTTTATCATTTTTGTGCTTTCCGATGAGGCTGTCGTCAGATTTAGGTAAACTACTCAGACTAAATCAACGCAAAACTATTAAATTCAGAAATTAGTAGTTACCTCTCCCCATTGTTCAGCTGTTGAGTGAACTTGAAGAATCACTTTGTTCTGAAAAAAAACTTTTTTTCCATCGCTCTCTGCTTATTCATACAAATTTGATAAAAATTAGTTCATGCGATCAAAAATCAACTTTGATTGTTGGAGTAGACTTTCTGTATCAACAAAAATAAGTATTCTCGTTTTTGCCACAATTTCAGTCTCACTGAAGTTTTGGCGTTTTTATTCTCTATTCTCTCGATAGTTGACTAATTGGCAGGGTATGATAATGACTTCGACAAAATTAAAAGTATTCCCACATTTTTTTTTCCAAATTCTAAGTCTTTTGTGCTTCTAGGTGATTTTCATCCTCGTGCTCAATGCTCGAAGTTTCTCAAAGCTCGTCTTTTTTTTTGAAGAGGAAGTGCGAAAGCTTTCCATTTAGTAGATTGCTTTTTTTGTCAGTTCCAGCTGTTTTTGGGATTAAATTGGGTTTTTCGCTTTTAGCCGTCTCATTCAATTTGAAAATATCAATTCTTTTTTTTGCACATAACCAAGAATATTATACTTCCCTACTTTTCTTAAAACATAGACGAGAATAAGTTCGCATCACTATTTTACGATGAAAGGTCTTTCCCGAAATGACAGAGTCACGCTTAGAACATCAATCTCGCAAAAATAAAAAAAATTGATTTTTGCCCTGAAGTCTACCGTTAGTTTGATTTGCTTCTACTTGAAAACCGGTTCGACGAGGAACTGTTTGGATGTGACTCCAACTTTAGTTCAAACTATCATACAAAAGACAATGATCGCATGATAACTGATTGTACCACTTTTCGATTTTCATGAAAAAGATCCGGAAAAACTAGAGTCTAAAGACATCGAAGCTTCAAGGTTCTTTCAAAACGTACTATTTGGTGTGTTCAAGCAATACTGAAAAAAAAGCTAAGGTCTCTAGAATAAGGTTTTGGGTCGTTGAACAGCCCCCCAATTCAAGTTTTGAGATCCCCCAATAACTTTTGATAAAATGAAATAGAAAGCGTTTAAGAGATTCGATATAGAATCTCTCTGTTGTAGTCAAATATCGTTCCAAAGCTTCAATGAGAATACTTATTTTGGTGATTCACGGTTCTAGGAGTTCCCTTCAAACGCATCATTGAACATGGTAACTTTCAAAAGCTCTCATCCTTCTATTTTTGGTTTTCTCTGAAAAACGCTAATGCGATAGGTTCACAGAAATTTCTCAAACTGCGATCAGTGACTCAGATAAGAATCTTCAAAAGTCATTCAACTTTCGAAGATCGAAACGCAGACTCACCTTCTTTTTTTCAAACTTGGCGAATTTCTCCTTTATGAATAAAAGCTTTGCCATCCAAGGAGGAGGCGGTTGAAGTTTGTGTTCGAAACCCTGAAAAAGGCAAACATAGAAACTATTCATATCTCCATTGATACTTGAATCTCACTTTGGCATGAACTCGCATCACTGTGGAAGTGAGGATTGTGGCTATTGTAACCATGATAATGATGAAGTGGAAATATACAACTGAAAGCAAGATTTATTGGGAAATAAAAAAAGAGGACTCACTCAGAAGAGGCACATTTTCAGAGCTGTGCGGAACTTTCTCAGTCACAACTAAAGACAGCACAGCCATACTCAAAATTGCAGTTACTCCAAGGGTAAATCGTTCCTGAAACAAATCGTCTTTTTCCGGTAGCTGACCTTATCAAAATTATCACAAAACTTTGAAAAACGAGTAAGGTTATTTTGCCCTGCTGCTATCTGAAAAAAATTGACCAAAATTTTCAAGATTTGACCGGAGCATTTTCTGGCAATCGGATATTCTGGAAACCTCCCTCTTTTTAGAAAAGGACACGATTAAGTTCAAGGTGATAATTGAAATCAGTAAAGTGAATCATTTGTTTCGAGCCTTCATTTCGCAGAAATGGAAAATTACCGTCGGTTAATTTCAGAAAAAATCAAATTCAGATCGTAGTTCATACAAATAATAGAACTTACCTGTCTTTCATGTCGAGTAGAAAATCGAGCAAAAAGTCCGGCAATCGACAGAACGCAGATGATATAACTGGGCACAACTAAGCTCACAAGGTAATAAAAAGGTTTTCGAGCGACTTTGATGTTATAAACGATCTCGCTGACTACAGTGTCCTCGTGCTCATATTCTTCCCTCACCATGTCGACGTCCTGCAAACTTTTGCTTTTGCTTTTGTTTTCCTTCATTTTTCACGGAAATTCAATGTGTTGATAGATTTCTCAAGAATCAAGAACCTCAGTTGATCTTGGCTTTAACGAGCTTTTTCCGGCTGCGATGTGTAAAACGATCTTGAGGCTACGCAAGCTGTCATGTTGAAAAACTTTTGAGATTCATCGCTGGCCGGTGAGTCAGAGGAAGTTATCAAATAAAGTGAGATTAAAGGCATAGGGGCAGTAAAAAACGGGGTTTCAGGTCAAAGCAGTATCTTATATAATTTTTCATTGCGAATTGAATTTCTTTAAAACTAGGAGCTTCTGTACGTTTCCAAGTTCACCATTCGATTCGCAACGAAAAGCTTTACAAAGTACTGCTTTGAACTCAAACAACGTTTTTTACTGACCCTATGCCTTTAAGGGGATAAGAAATATGAGAAAAAGAAGTTTGTAAGTTCTTTAATTTTAATTTTTTAGCTTTTTAATGAAAAGAACGAGTAACTCAAGAGAAATTTCGAGAAAAAACGTACTCAGATTTCGAAATTCGGTTCAAATTTAAAAGATTTATTAGGATTGAGATATCAATAAGTTCCTTCGTCTCAATTTTCTTCGTCTCAAATCTTCCTCATTCACAATCAAAAGTCTCATCTCTGAACGATTACAAGCCAGAGATTATTGAAGTTCCCTTTCCTCGTAAGTTTTTCCAAGTTTGTCCTTTGTGATCTCAAAATCTATTTTCCAGAGTCAAAAGTCTCGTTTCCTCTCTTTAGGAGCTCAATGATTCATTTCTCAAACTTGGCTCTTCTTCATACTTGCAAAGCCCATTCCTCGTTGGGCGAGTATTTCTGGAGCGCGGGCTTGTGCGAGGCGTTCAGCAGAACTTTGTCTTCGCTATAGGCCCACGAGGCGAACTGCAACACACAAAATAATGTCAAAACACATGTGCGTCTGTTCTGTTTTCTTTCGCGACCAAACATTCAGCGGAAATATGTCGCGTTGGTCTAAAAATGGCTCAGAGCGCCAAAAAACCATGTTTGAAAATGGGCGACGAACCCTTAGATTGCAGGTGTGGTCGTCGAACGGAAACTTGGCGATTCCTAAAGATTATTATTTTTTTGAGGTTCAAAATTAAGGAAATGACTCTATTGATTATGGAAATTTGGAACTTTTCATATAAAACAGCTACGGAACTCTTTAAAATTTTTTTTCTAGAAACTATTTTTTTTAGGATTGTCGCGCTTTGGTTTTTAACTAGCTATAGAAGAAAAAAATGAAATCTAAAAAAATATTCACTTTTTTTGTTACTGGATGAGCGCTTTATCTTTTCGTTTTCCTTTATGGAATAAAGAAATCGAATTTTCAAATTTTCGAACAAGAAACAATGAAATTTTTTTCTTATTTTTTTTTTCCTATAAAGTCAAGGATAGGGGAAAGTTCTCAAGGAAATTTTGCTTTTTGTTATAATGCAGCTCAGATAAAAATTAAAATTTGTCTCGATTTTCTAACCAGGGAATCCCTCTTAGTTTAACAATCGTCTCTCGTTTATTTTCCAGTAATAAAAATACTGGTTTAGTTATCTTTACTCTTTTTATCACTTTTTTTCAAACCAATGTTACTAGATGAGGATAACCGACGTCAAGACCTACCGATCGAGCAGAGAACTGTGTACAGAGCCGGGTACGAGAAAACGACGCGGCCATCGTAATGGACGGCGATGGGTGACCGGACCGCGTGAAGAAGTTCCTTGTGTTCTAGCCTTAACATTGATGGCTCGGTTACAAAGTACACCCGTAGTGAAACGTATTGAAGACGATGATGTCAGGAACCCAAATGGAAGATTCTGGCAGCCAGGTAACCATGGTTCCTTCAAAATCCTCGGGTTTCCAAGAGAGTGTCCTGTCGTACCATTGCTGGAAAACTTAATTCAATAAAAAAAACTCAGTGCCTCTCTAAAAAATTTTGTGACCGCATTAATGAGTATTTTTCCATAATCAAACAGAAATAATTGAATAATTATCACTTAAGAAATATGAAATCTTTTTTTATTTTGAAGAAAAAAAGATAAGCATGACTGAAACAATCAAAATCAAAAGCTTGGGCTTTTTCAGTTACAGCCGATCTGATCTGGTAGGACGAAGGTAGATGAGGACCAAAATAACTTGCGAAAAAATAACCGAAAGTCAGAATTGGCTCCCTTATCTTCGATTATTCCTCAAGGCAAAGTGAAATTTTTTATTTCGAGAATAAGTTCAAGCGGCTGAGTGTTACTCCCATTCTTCAAAGTTCAACTTTTCGATCGCGTTCTTCTATAAATTTGAACATACCTCCCCCCAAATTTCCGCAAATATTTAAATCTTCACAACTTCTCCCATTTTTTTCCGCATAGAACGTTCACATCCATACGTCATCAAATTGAATAACAAGTTGAAAATATTGCTCGAAAGTTGTATATGAAAATGAAAAACAGTTTTTTTTTGTTTGAGCCCTTAAAAACATGATGTCACTCTGAAAGGAACAAAGAGAGTGGGTCGCGCAGATTGGAATCTGAGGCAATTTTTGGAAAAACACAAAATACGGACATTTTGATGCTAAAAATTGAAATTTTCATGTACCTGGGCGATGTAGACAGAAACTCGCATGTTCTGTTTGAGCTCATTGACCGCTACGATATGAACGAGCTCAATGTCATGAGCGACGGTGACGAGACCGTCTGGTGGAGCACATCTGAACATCAGAAATAAGTTCCGCATTCATCAAAAGTCAATGTTGTATAATTTTCTTCAACTTTTAACAGCTGAAGAAAGTTCAAAATATAATCATTGAACTCAAATTTTTCTAAAGAATCCTGAACAACAAAAAAATTTTGAATTTGGTATACTTCTTGACTCTTTAAGTTACCTGTCATGTTTATCGAGAAGATGGCTCGTGAGACGATTTGAAGCTCCTAGAATCCAATTCACTCAAACTTTAATTTTATTTTTTAGTACCCTGGAAGCTGAAGTTGGTCAGCGAAACTTCAGAAGACAACGCGAAGACAACGAAGATAAACACCAACTCGAACCACATGACCGCTGCAATGAGAGCTCATGACCTCCATGAGCCCATCTAACCCGGATGAGAGAAAGTAACTCGAAGAAAAATTGAAATGAGAGCTGGAGCAACTGCGTCAGTGTAGCGTGAAACAATGAGGAGGAGTTCTGGGCGCGAATGCAGCCGAATGGAAGCTCGTTGAAAACAATTAATGGACTCAATAATCCTCTTTGCGACCAAGTCGTCGGCGAAAGCAATCCCAAGAGACAGCTAACTCGTGGATTCCGTTAAGGTCGTTTGCAGGATAACGTTGCAAACCGAGCGAATCATCTCCGAAATGAGAAATAATCAAGTTTTTTTTTTGAAAATGAGCGTCAAAAGTAAAATTAAATGATTGTAACATTCTTCTCATACCTTGAAGTAACAACAAATAAGCTATATTATCACTTTCTTTCTGAGATTTTCGATTCGATTGCATGACTTTTTTACTATGTTTATACCTTCATACTGAATGAGGTCGAATTGTTTTTCAAAGAATCTGATTTTTTTGAAACAAACCATCATTCTCAAACAAAAAAATCGAAGTGGAGTAGAAAAATTGAGACCATTTTTTTGACCTCGAAGTCTGAATTTCCGGCATAAATTTCCTTTATTTATCTCTTTCTTATACTCTTGTTTTTTTTGCATTCCGATTTTACAGTTAAAAATTTCAATCAGATATTTTACTTGTTTTCTCACAAATCATCTTTTTTCACCTGGATCCAACAAATTCGTATTTACCCATATCACTTATCAAAATCATTTTTCGCATGTAGTCGTGTCGAGAAAGATCAAAAATCGTCTTGTAAGATTTCAGAGCAAACAAATAATCTTGAATGCGTTGGAGGCAAAAATATGTGCATAAATATTTAGCAGGCAATTTTACACCTTCCCAGCCAAACTACTTATTCTCAGTAGATATCGAAAATACTTCATGAAGAAGGGGTGATTTCTGGTATGAAGCAGACTCCTCGTCACTTTCTGACTGAGGAAAGTGAACAATGATGTGGGAGTGTGAACTGTCGGTCAAACTAACGCTACAGGCCGAAGAACGTGACAGCCGAATGGAGCGGTTTGAGTATAAGCACGGTTTTTCGCGCGTCAGTGATTTATAGCCTTTCAGGACGTTTATTTTCCGCCGCTTATGATGACAATGTAAAAGCAAGGTGATGAAAAATCTCATCAGAGACGCTCATTGATATGATGACGATCAGAAAATTAGAAGCTTGTTCCAAAAGTTTTGGGCATCAAGAGTTCCAAATTATCTTGAAATTTGTATCATTGTATCAATAGACGTCTTTTTGACTCTTTATTTCAAAAAATTCACCCTTTTTTTGAATTTATTTTTTTTCAATAATATTAAAAAGGTTTAAGTCAGTTGTCCCCATCGGAGGTATCGAAAACCGAAAAGAAAACCTGTCCTTTTACTACTCTTAGTTCAAGTTCTCTTTTTGATAGTCTTCAAATCAACAAAATCGTTTCTTTGGTTTGTTGTTTGGGACACCGAAGACAAATTCCCTCCGTTGTTACCTTGTTTCAATGATATCAAACAGTTTTTTTAGAACTGTCTGAGAATTTCGCGGACATGTTATTCAACTTACTCAGAAATTTTATTGGTTTTGAAAAGTTTTCAAACTTTTAATAGAGTTCTGGCCACTCTCCTCATGTTCGTGAAACTAACTTCCGCGGAAGTTTTCCCAATGTAACTCGAAGTTCAATGGATTATACGCATAGTGTCTACCAAGAGCTCCAAATAGTAATATTCCGTAATTGTAAGGAATTCGGTCAAGATGTCAGGAGCCAGACGAAAAATAGATTCAGTTCCCTCAGAAAATGTGATCTTTTGAGTGAGATCACTTTCTTTTTTAGGTTTTATTACCATCTTTTGTATTTTCTGAATTTGGTTGAAAAAAAATTCATTGGAGACAGAAAAAATCTAGAACTCCGTCGAAAGCGAAAAAAAGACCGACTACAGAGATCATGAATAAGACATGTTATTCAGCCACGCGGCCGATCTTTGTAAGTTCGCTAAACCGTTGTCAGCAAACATCTTTCTCCTCGAGTTTCTAGTGTGACTTGAATTGTGATCCTTTGAATGTCGCCAATTCTCGAAGATTGGGTGCAGACGGACGTCGCACAAATCGATCGGTGTGTTTTTTAAAGGAAGATCTATAACTAGTTGACTTCCGGGCGGGGCTAGAGAAGATTGGGCTGCAAGAGAAAGAGGCCGAGTGATAACGGCTATTCTAGACGGTAGCGACTTCTTCAATGGTCGTCCCTGCAAGCATTCCGTCTCTGTACCCTCCTATCCGGCTGTGCTATTTTGCTAACCAGTTCTCAGTTGGGAACAATCTTTGAAGGTGATTGAGCGGTTCTCGCTGCAATCTTCGCCGTCGTGTTAACACTGCAGATCTGTAGTCTGTACCTGTTCTCCGTTTTCGGTCCAGTAGATCTTCATTTTGGCTGAACCTAGGCTCCAAACAGCTACACGTGGGGCAGTGTCTCCGGGGGTCACGCTACTCGAAATAAGTTGAACGGCGGCTGGATAGAGAATTTTTGGCCTGCTCGTCTTTTTTTAGCAACGGGAAGACGCGTTGCGCGCGAGAAACTGACCGAAGGCATCGGAGAACTGAGTTCAAACGTCGCAAAGTCCAAGAGATCAGTGGAAAAGCTTCTGAATCGATAATGGAAAATGTTTGCAAAAAAATGATCTCTTCGGCTCAAACATGCCAAAAAACATCAATTTTAAAGCGAAATATGAAAGGTGCAAAACAAGAAAATTAACACATGGAAGCACGCAATCGAGAATACCGCCCTCAATAACTAGGAATCTGAACAGAATTCATTTCGAACTGTGAAGAAAAATCGATTTCCCGGCTTTTGTCTTACTTTTTTTTTGAAGTCTTTTTCACATAATTTTGTTCATCGGCTCAAAACAGTTCCAGTTATTTCATCAGCTTCATGTTCAAACTTCCAGCCCCACATCACCTACAGTATTCACCCTTTCTGCTGAAAGTGTAAAGAATCTTGAAAGATTGCCATGACCAAGGGGGTGCCCCTAGAAGTTTCTTCCACGCTCGTTTATTCTATAAAAGACGTTCCTGTTCAAAAAAACAGAGTTTGTAGTGAAATTTAAATCAAAATTTAAAAAAAACCATTCATTTTGACAGTTTTATATTTTCATGCTTTTCATTGTTTCGATTTCCATCAACAGCTTCTTTAAAGACAAAAACCAGTTAAAATAAAAACATAAGCCAACTTATCCTTATAGAGCAGGTCGTATAAAAAAAGCTTTCTCACAAAGTTTTATTTTTTTATAATTTTTCAAGGATTGTTTTTTTGAAAAAAATCGAAAATCGATTCGTCCTTCCTTGAATGTGGAATGAAGTTTAAACGACTGCGGTGACTAATAATTCAATTGACAAACAATTTTTCACGTTTTACTTTCACAGAATTTTTTTCTGTCGTCAAAAAAAGAAAAAAATGAGAAAAATTCCTCGTGATTATTTTTTTCAAATCAAATTTTTTTATTTTTTTCAGTTTTTCATATTTCTTTCAATGAGCTAAAAAAAGCATTGGAAAGCTATCTGGACGGATAGTTTGTCTCATCAATCTTTTAAAGGACTCCTTTTTAATAAAAAAAAACATCAAAAAATTTTCCGACAAAATCCTTACAACAATCATTTCCAAAAAGTTTTCCTCGACCGAAGAAGTTCTTTGAGTCGTCTTTTGGTCTTTTTGTTAGATAGCGTCGTCCTAGCGATCTTCGAAAGTTGTTGATTCGCGTGCCGTCGTCGGTCCGCGGCAAAGATCGTTTCAAAGGCGAGACGCCATTTGTCGGAAGCAAAACCAAGGTGTGAATAAACCAACAAAGCGCAAAGATTGAAGAAGATCGTGACGCATGTGTCAGCATGAAAAATGGTAATCGGAACGGTATTCTAAATTTGACTTCAGTCCGAATAAATGCAATTGAAATGGGTGCGACTTGATGGTTTGAACCCAAATATGGGTATTTGCAGTCACATAAATTTAGTTAGCAAGTTTACATTTTTCAAGGCAATTCCATATCTAGAAACGTTCCGATAAGGTTGAACTGTAATGGGTGCGACTGGGTTAGCTACATATTTGCAATGGCACAAATTTAGCCACGAAGTCCTGGCTGTTTGCATAAGTTTTATTTATGTGATGCGTTAAAAGTTGCGTGTTTACACGCCCTCCATTCAAGGCGAACTTGCCCGGTGGCATTGTTCGAAGCATCTGACTAAGTTAGGTTTTTGAGCCGACGAGATCCATGCGAACCGCTGTTGACGCGGCGACCACGCGATTCCGACGTGAGATCTGATTGTTCGAGGGCAAACGGTGACGCGCGTTATTGTAATGACAAGTTGTTTACAAATTTTTGCATTTGTAAAAGTTGAAAAGTTGCCAGAATAAACAAGTCTGCAATCAGATGATAACTAAGGAACACCCAAACGTCACAAATTGAACTCTTTTCGCAAGGAGAACAATTATTGAAACAATTGCACCAAGAGAAATATTTATTTCTTTTAACGACACACTTAAAAAAAGCAGAAAAAGTTCAAAAATATACAAATCCGTTCAATTCTGAAATTTTCGACCCTGAATCATCCAATAAATGAAAAAGAACTGTTGAGCTTGAGAGTTCAGAAAACTTCTAAAAATTTTTAAAACCATTGTTTTCAAATTTTTCGTACTCTTTCGGGTGCAGATTTATATAAATTTGACCCCTTATTTTATTATTTTTCAAAATCATGAGACGTCATTTCTAATCACGACCTAGTGACACACTTCTTTAAGTCAAAAACTGAAATGGAAAAATCATAACATTTTTTTCACAAAATGAGATAAATTGTGATTGAAACCAAACAGTTTGATGATGAGTTCCGCCCCGAAGGTCATTTTATACCTGATCTCCATAACAAAGAATCTTTGATTGTGGGCGAACAATTGACCAATAGTTCTTCTATCAACCTTATCAACCTATTCTTTGAAATTTAACGCATTGTTTCAATCGCACCTGGCTGTTCTCTCTCCGAAAAAAACACAATAACTCATTGTCCAGCCGATAATGGACTTGTTTTTGGCGATTGTAAAATGAAACAACGGAGTCTGGTTGAAAAAAGGAACAACACCGGCGACCTCAAGTCCTTTGTGCCATTTGTCTTCCTCTGACTAATTGTGCCAAAAAATATTCTGGGAAGATCGGAAAAAGGTATTCTCCCGCGTGTTCATGAATCTTTCGACATGACAACAAGATCGACTGAGCATTTGAAAAACCGATGGCAATCTTTCTTTCGGAATTCGACACTGACGATTCCGACACCAGTGCTGCTAAATTTAGTTCAGGAAACGCCAGTAGAGAAACGGAGAGGTGCGCACGAAAACCATGTTCGATCATTATCATGACCTCATGGGAGGAAAAGATAGTAGTTTGCTTGTACCGAAATAGAACCGCGGCAACAGTGTTTTGCAGGGTGCGTTCCGAACAATGTAACCGCAGAGAAAAAAAGACAACGAGGACACATCTTCAGCGATCTGTCGCCTATATGTGATATCTGAGAATCTTTGCGTCTCCTAACACGGTGCCGTGCCTCTCTATCAGTGCCCAATGCATTAGACTTCTCATCCATCACGCCGACCGTCCGCCGTCTCTTTCGCTATTTTCCTATCTCCGCGGGACGCAGTCCAAATTTAGAAGCAGTCATCACGCCGAACAATCTTCAAAGTTGCGAAGAGGCGGAGCTTCCGAGAAAAGGGGCGCAACCAATCGGAGGGGAGGAGTGAAGATTGTAAGCATAAAAGAGGAGCCAAGTATTGTTGCAGCACGCAGTTCTTTCCTCTGCAATTTGATCGATTTGAAATCAATCCAAGCTTCTCCCAACATTCAAGATGAACTCCGCTTCAGTCATCTTCCTCGTTACCGCCATCGTTTTGGCTTCAGGTGTGTATCTTTTTGCGGTTTTTTTTCTTTTCATCATTTAGGATTTTCCTTTTTCTCAATTTTCTCTAATGTTTACAACTTTATTCATTGTTTTTCTTTTTCAGCCAGCCCTGCTCGAGTCCGAAGAGACGACCGAGTTGAGAAGTACTGCCTGAAGCACCAAGAGCACTACGACAAGTTCTGCTCCAAGGACTCCGAAATGGACCGCAGCGTCTATTCGAAGCTGGCCAAGTTCTGTCCAGCCTTCGAAAAGCACTGCTCGGTCGACAAGCGTGAGGTCGAAGACGACTTGGTCATGCCTCCTCCACTGCCCAAGTCCAACGACTTCGCCATGCTCGATCTGCCGCTGAGCGAGGACGGCCGTCGCAGCTCCAGCTCTTCCCACTCTCGCAACACCGACACGGCTCACTCCAGCACGAGACTCACGGCCGCCATCATCGCCTCTTGCACTCCTGACTGCAACGCCGCTCACTGCACCGACGAGTGCAAATGCGCTCACACCCATCCGAAAGTCCACCAGATGTGCAATCCTCCGTCGTCAGCTCAGATGGCCGAGACTTGCCAGCACTGGTACTCCAAGTGCACCATGTTCGCTCCAGTTCAGTACTACTGAACTTCTTCGTTTCTCCTTTTTTATTTTCTCATTTATTTCTCATTTTCCTCATCAGCAATGACTCCATGATCTTCTCGTGCCGCGACTGTCTCACATTGTTGATAGTTGTATATTACGTGCTCCGTTCGGGGCGAAATTGTTAATATTTTTCCCCCTCGATCGAGCCACTTTCACTGCTTTGCTTCTTTTTTTTTGACTTCTTACTTGTACTCGCAAAATGGTTTTAATTATTGAGATCTCTAATCCCT
This sequence comes from Caenorhabditis auriculariae, assembly GCA_904845305.1. NCBI lineage: Eukaryota > Metazoa > Nematoda > Chromadorea > Rhabditida > Rhabditidae > Caenorhabditis > Caenorhabditis auriculariae. The sequence goes on along the minus strand of CAJGYM010000010.1, from coordinate 2,257,381 downwards.
ACTCCGGTGTTATCGCAATATAGCTTTGAAAATGGCCGACTGCATTTTTATCATTATTTGTTTTGCACATTTCTGTAATTATGACATGTTGGCTCGGTGGTCATACAAAAATTTGTTTTATATTTTTGTATTCTATGAATACCTGAATAAAAGCATTATTTTTTAACAATTGTGTTCCCTTTATAAAGAAATATGAAAAAAACGATAAAAGGGGAGAAAAGATCGGAAAATTGTCGGTTTTCATTGAGAATTCTGCTTGGGAAGTTTCGGCAAGATCAGAATCTTGAGAGAGAAAAAGTGGCATTGCTCCTTTCAACTAGTTTCACTTTCACTTATTAGCTGAGTTCAATGAAAATTTGAGTCGAATGATTATTAAATAAGGGTTAAAGTGTTTTTCAAGAAAAAAATCAAATCCCTTCCAGAATCATCTAGGAAAGTTTTTCTTGGCGAGAACAAAATCTGAGACTCGATAATAGGACAATACAGGGTGTTTGCTTTGGAAGCCCAAACGTGACTCTGGACAAAGCGCGGACGCCGCCGAATTTCCAATGGTCTGATGACGTCGCAGGCTTTTCCACAACAATTACGTAACACCTTCGCAAAACATGAACACAATTTTATCGGTTATCAAGTTTGAAGACGTGCTTAAAAAAGTTGGTTATGCAAAAGGAGGGTTTTTCTTTGAAATTCTTGAGAAAATCAGAGAATCAAGTTCAACGTTCATTTTTGATATGTTTTCGCCTGTTCAGTATTCAGTACTATCTTCAGCGTTTTAATAGTTTCAAGATGATCGGAGCAAAATCTGAAGAGAATAAATACAGACAAGTATTTATTTGAAGAAGCGATTTTTGAAATGCTACTGAATTTAATTTTTCTGGCAATATTTAAAACTTTTTCTGGTATTTGCAGTTTTTTCTGAGAGCTTCATGTTTGAAAAGACTAATATTTTGAAAAGTTTTGTACAAAACTGACAAGCGAAACGTGATCAGAGGATTATTTTAATATTCAAAAGAAGTTTAACTCAGAAGAAGCTCGAATAAATAAGTAGCTGTCACTAGTTTACATAGCCTTCAAAAAACTTGCTCAAAATTTTCGTGATCTTTTTTAGTTTTGCTTCGTTATCCTTTCCTTCTAAGCCTCAGCAAAAAACCTTTATTTTTTTGTGAATCTGAATTTGCATTTTTCAAGGATCGGGGCATGCAAGTTTACAAGTAGTATTATTTTTAATAATTTCACATTCTCCTGCATTTCACTTTTACAACCTTCATCAACAGTTTCTATAAAAGACACTTTCCAAAGATGTGAACGAGAAGAGTTTGTTATCACAATTATGAAAAAAACGATGTTTTGTGCAAACTGAAAAATTAGTATAAATCATCTTTTTCAGTTTTCCGACAGTTTTGGTCTAGCTCGTGCTCCTCTATACTTCCATTAGCAACAGTTAGCCGCGGTTTGCTTCAAACAGTCGGAGACACTTGAGAGGAGCTGCGCGGGCTCGCCCAAGGCGTGAATCGTACCACACGATGAAAGCCTACAATTAGCGGCGAGATGCTCCTTTCCTCAGAGTTTTTCCGCTGACGGAAGGAGGGCCGGTCCGGCCGCAGGTCGAGGTTGCGCTGAAGAGTATGTTGTGCTTGCGGTGCGCGGCTGGGGGCAGCCAGTCAAGTGGTCACCGCCAGTCTTGCCCAAACATAGCCTTCTTCACTCCAGCATCTCAGAGCTTATTCAACTTGCTTTTTGAGATTTGAGGTTTCCTATGAAGTACGTTCCTACCCGAAAAAAAAGTTTTTTTTTTTCCATCCGGCTGTTGGCTTGAAGTGGACTGTCTTTTTCTCATGAATCCTGTTTTAGATGAGCGCATCAAGATTCAACAAGTATTTTTTTTACTTCCTGATCTTTTTTCAAACTTTTTATATTAAAACGTCCTTTTTTGGTTTTTTTTTTTTGCGATACTTCTATCAGTGCAAGAGTTTACGTCTTCGAGTCTTCTTCATGCCTCACTCAGACATACAAAACAAGATCAAGTCTCTTCAGTGAACTTCCAGATTTTCTCAAACTTTTCTTAAATCGACTGATCTCCTTAAGCTCCACGTTCTTTCCCCTTTGTCGTAGCATTTGGGTTTAGGTTGAACTTCTTTTTGAGCTTTTCAATTTCTTAAAAAAATTGTTTGAACTGGAATCACATTACTCTCTCTGTTCTTCACTCGCTTTTTTCTTCAATAACAGTGGTTTTTCTCGACGTCAGGTAAATTATGAACTTGATTCACGTGTTTCATTTTTCTTTCGATTTTTTGGTTCGAAGTGGTTTTACTTTAGCTCAAGATTCCAAAGTTGTACCATCCTTCTGTCTTTCTTGAAAAATCTTAGCTCAATCTGCCAGAAATTCCGTAACTTTCAACTTTACTCTTGCATTTGAATTTTTTTATTTCTGTTCAACTTTCACAAAAAATAACACAACATTTATGAAAATTTTTTAATTGAGTACAATCATTATAACTTTTTCTCTTTCTTTTTTTGGGATCATTACGTTCCTCGGAGAAAGCTCTTCTATCTGCCAAAAATCATTTCTACCTTTTTTACTCTTCAGTTTATTTAGATTTTTGAATGAGTTATAAAAATTTTGAATTTACCGCAGGACTTGGAAATTCAAATAATTTTCTCTTCCCTTCAGATTGAGACATTTCTTCCTATTTCTTTGAAGTTGAACTAAAAAACTCTAGTTTCAGCAAGATCTAGAATCAAAAAAACAGCTCCCACGCTCTACTTGTTTTTCGTTCTACATTCTCGCAACATAGAAAATGATTGATAACTTTCTCGCAATATTGAAAACTTCGAGAAAAGATCATTTTTTGTAAAATAACAGTGTTCGATGAACAACAAAAACCAGAAATAAAAAACACGGAAAAATGAGAATATTCATTTATCAAGTTAAAAAAAATTAAGCTGAAAAATTTCGATTCAAAAACGAAAAAAATCAAAAAAATGTTGCAGGACCGCTCTTTGTTATTTGTCTTCCTAAAATTTCGTTACTTCTAGTATGTAGAAAACTATATCTGCATTATCACTCGATGACAAGTTCCATCCGGAAGCTTTTTAATGAAAAATGTCAAGAGTTTTGAAATACTTATTTTTCTATATTATTATTATGCCTTTTGCAATTGCAAATAAAAAAATAAACAAAAAAATACGTTAGAACTAATGAATGAAGTCTCAAAAACCGAACTGTCTGAGGAAACGGACGTCGGGAGACGCCCCTTAGGAAAACATAAATCGTGTTTTTCTCAATTCAATTTGTTCTTACAACTTGCCGCAGTGTAGAAACAACTCGTCACCTGTAAGATTAGCCTTTAATCATCCCACCGAGGCAAAACAAATCGAATGTCCGATTTTTCGCGCCCAAGAGACGCATGACACTGCCCGATAGTTTCCTCTTCCTTTACCTCAAAAATAAGCGTAATACAATTATCAAGAAAGCAATCTTTACAAAATAAGGTAACCCCACCTTTAAAACGTGGCTGGTAATAAACAAGTTGTTTTGTAGGTTTTTGAAATTATTTGACGTAAAGTCAATTGTTTTGAACGGGTGCAAGTTGGGAACGCTTTTCAATAAATATTTGTCAACTAACCTTTTGCAGCGATGATTTGCAAGGTGTGACTCAGAAAGTTTAATCTTTTTGCAAATTACCATCTGGAAATCAACATTGTAGCTGAAAGAAAAAAATTGCAAAGGACTAGAAAATGGGAGCGAATATTCAAATTTATATTTTTTTGTTTATTTATTTTACCATATTTAGTTCGAATGAACTATCTCAATAAAAACCAGATAATCTTGAGAGTAGTCAGAAAGCCTTACGCTAATTAGTTGCTTTGCTCTTCCAATAAAGAAATAAGAAAGAATGAAGAGAAATCGAAAAAATCCGAGGTGAATAATTAACACAGCAGATTGAAAAAAAAAGTAATTTACTTGATTTTCGAAAAAAATTGGCCCTTTGACCAAATCAAATTTCTGAAGTCAAAAACTTCAAAACACCCCAAAATTGCAAAAAAAAGACCTATGAAAAATCTGATTCGTTTGCAGAGAAAGATATTCTTTTACGATATCCAATTTTTTTGGTGTTTCTGCGGCTCAAAAACTTTCGTATTATCCTCGTCGAAGCGGATTAGAACGGCTGTGAGTCTCCGCCTCTACAACCGACAGTGATTTATTCCAAGCGTGGAGTTTTTTTGGTCTACAGACACTCGATACTTTTTTTCAATTTGGTATTGGCTTTGTGAGATTTTTTTCTTCATTAAAAAAATTGAAAAAAATTTTTCAAACGTGGGTAAAAAAAGCAAATGATCTTTTTAGTTACATGGCTTTCTTTGGTCTACAGCCATTTTCATTATGATCCTTGAGAAGATGGGAAAAATCCTGCGTTTTTGATCGTTCCAAAGATTTTCAAGAACTCCGCCCTGACGAGAAATATTAAACAGTGCAAAATTAACTGAAATTCCTCCTAAATGCATCCCAAATATAACTGGCTGCATTTAGGCAAACTTCGAAAATGCCATTAAAATGAAACAGAATGGCGCATTTTCGCATTTCCATGAAGTTTTTCGAATTCTGCCACATCAAAGTCACTTCTCTACGGCTTAATTGGACCTTGTTAACCTTGATTTGTTGCAAACGCCGCCTTCCTGCTCGTTCAAGCGGATCCGACTCGTAGCGATTCTCCGAAACCAACGCCAAATCCCCATTTTTTTGCAGACCGGAAACAGGACAGTGGAGCTGTGACCCTGTGCGGCAGGTCCGATTCTAATTACCTGGCTATTATCTGCCGATACACCTGCCCGCTGCACGTCGGCCATTCAACGAATCACGGCGCGAGGAGCATTGCAAAAACTCTTCCACAACTGTTTTTTTTCCCGTTTTTTCTTCTCGTCCCACTTTCGGCGCACCTTTTTTTCTGTCTCCGGGCTTTTTGGCTAACGATTTTCCTGGCTTTTCGACGCTAAAGCCCTCGGATGAGTCTCGAGCATGAGACTAGCCGGATTGGTCCTATGGATGCTCTTCTCAAGTGGTTAGTTCTTTCATGTTTTCAGAAAAAATGAGTTTTCTTACCAAAAATGTTTTTTTCTGCGTCAATTGTTAATAAGGGAGTGAGGCTCGAAATAAAAAAAAATTCCAATAGTTGGCAAAATTAGGATTTTTGGTCTGTGATTAGCTGATAGCAGTAGGAAATGATGAAAGGTTTTTGCTTTTTTATTCTAATTCTTGAGATTATCCGTATATTCCTGTTTCAAATAACTTTGATTTACGGCGCACAGTCCAATACGTTCCGTTCAGAAGTTATTTGGCCAAGATTTCAAAAAATACTTATTTTGCAAGTTTTTCAATAAGAAAACCATGTTAGCAGCCTGACATGGTTTTCTTAGGCGTTAATGATATAATTCGGAAATTCTCAATGAATTGGTAGCTTTTCTTCATTTTTCTTCTTCGTCATCTTCCACCCAGAAACAATTTATTTCAACAAAAGAAATTTGATCGGGAACAATTCAATTCAAGTCGTCCGCTTTTGTATGCGTAGCTAATTGAGAAAAGGTACGCGGACGACGACTTTTGTGTCTATTTAGGCGCAGAATTCGCCGCTCACTCAAGGTTGGAGCTGATTTTTCAACTGCCTAGACAAACAGCTGACCTGCGGAGTTGAATGCGCTAATTACAGGCGCACTAATTGTACCCATTGTTGGCTCTTTTTTCGTGATTGCGGCCTTTTTGAAAGAACTTGGCCGTGTTCAGTGCAAGGTTGAGAATAGAAGAGACTGTAGGAAATTTTTCCTTGACTAGGAGTAGTCTTAATATTATAATATGTTCAGAATAACGCAAATGAAAAATAATCAGTTTTCAAGTTTTTGACTTTCTGAAAACGGCTCTTAATACAATTTTCCCAAACGCAGATCATATTCATTCAAGTTTTTTTCTTTCCGAAATTCAAATAAGCGTTGACCTACTTTAAATTTCAGCGGCTTCTAAAGACAAATTATTGTATTTTTGTACCAGTTTGCTCCTTCCAAAGTTTTCCTCTTCTCTGCTCCGATTTTAAGATCACAGAACCACCAATTACAATTTTCTCAAGGCGGTCCTAGAAAATTCTACCGCAACAGACACAATGCAATTGGACGTTCTCTGAAAGTCACAAAAACTTTTGCAAAAGACACTCATCGATTGTCATATCTTCTAGAACGTTCGGAGGCCCCGCGATTTATGAACTGGAAGTCGTTCATCCAACTTTCGCCTTCGCTTACAAAAATGCCAAACAACCGCTTCGCAAATAGTGAGGCGTTGAAAATAATTTATGGGGATAGATGGAAGGTTTTTTCTCCTCCGAAGTGCGGTAGAATGGCGGAAACCATATAATCGCTGTGTTGATGGTCTCTCGTTGACACAAACGGTCAATAATTTTGCTTTTTTTGGACAAACAAATGTATAGGTTTTGGAGCAAACAACGTAGAAACCGTTCCGATTATTGATGAGATTGAAAATGACACTTCGATTTCTGAAAAAAAAAACCATACCTGTAGCGGATTTGCGAAAAAAAAAACGTAGTCGTCAGCAAGAATATGCAAAAAAAAGGCAATGATGCTTCATAAATATTTATAAAAGGTTAAAAAAATGAGCTAGAAAAATAGGTTCGATTAGATAGGCAGAAAGTGTTTACTTTTTTCGATTTCTGCGCTACAAGACTTCGGCCTTTTCCTTTTTTTCAGAAGTTGAAAAAAATAATTATTTTTTTCAATCTCTAATCTTTAGAATCTCAGCACCAAGAGAACAATTGGAAAAAAATGCTTTTTCAAAAAATAAAACGGTACTTCAACTTCAACAAGTGCAAGTTTTATTACGCTAATAAATTTCCAAAAATCAGTCAAAAAGACGTTTTCTAGATCTAAAAAAACTCAAATCGCGTGTATAAAGTGTTAAAAAAAGGAACTTTAAAAATCTGAGTATGACAAGTAAATTTTCCTGACAAGTTTGAAGAAAATAACAAAAATTATGATTAATAATAGGTTGAAATTTCAGCGTTGGCAAGGCGTCCCTGCAACCGCAACACTTGTCTGAACGGCGGCACCTGCACGGTCAACGATGAGAATCGTCGTTTCCAATGCGAGTGTCCACCGGGCTTCAGTGGACTTCTGTGTCACGATAGTTGTTCTCTTCGATGTGTTCACGGATCCTGCACAAAAAGGCTCCTTCGGGGAAGAGATCTGTCGATGCCAAGAAGGTAAATATCCGTTTAAAATTCAAAAAACCAGTTTTTTTTCTCATATTTTCCAGCTTTCATAGAAGAGAAAACACGTTATCAGAACTTAGCTTTCGTTTTGATTTTTTTTTTTATATTATTTGTTTCATCTTATGGTTTCTACTGTCTTCAACTTGAAGGAAGTTCAAAAATATATCCGTGATCCATGAAAAACTGAGAATTTCTTAAAGTCGTAAAAAAAACAGCTCATCAATCAAAAGAACCAAATCTATTTATGTATCTTGTTTTGCAGAAATCAACCTCAAAAACTTGAGTGAATTGAAAAGCAAAAAACATGGCGCGACATTTTTTCGCGACTTTTCCAGTATTTTCAAAGAACAGGTCATTTCTCAAAATAGGAGAGATTTGACGGGGGAGACGACTCGCAAAAGTCATCCTTTGGCCCATCAATCATTGCCCAAAGTCACCAATTGCGATAGGAATCGACTAAGTTGGGGGGCTGACTTGTTAAGTTTTTTTGGACTTTTTGAGAGATATAAAATAAAAAAAGGGGTTTTTTTAGATATTTATGTGCACAATTGTAAAATATGCGCAGTGGTGCTTTCAAGTTCAAGATCTGTTGGAAAAGTTTCGCTATCAAATTTTTAACGAAGTACTTAAAATAGTTTGATCAAAGTGAGTTGAGCTTTTAGGTGTCGAAAAAGTTTTATTCTGGCTATTAGAAGATATTACTGTTAGAGTTGCCATTTCTTTAATTCTCGGATAGAAAATCGTACTTTTTTTAGAAAACAATAATGGTTAATCATGATATCATGATATAATGCAAAGTAGAAGAATGAAGAAAACAGTTTGAAAATTTTTATTGCGACTCCTTGTATCCTCTTTTTCTCAATCAAGCTAGTAAAAAACCGATTTCAAAATTAAAAATTTTGAAGGTAATTTTTCAGGTTGGCTAGGATCCTTGTGTGATGTATTTGCGGCGGCTCCAGCGGAAACGTGTACAAATGACGCCGATTGTCTTCCCGACGAAAGGTTTGACTTTTGGCCTGTCCGTTTTGATGACAGCGCGACCGCTTTTTTTTTTCGAAAGATTGAAATATTGCTTTTCAAAAAGATGATGTGAAAGGAAACCATTTTTCTGAAGTCGCAGAAAAGACAGAACCTTTTGGAGCGTTTGAAGTTATCATAGGGATCATTACGGAAAGGAAAATAACGAGAGTATCCATATTTAATCACAAATTAATACAAATAAAGGAGGAGCTTCCAGATTCAATAAAAATTATATTGTTCAAGAGTGGGAAGAAAAGTAATGTCCAGCAAATAAAAAATTATCATCTAATCACTTTATAATCTAAAAGTATTTTCAAATAGTCGCAGGACCCTCATATAATGCCGTTATTTTCACATTTACTTTTCTCGGAATCAGTTGGTTTTTGAAATACAAACTCAACCCAAAGCTTCATCGTACAATTTTTTTAAGGTGTTCTCATCAAGGCGACGGAAACGACGTCGTGGGTGCTTTTTGCGAGAAGAATTCTTGTCACGCTGAACCGTGTCAAAACAACGCCACGTGCTTCGAGGAAAACGTACGCGCTTGTTTAATTATTACAAAGATCGGTTTTTTCAACTTCCATACGGTTTCTCAAACCTAACAGCAAAGGTCGAAGTCATTGTTCCCACCATATTTCACCTAACAATTAAGGTATGACCGCGGAGTAATAAAAAAGAGTCTTACCGATGAACGTGGTGACATTGAGAAGGTCGGATTTCTTGGGGGATTATCTTGTTATAGCCAAGTTTTGAGGGGTTAATGACAGAAATTCGGTCAGAGTTTTTTTGCGAAAAATCTCGAAGTAACAAGAAAGCATTTTCCGACCAAATCCACCTATATGCTGTTTTTCATCAAATACTGAAAACCATGACCGAAAATATTTCAAAAAATGCTTTTCTGAAGTTCACCGCTTTTCTGTTATAATTTTTGGCCTAAAGTACATAATTTTTGAATTTAATCTCTCACTCCCGTCTTGAAACTTTAAAACATGCCGATTTCATAGGTTTTAAGTCTTCAAAAGTCTATACATTCATAGTCCAGTTATTTACTGCCAACGTTTTATCTCTCCTATCAAATTCGTGGTTCAGGACAGCTACAGGTGCGAGTGCACCCCAGGATTCGGCGGCAAACAGTGCGACGCGGACGTCGACGAATGCGAGATCAGCGTTTGCAACAACGGCGCCACTTGCATCAACTTTTTCGGAACCTTCGAATGTCGCTGTCCACCCAATTTCAGCGGTTTTTGATGCCATTTTGCACTAGATTCAAACAACTATCGTTCTAGGAAAATTCTGCGAACTAGAAGACAGCAAAGAATGTCCAAAGAATGTTTGTGAAAACAACGGAAAATGCAAAAGCTTTGAAGATGAGGTTCGCTGCGAATGCCCTGAAGGTTTCCAGGGTCAATTTTGTGAGAAAAAAGTGGAAATAAGCCTCGTCGTCAAAATGAAAATAAAATTGGTTCAGGCTCTACCAGAATGCAAGTGCAATAATCCTCACCATGTCTGCAGCTTGAAAAACGGGAACATCTTTTGTGATTGCCCTGATGGGTTCATGGTAAGACTATTGATTTAGGCATTCTTTGAAATAAAACAGTTGATTTCACATTTATTAAGCTTCAAAACCTTTGGCGGCTGATTTTCATGCGTTCATATTTTAGGGGGATACTTGTTTGGAGCAGAAGCCAAGTCCTTGTGACATGGATCCATGTCTAAACGGCGGCCAATGTAAAGACCATGGCAATGGCACTTACACCTGTCTGTGCCTTCCTCACTGGTCCGGTTTAGCTTGTGGTCAACCCGCAGAATGTCTTGTTGAAGGTGAAAATCACTTTCAAATCATTTTGTTTATATTTTTTTTTAGGTAAACCTTGTACAAACGGAGGAAAATGTGTTTGGGCTTTGGCCATGACTCGCTGTGAATGTCCATCTGGCTTCCGCGGCGCTCATTGTGAAACTCTGGACATTGAAAAAACTTCAGTTTGTACTGATTTCCCTTGTCAGCAAGGAGGTTCACACAATCTGCACTCTTACCTACAATTTTCAAACTTTCAGAATGCGTGATTGAGTCGAACGGAGAGCCGAAATGTCATTGTAAAGAAGGGTTCCTCCCGCCGTTCTGTGAAGAATCCTCTCCTTGTGAACCGAATCCTTGCGAAAATAGTGGAACTTGTCAAAATGCTGGTGAATTTTTGATCCCAATCTCATATTTTTGTAGAGTGAAAAAGCATTATCATCAATTTCTTGTACTTTCATAAATACCGAGATCGTTCTCTTTCAAAGAAACTAATAGTAAAAAAAAAATCGAGAAAAAAAAATCCTTTGGAACATCCGTTTCATGAGAAGGTTATAATTTTTCTGAAATGTATGAGTTTTCGGAAAATTAATACAAATAGGAAAGCTCTCTCAATAATTATTTTCATGGATTTTCATTCTTTCATCAATCCCAAAATTATTCAGACGGTCAATTCTTCTGTCATTGCCCAACTTCCTACACTGGAGTTCACTGTGAGACTCAAGTAATCAAGGAGTTCCGAAATTTCTCTCTGAAGTTAAACATTTAGATAGCGGTCAACAGCACCTCCACGACAACAGAAGCCACCGCCGTAGTCACCAAAGATTCTTGGGTTGTAACGACAGAAAACATTCCAATCGGAACGAATAGCGACGACGGCGACACCAGTCTCTTTTCGGTACGTAAAACAACACAACAATCCTTTTTTCTAGTGGAATATCAAAGACCAAGGCTTTTCCAACGAAACAAGGACACTGCACAACAATAACGAACATAAAGATTTCCCGATGAATGGAAAAAAAGACTGAAAAACTAAAAAAAAAAAAAAATGAAATTTTCAGACATTTTTCTAGTAGTTGACACGAATTAATTTTAAAAAAGTTAAACAAAAAAATACTAAGTTTGTGTTTTGAAAAAACTAGGAGGTGACTCAAACTAGGTTTTTTCCAGAACCTTTTGGAGAAGACAGGTCATCATACTCGACAGAGACATTTTCTGGGATTTTTTTTAACCTCCCGTGTTAGAATGAAAATTTTTTTTCCACAGACCTTTGGAATCTTAAGAAACTTCTTTCTTCTAAACTGATGATAGGAACTAGGAGTTTTTGTGGAACTTTTTCTGCTTTCAGTTTTTTTGAAGGAAGATGTTTCTGATAACGCGCATAAGTGCAAAATGTCGAACAATGTCGATGGACTCTTCAGACATTTTGTTTTAGTCGACGACCTGCGACGAATGTCTTCATTCAACTGGCTGCATGGACGTCGATTCCAGAAGCATTTGCATTTGCGAACATGGATATTTCGGAGACAAATGCAACCAGAAGCATCTGGTTAGCTTTCTTCAAGCTCATATCTTTTTAAAAAGGAATGGTATATTGAGTGTGAGGTTAAAAATAGTGAGAAAAAAATTCAACGTGAGAAGATTTTTTTGTGGAATGAAGTTTTATTTGATATATATTTGGTGGTTTTTTTCTTGTTTCTAGCTTTCAGTCCAAACTTCGGATGGTTTCAAAAAATCTCTTCTTGAAACACGTGATGAAAGTGAGCTGAAGTCAAGGTTTTTTCACCTAATTGTGAAAATCCGACTTAATTAAGGCATTTTACAAGGAAATATAAATTTTCACTCTTTAGAGCATAAATCACAGCTCGCAGCTATCTTAGTAAAAAATCGTTTATGATTTGAAATGAATCTGATCCAAGTTTTTTTCAGTAGTTTAGTGAAAATTTCAACAAATTATTAGGCACATTTGAGAGAAAATCCCAGTTTTATCATAAATCTTAGCTCACAGTCATTGTCGTAGAGTTCAAGAGAATGAACATCACACATCTTCTACAGAAATTGCGTTCTCGAGTTTTTTTTTCCTCTCAGAACCCCTGTCAACATGATTTATCGTCAAGATCAGCGGTCCTCGTTTTAGCGATTTCATCTTTGAAGAGCGAGCCGAAAATGGCACGAGTCTATTTTTGGATTTCAGAAGTGTGAGAAGAAGAGTTGCGAAAAGGGCGAAGTGTGCCGACTCACGACTACTATAAATGACGTCGAGGCCAGATGCACGTGTCCGTTTGGATTCGGCGGGGAATCGTGCCAAACGCCAACGACAGTGTCCTTTTCGGCAAAGAGCATCTTCATTCATCAAAGCTCGAATATTTTGTTAGGGTAAGAGAACAAGAAAAAAAATAACAAAGATAACAAAGATAACATAAGACAAATCTCATCCTCAACTCCAAAGATTCTTTTATAAATTTTCGGTCAGTTTATCGATTCTGAAGCAAAGACTGTTTTGACTTCATGAATTGGTTAAAACTTGGCTTACCAGCGGGCGGCAAAGTAATTTTTTGTGGGACTCCGAAAGATATTAACCCCAGTTGAGTATCAGCAAATCTTAGAAATTTTTTCATTTTTGTTTTCCTATTGAAGCTGGAGGTTTTCAAAGATTGATAAAAGTCTCAATTTTTTAAAATTGTTTTCAGATCTCCGATATCTTCGGTTGGCTACGAGCTGAAGTTCTCCTTTCGCACAACTCTGGGAAACGTTCATCTTGCTAGTAGCGAAAACATCCTTGGCGAGAAAATTTTGCTCATCGGACTCCAAAACGGACGAATTTTCTTCAACGTCACTGGAACCACTTTCAATGAATTGATTCCAATGGATGTGAATGACGCCAGTTGGTATCAGCTTTCCATCTCTAAAACGCTAACAGTAAGAAATAATTCTCGGGTTTATTCATTCTTGTGAATCAGGATTTGCACGTAACTGCAAAAAACAAAGACGGATTCGTGTTGTTGGACAAGAGATTATCAAGAGACCGAGAATTTGACGTTTTTTCGACACGATTTGGGAAGGTTCGTGTGATCTCTCAAAGATTAAAAAAAACCTGAGTGCGAAATGTTCTTGGCCATATTTTTCCTCAAAACTTTAATCTCAAGAATTGCAGAATAAGCGGAAAGTTTCGAAAAGTCTGGTACAAAGACCGTTAAAAAATTGGAAAAAATTTCAGATTTCTGAATCGAGTTATTTTGTGGGCTGTATCGCTGACGCTCACATTGGTGATAAACTGATCGATTTCTCTGAGTCTTCAAGATCGATACAAATCACAGCAGGGTGTTCTAGAACAGATCAGTGTGCCAAAAACTCTTGTCAAAATAACGGTACGTTTACAAAAAAACTCAACTGACTTTAACGTTTTAGGTGAATGCCTTGACCTTTGGGATTCATCCGTTTGTGAATGTCCTGCTCCGTATCTGAAACCAAATTGCGCTTATGCTCTACCTGCATCGACTTTTGGACACAATGACAAGCCGTCGTCGGTGATTATAAGGTGAATCACTTTGGAAAATACTGCAGAGAAATCTAAAAATTTTTGCTAATCACAGTTCTATTAAGGTTCTCATTAATTATCGTATCAAACAACGTTATTTGACCCATAAATCAAGGTTAATCAACCTGAATTTAATTGTAGCGTGGCCGAGCACGAGAACCAGCTGTTGCGGAACTCAATCGACGTCCAATTTCTTATGAGGTCAAACAAAAACGACGGGGAACTGTTGCTTCTTGGAGAAAAGCCAAGTTCAGACGGCGTTTCAAATTATTTCACAGTTGAACTGATCAACGGTTTTTTGCAAGGTACCCTCGAAAATTTTGAATATTGCGATTGAAAGTTTTCAGCTCGACTGAAGAGTGGCGGACTTAGAGAAGTATCAGCCTTGAGTAAGACCTTTGTAACAAATAACGAACAGCACCTGATTCGTGTGAATTACAACAAGAATCTTCTTCAGGTATGTTAAGAAAAATTTCTATAAAGTGTGGCAGATTAAAATTTTGAAAGTATTGCGAGTAGAGTTTTTGAAATAAGTGCCTGTAAACGGACTTTTTCGTCTTGTAGAAAACAAAAAGAAAAAAAGATATTCAAAAGAAAGACTCCAATTTCAGCTGTACATCGACGAAAATCTGGAAACTTCCATCCCAGCAAAGTCAAGATTTGGTCAAGACTTTTACGTGGAACAGATCTCCCTTGGCGTCACCAACCGCTCTATCACGCCTAACAACTTTTACAAAGGTTGAAATTTCATTAATAAAGACTTTGAAATGAAATCGGAGAGTTCCAGGCTGGCTTCGGGACATTCAAATCAATGAGAAGTCTTTGGTCGTGCATCCGACTCTTCTTGCTGTCAACTCCCTGGGAACTTTGGTGAAAGACAACAACGTCTTGGAAGTAATCAATAAACTACAAAAAGAAAACTCAATTTTATGATTCTAGGGAGAAGTGTCTGACATCGTTTGCACTCCTGAAACTTGTCTTTATGGCAACTGTAAGGACACGTTTAACGATTTTGAGTGCTCTTGTCAGCCAGGGTGAGATTTTCTTGATGTTTCAAAGAAATGAAACATTCTTTGAAATAAATCGCCATAAAATGTAGCCATTATTTCAGATACTACGGAAAGAGATGCGATAAAGTCGACTTTTGCTCTCAAAACATCTGTCCTTCTGGATTCCGTTGTCGAAACGCAGACAAAGGCCATTATTGTACGATTTCCTCTTTGAAACATCACTTTTCCAAGTTTCCAGGCACATCATCAATAACGATTGGAAACGAAAGTTTCGTGAAATACGAGCTGAATAGCTTCTCAGCCATTGTTATTCCAAAGATGGAGTTGGCTATAAGAACGCATTCCTCGAAAGGTCATCTTTTCACATTGGTATGACAAAACCCTCAACATATTTAAAAAAAGGTGAATTTCAGCTTCTGAACAATGAAAAAATCTCAATGAACGTTGAAAACCGTCGATTGCTTTTATCCATTGGGAGCACTTTCAAATTTGATAAGATTATTTCGGATGGCGAATGGCATCAGATCAAAATCCTATCAGAACGCATATTCATCGATGGCAAATCTTTCAGTTAGTTTTTCATTAAAATACCCTTACTTATCAAGTTTTTATTAAGACATAGCAAAAAAGATCTTCTCAAATGGACGAAGCAAACGAGCGACTATCATTTTTGGTCACCAATCTACAGAAGCTGTGTTCGGCTGCTTGGAGAACGTGACTATTGGTGATTATCCAATGCTCTCATTCCTCAACCAAACTGTGCCGACAACGGAAGATTTTTGGGTTCTGAAAAACAAAACAAAGGTGCTAAACAAAAAAAATGCCGAAATAAAAAATAAGTTAAGACTTCAACAACTTGTATATCTTCCGAACAATGCGGAATTTATTCAACATGCCTTAATGGAGCAACATGTGTCGATATGTGGAATAAGGTTCGTTCAAAGTTTGAAAAATCGAGACTTTGCACGGATAACACTATATCGAAAAATTCTTCGAGGATTTTTAACCGAAATAAATTTTTAAAAGCTTGCCAGTTTCAGAGGAAGTGCAACTGCGCTCCAGGCTTCAGCGGAGATCATTGCGAAGAGAACATCAACGAGTGTCAGAATATCAACTGTCTACATGGCAACTGTATTGACGGAATCAACGAAGCTCGGTATGATAACCAAAATTGATATGAAACTATGAAAATCTCATTCAAGATGCGAATGTTCCATTGGATTCGGCGGAAAACTTTGTGATGAACCATTGGATAATTGTGAAGGACTCCAGTGTCAAAATGAAGGTCAATGCGTAAAGAAAGACGGAAAAGTAAAGTGTGACTGCTCGGAAGGCTGGATTGGATCTTTCTGCAATGTGACTGTGGGTAGTTACGTGTTTTTTTTTTCAGATTCAGACTATTATTTTTTGTGATATGAAATATCAAAGAAAAAATGCTGGATTTTTCGAAAAATTAACTTTCATTGAGATCAACTAAAAAAATTTTTTTCAGAAGACCTCGAAATGCGTTGATCAACCGTGTCGGAACAAAGGAATTTGCTCTCAACAAGAGGTTTTTCTTGGTGGAAATGAAAATCGAAGAGTGAAGCTGTTATTCAGAATGGCTTTTTGTGCCAGTGTGCCAATGCTTTTGGTGGAGAACTTTGCGAGGAAAAGTTATTGAACCAATGTGAAGATTATGACTGTGACCATGGACATTGTATTGATGGGGCGGATGGCCCTCAGTGTGTTTGTGACAAAGGTTTGTTTTTTCAAGGAAAAGGAATAAAAAAATCAGTGGAGCATAAATACCCAAAAAAACGATTTATTTTTTTCCAGAGGAAGTTATAACTTTCTTTTGGAGCTCAGAATATTTTTTTAGCTTACTATCTCTTTACCGCCAATATGAGATAAATTCGATAAAAAAATATTAACGACTGTCTTTTTTTACACATTTTCGCCGATAATGTGAAAAAAATAACACAATGGCATTCCGAACAAGATTTCAAAAATCTCAATCTGCGCTAATTTTACATATTAAATGATATAAAAAAACATTTCAGGCTTCGCAGGGGTTTATTGTGAGAAAGTTGTGGACTATTGCGTCGAGGCCACATGTAATAAAAGAGGATCTTGCCAACCTGTCTGGAACAATACAATTTGCGAGTGTGAAAAGGTTTGTTACAGTTCTTTTTTTTTCGACCGTCAACTCAACCAAACTTCCAGAACTGGCGAGGCTCCAATTGCGAACATGCAAGCAACAAATGCTTTGATATTCCCTGTGAGAATGATGGAGTCTGTGAAAGTAACCTTTCCAATCCCAATGGGTTCAATTGTCGCTGTCCCAAGTACTACCTGGGTATGGTAATTTTAAAAAGTTCATCAAAATAGAAAAGTTTTAGGCGATCGATGTGAAGTGGAAGGGAGCTGCTTGCAAAATCCTTGCGTCAACGGAGAATGTCTACAGATTACGTTTGAAAAACACGCCTGTAGTTGTTCACAAGGCTATGAAGGTCCTAAATGCGACGTGAGTTAACTTTCCGAAAATGGTTTGGCAATGTTTGAAAGAAGAGAAGTTACTAAAAAATATCTCGACTTAGTTTTTGAAGCCTTCAAGGTTAAATCTACGGTCTGCAAAGATTTCACCGATCCCAACTGTGAATCAAAAAACCTGATTCTTCAAGATTATTGGCGGATAAAGCAAAGCAAAAATAAATATCCAACGAGTTTTTTAGAAACGCATCGATTTCTGCGCGAAGAAGCCCTGTATTAACGGTGGATCTTGCGAATCCCTACTGAGCGGTCCGAAATGTCATTGCATCCCTGGTTTCGATGGTTTGAGGCTTGGAAATTGATAGAAATGGAAAAAGGAGCTTCAGGTCTACAATGTGAGACAGACATCGATGAATGCGCTTTGGGATACTGTGGAAATGGAGCCAAATGCAAGGATCACGTCAATGATTACGAATGCGTTTGTACAAACACCGGTTTCAAAGGTTTTTCTGAAAAAAAAAGAGAAAAAAATTTCTCAAAAGCTGAGTGATGCAAAGATTAGCACCGAAACGATTTTTAGTAACTAACAAAGTCTGATTTCACGAAATCCAGAAGAAATTTATATGTGGAAAATTCCCTTTCAAGCCTATTCAAGACCGTAATCCAAAATTTTTTCAAAAGAAAATTGATGTTACTAACTTTTGAGTCAACTCACATAACTGTTCCCAATTTTTTCTTTGATCAATACTAAAATTTTTTTTCCAGGTAAAAACTGCACAGAAGACGTCGACGAATGCCAAACGGCTGAAAATTGTATTAATGGAAAATGTAAAAACGCCCATGGCGGCTATAAGTGCACTTGTAGCCCAGGTATTCACGAATTGTTCTCAGAGACTTCTTCGACATTTCAGGTTACATCGGAACGCGTTGCTCAATGGTAAATCCTTGCATTCCTAACGATAAAAATCAAACTTTACACACATGCGTCCATGGAAGATGTATAAATCCAGTTGTTAAGGTAATCGAATCAACCAACTTTAATCCAAAAATGTGGTTCAGCTTGAAATGGGACACGAACAAGTGAGCTACGAATGCGTTTGTGACCGTGGTTACACTGGCGCTCGGTGTAGAACAAAGGTTAATTTCCTTTTCAAAATTCAAAATTTTTCTTTTTTTTCAGATCGAAGAGAAGAAGCTTTTTGCGATTGGCTACATCCTCGGGCCGGCAATCGCCGTTTTTTGTGTTTTATCAGTTATTGGATGTTTACTGTTTCTTTTCGTGATGAAAGGAAATAACGCGATGCATGGGCAGTACAGTCCAAGTACTCAAGAAACCTACGGGAATAGGATACCTGTGAGTTTTTTTTGAGCGAAAATCATTAAGGAAATGACTCAAGCTCTATGGGAATTTTTTTTGAATACTATTTTGAACTCTCTTCCCCGAAATTGGAACCTGAGTCATTATCGATGCGTTCAAAAAATTAAAAATCAAAAAGTCGAGCTACTCTTTTATGTCAACGCAATCCACCTCCAAAATCAGATATAAGAACGAAGAAAAAAAAGTAAAAAAAACCGAATTCATTCAACCATCTCAATATTTATAACGCTCCTATCCTTTTTCAGATCAACTCAATCATGAAGCTGCCCACGCAAGAGAGATTAATATGAACAAACCTCAGACCAAATGTCAATATACTTAAAACTTGGGAAATTTAGTCCCACCTCAATATCCATTACGGGTTTCAAATGTGCTTTGAAATGTGAATATACAGCAATAAACTTTATCAAATCTTTTTAGTCCGAAATTCCAATTATTTTACAAGCGAATACAAACAGTTTTTGCATCGGAGAAGAAGTGAAGCGAGTCGAAGCCGCCTTCTCGACCGATTCCAGATTGTTTGCAGCCCCCGAAAGGCATGTTCAAATCGCGAGTCGAAAATTTTTTCTTTTTTTTTATCAAGTTTGTTTTTCTCTTACCATCCAAGTGTTGCACCAAACTGTACCGACTCGGAGCGAGTTGGCTGTATTCATCAGTTCTTCCGAATGAGTGCTCCAGACAGTTGCGGAAAGTCCGTACTCAGATTCGTTTACTCTTTCGACCACTTCCTAAAAATTTGGAAACTTCCGTTACTCTTTCTTATCAATGAGAATCATGTGTAACAGATAACAACTCAGAAGATTTAAAACCTCAACATAATATTTTTGTTTCCCAAGGTTGTTGGTTTCAAAACCAAGGATATAAAGAAAAGTTTTGTGCTTCTTTTTGATTGCGGCCGAAATAATGTCATTTTCTGATGATCAAAAAACGTTATGCGTTTATTCAAAAGTATTAATTTACCTCCATTTCATCGAAAACTGCGACACAAACGACTGGTCCGAATATTTCTTCCGTCATGCAGTCGCTGTCGTCTGCAAGGCCAGAAATAACAGTGGGCGCGATAAAGAAACCCTGAAAAATGTTCAAACCCAATAATCAAACTGAATAACCTCGGAATGAGGTCCTTCAAGCTTGACAACTCCTCCACAGTGCACTGTACCGCCTCCTTTTTTGGCCGACGCGATATATCGACAGACCTTTAAAAATTTCTATATCTGTTCGGATGATAATTGCTTACTTTGTCAAAATGAACTTTGGAGTTCATTGCTCCGAGGTCGAACTGCTTATTGGGATCACCAACAGTGAGCTGAAAAAAAAACCATGTTCTGTGAATTTCTTTTTGATAACAATAGTCTTAGAGCAACTTTCATAACAAAAAAAGCGAGATTTTCAAAAAAATTGAAAAATGTTTCTCGAAAAAATGTCAAGTAAAATGTAAAGTAAAACCTTTCCTAGTGTGAGCTTTTTTAATTTTTCTATTTCCACTTGAAAACAGTTGAATTTTGAGCTTCACCTTTTGAGCTTGTTCAACCAATCTGCTCAGAAAATCCTCAGCGATGGATCTCTGAACGAAAATGCGGCTGGTACACAAGCAGATTTCTCCTTGGTTCAAGAAACATGATCTGTAATCTTTTCTTGTTATACAACCCCGATCATTTTTTGAACCGGGTAATTAGCGGTAGATCTCGATCCAAATTGGCGCTTGCGTAGATAACAGCCGCGTTCTTACCACCCATTTCCAAGGACACTTTTTTGTTCAACTTGGCTCCTAATTCGCCAATTCGTTTGCCGATGAGGGTACCTCAAAAAAATAAGATATTTTTTTATGTTCTTCATATATTTTCTATTAAAGTCAAACGACAAACTAATATGAGCCGATTAAAATGAAAAATATTCAGAATTTAATAATCCTCGTTTCAGGAACACCCCAAGTAGAGATATCCTTTTCCACAAAAAAATTGAAAAAGTGACTTAAATCTTTTGAAAAAAAATTATTAATAACAAAAACACTTGATAAGTTGAAAATAAGAAGATCAACTAACTTCCAGTGAAGCTGATCAGAGGAGTCAGAGGATGAGTGACTAGAGTGTTTCCGGCGACATCACCTTTGCCAATTACCAAGTTCACAACGCCAGGCGGAAACCCTGAAGATTCAATTTTTCAGGGACTAGGATAAAAATTCAACACAAAATGGATTCAGATTAACCTCGGATCTGGCTTTTTGTAGCTAACAACAAAAAAATTTTTAAACGGTTTATCCAAAAACATAAAAGTTTTTTTCCAAGTTATTGAAACTTTAACACTAAAATCGAACTTTTTTTTTAAAAAGAAAAAAAAACAAAAGGATTCAATGAAACGCTCATTGATCGTCAAAAAAGGTAGCAAGTGAATTTTTACGCACCTGCCTGAACAACAGCGTGCATCATGGCCCAAGCAGTGACGCTCGTCAGTTCACTGGGTTTACATACAATTGTATTCCCAGTGATCAAAGCTGGCGCCATTTTAAATGAAAGCTGAAACTTCAAACATTTACAAAGCGAGGGAAATTCAAACCAGGTACAAAGGCAAGTTCCATGGACTTATGAGGCCTGCAACTCCTATTGGATCGTATTTGACATAATTCAATGCCCTGGTTGGCTCTTCGAGAATGGTCGAGCTGAAAATTTTGTAGGATGACAAACTTTGAACGAAAATCCATACGGAGAAACGTGATGCTGCATGGCCGAAGCGAAATATCGGAAGTTGTGGATACATCGGGGAATATCGACCGTTCTGGATAGACAGTACTGTTAAAAACTTTCGAAATTAAAAACCTTGCGAGAGCCACTGGTTTTCCTTGATCTCTGCTCTCCAGAATGGCAAACTGTTCGAGATGCGCTTCTATCAAATCTGCGAGCTTATTGAGTAGTTTTGCTCGAAAGCCAACCGACGTTTTCTTCCAGCTGAAGTTTTCAGTAGAATTTTATTTTAATTGGAGAAATTACAGTTGAAAAGCCTTATGTGCTGCATCGACTGCGCTGTCGACTTCTTCTTTTGTGGCATTTGGTATCCTGAAAAAAAGCAGAAATTTAAAAAATTTCAAGAGATTTCGTCTTCCTATGGCCAAACCTCTGAATTAAAATTTCGGAATGTGTTCAATTGTTTTCCCTATTAAGCCTAATTAATCATTGAAGTAGTTAATGAAAAGAAAAAAGGCTCGGAGAAAGAAAAAGCATGCAATCAACCGAAAAAAAATTCCGAATTTCGTGGCTCAAAAATATTTCACTTCTTTTTTACAGCAAACGATCAAAAATTTTCGTATTCTCTTCTAATGTTCAAACAACAAACTTAATAAATTTTTAGCGGTTATCAAATGTTTAGCAAAATTCTGTCAATGAAACAAAATCAAGTGAGATCGAAAGTATGATGATGATGATGAAAGTTGGAAACAAATGTGACTTTTTGACTTTTTCTTCCAATGCAAATTTTCAAAGAAATATTGGAAATCAACCAAAAACGTACTGAATCCATTGTTTTCCAGTAGCTGGTCTATCCGAACCGATAAGGTAATCTGAGCCAACAAAAGAACCATTGATGAAGTTGGTCAGGGGCTCGTGCTCATTATCAGAAGAGTTTATCAGTTTATGCAGGACATCAGCAAATGTGGGTGTCATGGAGAACTAACAATTGGGCTACACAATGGAAAAGGCGCGAGTGTTGCAAGTAACGTGAATGTTGGGAATAAACTGGTTCCTTGACATTCTCCTGTTATCTTCTCTTTCGGTCATCGCTCTCACCGCAACCAATCCATCTCACCTGTTCCTCTGAACGCAATTGTTTTTGAAATCAAGAAAGGTGACTGAAAACATAAAGTTTGAAATATTTATTTTACAATAATAAAAAAACAGAAATGAATGACATACACGAGGGCGCGGCGTAATTTGAGAGGCATCGACCGAAAAAAATGGGAGAGCACCAAAAATTGAAGAAAAAAATTTGATTCAAAAAGCTTAAATATTCTCTGAATACCTATGAAAAAAAACAAAAAGCAAAAAAATTCGCGAAAAAAAAGTCAAAGCAGCAAAAAAAGAATCTCTGATTGTATTTCAGAATGGTTTGAGAAAAATAAACGAAAAAAATAAAGGCGAAGTGAAAAAAATTTCAACGTTGGACTAGAAAAAAGGACTAGGAGTAAAATCTTTCTGAATACCGATAATAATACGAAAAAAATTTCTGATTTTCAATCGTAGTTCAAAAACTTCTAATCTCCTTATTTTTTTATTCCAATCCATGCCTCCCAATATGTTTCATAATACATTAGCCAACTGTACACATAAACGATATGAACTCATGACATTTGTGTCATTTCGTAGTAGATTCCTTTCTCGGAGACCAAGTCGTCGTGAGATCCTTGCTCAGCGATTTCTCCATCAACGATCACATAGATTCGGTCAGAATTTCTGATCGAAGACAATCGATGGGCAACTGAAAAGGTTCTTGATCGCTGGGGAGAAGGTATCGCTTATAGAATCGCGATGAAAAAGTCGCAGTCTGGGAAACATTATTTATTGCCGTCTGAAAGCGAAACTCACTTTGCACGCAGGTGCACCCACTTCCCGACTTCTTCAGCATGTCGAAAGCGTGCTGCACTTCCTATAATTTTTCTTTTTTTTATTTTTTTTCCGTCTACGATTTACTTTTTTTCACTAGCGCTATCGAGAGCGGCTGTCGCTTCATCCAATAGAAGTACCACTGGTTTTCGAATAACGGCTCTGGCGATCGCGATTCTTTGCTTTTGCCCTCCTGATAACTGCGCACCGAACTCTCCAACTTCAGTGTCGTAGCCCTGAAAGAATCGAATGATCATCTGAAAAAGTTTTTCTAAAAATAAGTATCAAAAACTAGTTGGACACGGAGAATTTTTTTCCATCCGCATTTTTTTTTATCATCACCACTGCTCATTTTTCTGAAAATCAGAACATTTCTTCGTTTCAAACAACTATTCTCAAAATTAAAATTAATGACCTGTTGAGTTTTAAGCTGTTTTTCCCACTTAACTCGTATTCTGCATTTTTCTTTTCTCATCCGTACGAACTGATTCAATTCATCACACTGACTCTCCAATACTTACACTGGGAAGACTCGAAATGAAGTTGTGGATGTTGGCGATTTTCGCAGCTTCTATGATCTTATCAATCGTTGCCTCGCTTTCCACCATCCCATATGCAATATTTTCCTTAACCAAAGTTTATTTTTTTGCCTTTTTTCCGTAATACAAACCTTGATAGTAAAAGAAAAGAGGTCAGGCTCCTGTCCAACGGTGACTATGCAACGCCGCAGATAGGCAGGATTTATTGATTTGATGTTATATTTATCCACAATAACGAATCCGTCTACAGCGTTGTACATTCGTTGGAACAAGGATATGATTGACGATTTTCCTGAGCCTGATGGGCCAACCAAAGCTATCGATTCTCCAGCTTTCACCTGAAGCTCGGAGTTATTTTCAACTTTACTTTTTTCTCTAAGATTATTTTCAATCATTATACGACTCACCGTCAAGTTTATATTTTTTAAAATAGGGATGATTGGTCTAGTAGGGTAGCGAAACTTGACATCTTTCAAGCACAAATTTCCCTCTAACTTCTGAAAAAGAAACATTTTCACTTTTCATTTGTCTCACTGTACTTACAGGTCTGAGACCTTCTTCGCTCAAATTATCCATATCGACTGGTGCTTCCTTCATTACTCGCATCACGTTTTCTGCAGCGACTTGAGCTTTTGTCAAATCAGTGACAGAGGCGATGAGTTGAGAGAAGAAATTGGCTCCAAACTGCGTTAGCAACACAACTCTGAAGAATTAATTGGTTTCTGAGAATGTCCTGGTTTTTGCATTTTTCTCACCTCATGTAATCAAACACGGAGATTTCATTTGCCAGCATCATCACTTTACCAAAATACAGCGTAATTGCAATAAGGATGTAGGTAAAAGAATACTGGCAAGCGAAAACGATAGCCGAAATAAGCGATTGTCTCTGCATTGCTCTGAAAAAAATGTCCATTTTTGAAAATGATGATTTCTCACTTTGACACGGGTTTCAGGGCCATCGTGAAGACGTTGTAAAAATGAGCTTGCAAGTTGTAAGCCTGAGAAACTTTTTCGAAATCCTCGCTGCTTCTTATTTTCTCACCTTAATCGTGCCCATGTTTGAAAGAACTATCGTCGTCAAGTTTGCCGCTTTTTTTTCTTCTTCAACCATTTGTCGCTGTCTTTTGGTTCCTTCTTTTATTTGAAGAACTCGGATGATAAAGTAGGCCGGAAACTGGAAAGAGCACAGAAGCGCCATTTTCCAGTTGATCCACAAAGCGCACATTATCGAGAACACTAAAATTAGTTCATCTTTTGAAGCGCGGGAAAAGAATGGAGGACCTGAGCAGACGAATCCTGGAATGAGCATGTCCAACTTCTGTTCCATGATTTTGTTGAGCGTTGAAGAATCACTGATTATTTTATGAACTAATCTTCCGGGTGAATTTCTTTCTTCATCGAAATAAGCAGAACCATGCCGTAAGACCTACAAAAAAACATTTTTTACCAGTTTCAAAAAGTTTCAAAGTCTTCCTGATAAATTTTTTTGATAAGATTTTTGAAATAGTCCATTCACACGTGAATGACAAATTTTCAGTTTTGGTTCAAATTGAAGATGAATGAAATATCAGTTTGAAACTTTTTACTTGCCTTTCTGAACATTTCGCTTCTCATGTAACTGCAAAAGCCATGTCCGTATAAAGCAATGAAAAGTCGCTGAAAAAACCTTTTTTCAAAGAAAAACTACCATTTTGCTTACCCCAAGAGCTTCAAAAATAGTCTTCACAATGATTAAAGCTGTGTATGCACTCGCTACAATGAAAATTTCCAAAGGTCTATCTTCATCAGAAACAATGGAGATCTGAAACTCATTTTGAAAACTTCTTTTTTTTATGATTAACCTCAAGGACTGAAGCAACTTGGAAGCATATAAGAAGATAGAAGAAAGCTCGAATTACTGTAGTCGGGATAGCACCAAATAAAAGAGGAAGTCCTTCACGGTAAGACTTTATGAGGTCAGTGACCACTGAAAAAGAAGTCTTTCCAGGAAGAGTCTGAATTTATGGAATATTATTGATCCTTTTTTGTTTTTTCACCTCTTCCTCATCGTCGAAAGATCGCTCCAAGGCCATCGCGTTGACGTTGGAGTATTTGTAGTCGAGTCTTTGCGACTTCTTCTTGCTCATAACTTAAATTTTGTCTTATCTTTATCGAAAAATTGGCAAATTTATAGGCTGGGTTTCGTTTTTTTTTCGATTTTGATTACGAAAAAATTTTAAAAATGCAGAGGACTTGAGAATCGGAAATTAGATTTTATTTTTAATTTATAGTTTTCCGTTTAAAAAAAGAAAGTTCAGTACTGAATCGGTTATATTTTTTTCCTGGGTATAGGCGGAAGAAATTTGAAATCTTTTTTTAGAGATTCAAAAAAATAAATTTTTTTCATATAAAAAAATTATGAACAATTATTCCTCACAAAAAAATTCTGATAAATGTCCATGATTCAGTCATTAATGGAAAACGATGATTTAGATTCTGATCAATCTCACCAGGAAGAGCCAGTTTTTCCTTCTCCAAGCTGACAACTGAATAAGATTTGCCAAGCTTCTTACCAGCTCCTAGTGAGCTTCTAGCCCAAACTCTTCTTTGCTGTTCAAGGTCCTAAAGTTTCGAATTTTATTATTCTTTCGTTTTGTTGAAACGCACAAATTCAGTGGGAGCCGTGAAGGACATGGCTTGAGACAAAGAAACTTTTTGATCAGCTACAGGCGGCTGGATGTGGTCAAGACGTTGGTCATTGTACATCTGAACGCTTATTTACATCATGCTCTGGATGATTCAGAACACCTTGTAGAATCGTCCATTTTCATCTGCTAAAAGATCGTCGGGAGCACCGTCCTCCACAATTTTGCCATCGTCCAGAACAATTATTCTGTCCGAGTTTTTGATAGTAGTCAATCTGAAACTTGAAATTTGTTCCAAAAGGTTGAATACTCTTTGGACCTGTGAGCAATGGTGACTGTCGTGAGGCCTTCAGAAGCCAGGTCAATGGCGTGTTGGACTTCTTCTTCATGAATGTTGTCCAAAGCAGAAGTGGCTTCGTCAAAAATCATCACCACTGGTTTTCTGAAAACCCTCAAGTTGAATAGAAACATTTGAGAAATACCTTATCACAGCTCTGGCTATTGCGACTCTCTGCTTCTGACCGCCGGAAAGTTGGTGACCTCTGAAAAATTTCAGATTGAAATTGTTTTTCTTGTGTCTTTTGCAGTGCTTCAAATTTCATTTGTCTTCCTTTCCCGGAGATTTACTTCTTCATTAGAGAAAGTTCATCATACAAAAAAATCGATCTTTTTAAAAATTCGTCGAAATGAAATTTTCGTTTAAATTAAGGTTTTCTAGGTTTCTGCACTTCTCGATGTTATTTTTGCCCGCTGACAAAATGATTATGCGATCTGGCCCTTTTTCTTTAAAAATTGCACAAAACACCAACCGATCTCCTACTCTAGTCCTCATGCCTTCTGGGAGACCATTGATGAACTTCCAAGCTCCCACTTTCC
Organism: Caenorhabditis auriculariae; assembly: GCA_904845305.1. Lineage (NCBI taxonomy): Eukaryota > Metazoa > Nematoda > Chromadorea > Rhabditida > Rhabditidae > Caenorhabditis > Caenorhabditis auriculariae. Next base: position 2,230,272 of record CAJGYM010000010.1, on the reverse strand, counting down.
TTGCAGCGTCGTTGATTTCTTGCTGAACTTTTCTTTTTCTCTCTTATCATATTTTTTTATCCACCTGTGTGGCGTCCAATCTTCCATATCGAATATTATCACTGATAGTTCCATCAAAAAGTACTGGCTCCTGACTGACAAGAGAACATTGACCCCTCAAGTCGTCAGGACTCATTGTCTTGATGTTTTCTCCGTCCAGCAAGATCTAAAAGAAAAAAGGATGGGGGCAAGCCGATGGTAATGAATTACACTGCCGCTCGTTGGATCATAAAAACGCAACAAAAGCGCTGTGAGAGTGCTTTTGCCGCTTCCGCTTGGCCCCACGATGGCTACTTTTTCTCCCGCTTCCACCGAGAAAGATATTCCTTTCAGTACCTGCAAAAGTTGTGATCTGGAAATGAAATATTTTGAACTGCCAAATCAAAGTACCTTGCGGTATTGAAACTAGGTAAATTGAAAAAAATCTCTTTTTTTTGAAATGGCTTAAAACAATTATGAATGATTTGAAATTATTTTCAGATGACTTCAAAAAATAATAAGAAATGTTCGTTTGATTTTTCAAGGCTTTTTGGTGAAAATTTACAATTTTTCTAAAGCTGGCATTGAGTTTTTTCAAAAATATTTTTTTAAAAGATCAAACGAATAATTTAACAAGGTCGATTGCTTGTTTCATTCCTTGTGTAGCAAAGCTCGAACCTTCCCTTCCCCCTTCTAAATGCACAGAAGAACTCAAAATTACAAAACCAACCTGAATATCTCTCCGACTAGGGTAAGCAAAGTGTATGTCTCTGAAGTGGATCGCTCCTTTCCCTTAAACATGACACAATGTTTTTTTCAATTTCTCTTTTTCTGATTTGTACCCATAAATTTCATGCTCTGCCGTCGGTACTTGGGCCGGCGGACAGGCATAGCCGGGTCGTCGATGGAAAAGTTGTCACATTCAATTTTCGGCGACTCATCTGTAAACTAATGATAGTGGAATTGTTCTTGAACAAGAAAAATGGAGAACAATGCAAATCATAGATTGTTTCGGGGTTGACTAATAGTTGATAGTTATTTGAGAGAAAAAGGGTGGAACCATTCACTTACTCAGAATGCTGCACATTTCCTTGGCATTTTCTTTCGCTCTTCCAGCGCCATTAATGTGGAAGCCGATGGAGATTGAGGTGACGCACATGTAGAGCATGTTGATGGCTAGCTAAATAGAAAAAGAAATGAATTCAGGGAATAAGAATGCAGTGAGAGCTATCTGAAAAAATGAGACTAAATTCTGAAAATTCCTGTCTCGAAGTTGTTCATGATCTCTTCTTTACTGATAAAAGGAAAAAATCTTTAAATCCAATTCAGAAAAAAAGGAAATTTACCGCACAAAGACGACCAGGAGAATTGTCTGCAACTCGCCAGATCCCGTAACAAATAGCGGCTGTGAAAATAAGTTCCGTCAACAAGATCTGAAAAAATTGTCGTTACTCATCTTCAAAAACAAAAAAATTTTTTGAATATTGAAAAAGTAAACAGAACTTAAATTTTCAGCGCTTTTCCAAGGAAAATCTCTTCAAAGTCCGTATAAGATAATTCGTTTTCTCACCTGTGTTAAGCTGTCAAAAAAACTGTAGAAGACCGTAACCTCTGCTCAGTTAAGCTGTTGTGCTCCGCTGACAATTTCTCGAACCTGATTATTTTTTCCTAATTGTCTAAAATCAACTTGTTTTCTCTCACTTGCTGATTGTCTGCTTCTGCGCTGCAAACGAGATGACAGTCGTGATACAGTTGAAAGTTTCGCTGACCAAGTTTGTAATCTTGTTTTGCAGATTGTTCTCTTCCTGCATTGTCGTGGCAAACCACTAACAATGAAAAAATTAGGAAATTTCTCGTTCTTGAGAAATTTACTTTGCTGTAAAGAATTCGGGAGAGAATGAGGAGTGGAATGGCGAGGCACATCAGAAGGGTCACATCCCACTGGATGTACAGGCACACTCCGATATTCACCAGAAGATAAGCGCAGATGAACAGAACCATCGGTAGATGTTCTGATATTCCGTTGTAGATTGAATCAGCATGTCTGAAAATTAAAAAAATAACTTGAAATACATCGTATGACTAAAGAGGTAAAAGCAAATATTTACAAGTTTTGTAAAACTCGCTGAGATCCTCTTTGAACGTGCAATTCCCATTTTTTACTTCTTTTTCAATAAGATAATTATTTTTCACTAAGCTTTTTCCACTTTCTCAACGATATGGATGCATTGGGAGTAGATGCCGCAGTTCTTTTCAGTTGCATAAAATCAAAAATCAAGTGAATTTCTCTTCATTTTTCAAAAATACCTTGGTTTACTTTAAGTAGTACATCTAGCTTATAAATGAAGTTTGAGTCCAGGACAGCATGAAAAATCATTTTCTATTTTGAGTTTTTTTTTTTCAACGACCTTCGAAGCCTAATTGATTATGAAGTGAACTAATGGAATGACGGATTGAGCGAGTTACTGGAAATAGTGACGATCAGACCAGAAAGTTGAGTGCAAGGCGAGGCAAATTTGAAACTTCAACGATCAAAAAATCACTTGACCTTTTCCTTTGAGATTCTCTCATCGAATTTCTCACTTTCTCAAGTAACCAAGAAACCAACAATTGCTTCAAAAAACTGCTCTTTTCGATTTTTCCTCATGAGTTTTTTTCAAAAGAGCTTCCTTATAAATACATTTTTCTTGACCTTTTTTGAAACTGATAAAAACCCACTCGTGTAACATCGAAGCAACCTGGCCACTTTGACGGGATTCCAGCCAGGAAACATCCATTAAAAGCAATTTTCTAATGTAGGCTTCTTTCACTCGGAAAACTTGACGGATTGAAGAAAGTTCCCAGACGAGGCGCTGGAAAAAAGAGAAAAACTGATCAAAAAGTCGGCGGACAGGGGATTTAGAAAAATAACCAAAGCTTCGACGTTCAAAGTTTGTTGAGTAATAAGAAAAAATGGAGATAAATCAAAGTTGACTAATTTTCAAAAAAATCATAGAATTTGATTTCCCCACTTTGCTTTTGAAAAAAAGGAATTGCAGCACCCAATCAGCTTCTAATTTCATTTTTGTTCTTTCTTGCGCTCGGCTAACTTTGAGATTGGGAGCAGGGAACAAGTCAGCCCAAAAGTTGTAAGAATTGAATTTAACAGCGACACCTTCATGAGAGACATTTTTCCTAGTTACATCCATGTTTCAAATCAAAAATTGCATCAGGGAAATTTCAAAATGCCTTATATTTTTCAAGATACTCATTCATTTATTCTTCAACGTTTCAGTTGTTTCATTCTTTTTTGGTTTTACCTGAACAAACGCCGCGATAAACATTGCAATCGACAATCCCAACATGGAAATGAAGGCCGGCATTGCCGACGAAGCAAAAGAATCGTCAACGGGCTCATCAATCACTGAGAAGTTTTTCAACCCCAGTTTTTGTTCCTGAATTTTATATGTGTGTTTTTTTTTCGAGCGAAATTGTTGTTGGTGGTAAAATACCTCGCGAAGAATAGAAAGAGAGACGAAATTGCCCATGACGAGCCAAACGAACGGCGGCAGAGCGGCTTGAAGAAGAGCGCTGAGAACTCCCAGAGCCATGAGCTGAGCAAGGAAGTTTTGAAAAAAAAAAATATCAAAGTGATACCTGGATATCGATGTTGTCTGCAAAGGCATAGAGACGTCTGTAAGGGTCCAGGAAACTGCCTTTTTCTTTTGTGATACTCTCCGTTTCGCTTGGAGTTATGTCATATCCTGAATGGAGGGAATGAATGTAATCTTCAAAAAAGCTATGGAAAACCTATAAGAAGCTTTCTAGAAGCGGGAGAAGGTTTTTCTTGCATTATTCAACGAGAAAAGCAGAAAATTTCATGAACTATAATTTTTTGAATGGTCAACGAGCGCATTTTATGCCTGCTCAATATCAGCGATGGAACGAGAAAGTGCTTGATAAGAACTGTTATTACTGTTTCTGTTTTTGTTTAGGAGGTCAAAAGAATTAATCAATGGACGTTTTAGCATTTACTTTAGCTTGAAGTTTAATCAAAGGAAAAAAATTTCTAGTCAATTTGAATGGTGAATTTGAGAGTAACCTAATTTTGGGAAAAATATAGTTAGTATACATTTCTTGTCTTAAATCTCATTTTTTTCAATGATGAAGGAATAGGTCAATATTGATAAAAAATCGAAAGTTTCCGTAAAGATTTCAAGAAAAAAAAATCCATTTTGAGGGGAATGAAAAGTAGACAGAGTTGAACAAGAATACAGCACAGCTTGTTGCTAAAAAAAAGTCACTAAACTCGTTTAAAAGACTAAGAATGTTCAAAATAATATTATATACACTCACCTTTAGTGTTAGCTTTAGGATCATCGATGTACAACGTGGATGGCTCTATTGGAAAAACCTTCGCCGGAGATTTCTTCCCATCTTTTACCTCGTTTTCAGACATTTCATAGATCCTGCAAATATGATATCCTGAAACGAAAACGAAAATGAAAGCAAAAACAACAGTTAATTGAAAGTAAAGAGTGGACGACGGTTCAAATTGGACATAATTACTGTTAAGAAGGCCGAAATGGAAAAAAAAAAATGACGGGAATTGACGATGTTACACAAAGAAGGGGAGACCATCTTGGTGATGCCGTCGCCCACAAGACGTAGAATTGCGTTAGCGTAATAATGTGTCACACTTATCGTGCGAGAACTGAATAATCATAATGAAATCGAAGTTGACAAGGCAACTGGTTCGGTCGGGAAAGTCAAATATGCGAAGAGGAGAAGATATATGGTCAAAGTCTTTGACCGACTTGAAGGAGAATGACTTTTACTCTCTGAAAATCACCGGATTTTGTTTTGCCTGAATCGGGGCCACCTACCTTGAAGGAACACGTGAGTGGCTACTTTTCTCTTCATCGAGTGATTAGGACTTTTTTCTTTTCATTTTGTCATCTTTCCTTGGTGAGTTAGCTCAAAAGGGGTGAATAAGTTGGAATTCGATAACTTTAAGATAATATAGACTCACTGCTGAAAAACGTTCGTTTCGATTGATAACATTCAGAGTTTTCTGTTTCGAAATGCATGAACGCCTCCTTTTTAGCTCTTTGGAACCAATTTGAAAATTAGGATGATCTTAATTGAAATGTTCAAGATTGTAAAATGGAAACTAAAGAATTCACACTAAACTTTGTTCTCATCATTTTCTAAAATTTTCGTTGTTGCTGTAGTTCAAAAAAAGAAAGGCAGTTCTTATTTGTACTGCACTTTTTCAAGCCGTCGCTATTATCTGAACTCGATCGAAAATTCAACGTTTCATTTTTTGAATTTCGAACCTTCTCTCATTGCCTTTAGTTAGAACAATTGTTAACCAGTGAAAGGAACAAATACGTTTCTGAAGAAACAGAAAACTTTACTGCCAGCTGTAAAATCTTCACGGCAATCATGAAAACATCCCTACAAACAGGAAGAAGCCGCAAATACAGATATCAGGGATGAGTTTGGCCAGAGACCGACCAGTTCTTTTTCCATTCCACGCCAATCCGAAACGTCTTTTTACGCCACAACCAAGTAGTATTGTTAGAATAGGAGAACAAGTGTAAGGAAAACAACAAGTTAACCTGTCGTATACGTACTGATGACCAGAAGAAAAACATGCGTATTAACTTGAGTCCTCAGAAGGACATTCGTATTTCTCGTCATTTTTCTGATTCTCAACTTGTAAAAAGTCATGTTGACTGGCAATTCCAAATTTTTAATTGTTTATGTAGTTTGAAGAAAAATGACCTTAAAAGAATGGGAAGTGCTCTTCAATGAAAAAATTGTCTCTGTCATAAGTTTGTTGACCTTTTAATCTGAAAATTGGTTTTTTGGCGAAAAATTCACACAAGTTTTTATAATAGCATCTCTATTTTCAAAAAAAGCTATTTCATACTTTTTATGAATTTCTCCGAGTCAGTTCATTTTTAAAAGCGCCAGACGTGAGACGATTTGCCCGTAAATGCATCAGTTTCTGAAAAACTTTTGAGCTTTATGCCGGCCCAAAAACTCAACCTTATCGTGATGGCAACACTAAGAAGCCATCAGCAACAGAAAAAAACAATGGAAAGGGGAAAAAAAGTAAAAATTATTGTACCGAAGAGCTCTTATTAAAATATAAAAAAACTAAATTTTTCCTTTTTCGAAGAAAAAAACCTTGACAAAAATCCAATTAACCTAAATGACTGACATCTCGAACAGAAAAAAAACCTTCTGATTCTGCACAGTTAATGAAAAACTACAGCCGACACTTCTAAGGAAACCGAGCGCCGCCTTGAAAAAACTGGAAATTTTAAGCCTTTTCTTCAATTAAACTGTTTTCTCTCAAACTTCCGGTTGAACTGGCAATTTTTCTGACCGGCTTATCATTGTTTCTTTAGTTTCTGTGAAATTCAATCAAACAAGGCCGAACTGGGAGAAATGTGAAAAGATGATTTATCACTGATAAGTTGCACTTTTGGAAGAAAGTTGTTAAGTAAAAAGGATTGAGAGTAAACATTATTTGACAAATGTTTCATGTCTAAGTATTCTCATCTTTACTCTACAATGCTAATAGGGTAAAAATGTTATTTTTTTTATAATCCAACTGCGATTCCAAGAAAATAAGCATTAACGTTTACGCATCATATTATGGAAAAAAAACTGTCGTATCTGAACTCTTTTTTGAGAAATGAGAGCCCTTTATAAGGAAGAAAAATCCTTATCTTCTCTGAAACTTTTTAAGAAGATGCGGATGAATTGTTTTTGAACGTCAGAAAAAAAATGATAGCCTCATTGAGCTGAAAAAGTCAACGAAATGAAACGTATCAAATGGATTGATGTGAGGCACGGCTCAGTTTTTCACAGCTCAGTTTTGCCGGAACTAGAAGTCTATTCTGTCAAAGACCCCCGAGCGTCAAGAAATCAATTCCACCATCTCGCTGTAATGAAAAGTTCCGCTGTCTCTGTTTTGTTTTGGTCAACGAGTTTATCATTGAAAAAGGGGACGAAGTTCTCAGTTTCACGTGGCCGCCTCGACCCCGCGGGCGTCTCACTCGCAATGCAACTGCGACTTCAACTTATTCTTCTTTTCTACTTCTCTCGCAGCTTCTTCTGCGATGATTGTCAGTTTTCTATGAAAATAGAGCGTTTTCTAAGTGGTTTTGGTTCAGATGAAATCAAAGAGGAGAACATCGTCGGCCTCGAAGACTTCCTGATGAGTCTCGACCCTCAGACAAGCGATGTGGTAACTATCAAGTTTTCCGCTTTGCATTTTGAGAGTCGCGCCGAGCGAATCGGAACGAAAAATTGGAGTTATCCTAAGTTTACTGTTTAACACTTCAGTTTTCTTAAGGGGTCAAGAAACACTTGGTCTTTTGACCGGCAGTAAGAGGCCAGTTTTGCAATCAAAATTTTTTTAGGGATCTTTCCAGAAAATTACAGTAAAATTGCGCAGTTCAATAGTATTGTGAGTAGGAGAACATGTTTGGAGGATATTCCAAATCAAGTAGATATTATTATTTTTATTTTCCAAAACTCATTCACTTATTTTTTTTTCACCCTTTCAACCGATTAAGAAGTGTTATCGGCAGAAAAATCCAACCATTCAGAAAAAAAACTGTCAGTCAGGGTGGGAGAGCAACATTGGATATTTGACAGTTTTTTCTTAGTTGTAAGCCGGTAAAAGTTTTGAATTAATGAGCGTTGAACTATTCCAACCACGACCAGCTCTAGAATCAAGACAAAAAAGTAAGACTGGTTTTCTTGTGCATCAAAAACCTTAATCAACAAGAAATTTTCGAAAAATAACCTATGGAAACATGATTCTGTGAAATGACTAAACTGACGTTTATAGCTGCTAGAACTTCTTCAAGCGAAAACGTTGCCGGAAAAGAAAGGAAACAGAAGAATGAAGAACATCATGCGAAAACTTCCACCAGCAACTTTGGATCGTTTACTGGAAATTTACAAAGAAACAATGCCACGCAAGTGATTTATGTGAGTTGATTAATTAACATTCACATGGATTTATGGGTATCAGCATCTCAAGAGGATAAAACACAGAAAACGGCCAGAAATGGAAGAAATTCAAGTGAGACTCAACCTTCTTCCGTCTCAAAAATGAGCTCAAAATACAAAAACACTCATTCAAATACCAGATGTGTTGTGAAATGAAATGAACATTCTCAAGTAGCATCCGATAGATTGTCCTATTCTCTTCAAGAGTTTTGAGGTGAACGCTACAATAACATTTCTTAATTCAATTACGCTGCTGTGAAGAACTGGTCCCCTATAATTTTTTGTGTCTGGATGGGTTGAGTTTGGAAGAAAAAGTTTCAAACAGGTGAAGACAAATTCAGACGAAATGCTATTCTAGAAGGAATTTTTTGCACTGCGATGCCTTTCACAGAGTTTTTAGATTTTCATAACTTTCAATACTTCAAAAGTTCGGATGAAAAGCGCAAAAAACCAAGATTTTTTGCAATTCATATGGACTTTCAGCAAGCATATTCTTCAAAAAACCAAACTGATAAACATTTGAGTGCACATTGTATCACAATTTCGAATTTTGCTACTGTAGCAGCCTTTTTTGTATTTAGTTTTCAAGTTTTTGTATGTTTTTCCTTCGCCATTTTCTTAATAAAATTCGAATCAATGGCAGCTGAGATCAGCAGGAGGAGCCAATCGATTGCTCTCCGCGCATCTTGCAGTGACATCCACTGTAGGTTTTTGCTCCTATAAATCTTTTGATTTGTCAGCAAAATTATATCGATATCCTTGCTGAAAACCGAGTCGAACAAAATGTTTGCTACTGTAAGATTTTAATAACTGTTTTTTTTATTTCTTTCTTTTTTTCTGAAGTTTTTTTCATTTCAGTTTTTCCGTTAATAGATACTTGTACATGGAAAAAGAATTTTTTTCCAAGTTTTTTTGAAAAGAGCGGAAAAATATTTAAATTTTTTTGTTTTTTTGAAATTTGATTCTCGAGCTCATGCGTCTCTAAACCGTGTTTAGCAAAAATCAGAAACTATAAGATAACTTTACTGAGTCATTAATTTTTTTAATTTGTGAAATCGATCTGTTAATTTTCAGCAGCTAATTTGTTAACTTCAAGCCTTATCGCAGTTTTTCAAAGTTGTTTAATTCAACAATAGTTTTTTTGCACCTTTTCGAGCTGTTAATCATACTTTATTTCAAATGATTACTTTTCAATTGCTCCTCTTTGACTTGAAAAATGGAGAAAATTTCTTAAAGATCAGAAACGGATCATCAAAAAAATCAGCCAACAGAAGTGCAGTAGAACTGGGAGCTTTGAGATCGTCTGATAATTTATAATGTCTCGGCACACAACTCGACAGCAGCCGTTTTGGCTGAGTCAGCGGAGATCGGGGAAAAAAGAGCAAAGGGATTGATGAAGGTTCATTGCAGATACTTTCCATCTTGCTCGACGTGCCATTTATTCCTCGGCGTTGTAACAAAAGAAGCAGAGAGAGCCGAAGTTTGCCGCCGATGACCCGCTGCGACGGCCAGACCTCTTCCCAACACCTTTTCCTTTCTGCTCTTCCTACTTCTTCTGTACCTCGGCTCAACCTCTCAGCTTCATCTTTATAAAGTACATTCTGAGCAGGTTTTTAAGTTTGAGAAAAGTCATAACATTATCGAGCTATACCCTTCTTCTCTTAACTCGAGACTTTGCGCGTCAAAAAATTCGTCAAAGCTGTTTGAAAATAATAATATTCTGAACAATTTTTGAACCAAAACCTTGATCATTCTCTCACAAATTTATTTTTTTCAATTGTAAATACCACAATTTATCTTTTTTTCGTGTATTAATGAGTGTCATTTGTAGTCATTGAAAAATATTGTTCAATGTGTCTGATGTGTATAAAATTTTTCTCCAGATTAATTATTCCATGAGTTTTTTTTATGTTCAGAAAAATCAAGGCGCATAAAATTCCTACTAAAGTCTTCACAACAATCTAAATATTACGAAAACTTTTTTTGATTGATTTATGAGTTCATTTTGAACTGTTTTGAAGTTTTTGGAGAGAGAAAAAATTCTAAATGTTCCTAACGAAACTCTTTTTTTTAGACATGCGCCAAAAATTCTTTTGAGTCTAAATCTAATTTCGAAAATGAAATAAGTTTGAAAACCTATGCGACCTATTTGGTGTTTTTTCTCACATTGAATTTCTCTTTGCTAGCTACAAATCTCAAAAAATCCGTGATAATTTATACTGGATGAACCACATTTCGATCTTTTCTTCTGATCAAAAAAATATCGAAAATTCTCATTTCTGTTACTTTCTACCTTTCTGTCAATGTTATTACCTAAAACGATCCTACCTTTTTCTTTTATCTTATCAAGTACCGTCGGAGCCAATAAAGGCGTTCGCCTCCAGGATCGCGTAAATGTGTTTATGTCGCCCAATTAACTAATCTAATCTTATCCGCCCTGCACCCTCCGAGTCGAGTGCTGTATTTTTCAAGTTGAGGCGTTGGGTCCGTCGCAGAGGTCATCATCGGACCACATTCCTCGACGCACATCTCCGTCACTCGGCTCATTTTTTCAGCTCCTCTCGCCGTACCGTCGCTTTTCCAAATCATTCAAATGTCAATTGAGTCATGTCAGAAGGGCGTTTGAACGATTGAGCCTCTTTTTTTGATTTTATACATAGCAGCATACTCTTAGTAGAATGATATTGTCCGCATGATATTAACTTCAGATTTTTTCTTTCGCCTCAAAAAATAATATGTCAACACCTGAAATATTTAAAAAAATATAAAATGTCAATACTCTTTTTAAAGATATCGGTTAGCTTACAAGATCGTTTCATTTTTTTTTCCGCATTTTCAAGGTTTGATTACTCACGCCCCAGAGCAACTTTTCAAGAGATCTTTTGTGTTCTGCCAGTTTTTCCGAGCTCGATATTTTATGAGATTTACAAAAATTTTGGAATGTTTTCGCTTTTTCTATCATTTTAGCTTCATCACACAAATTTCAGAAAGTTTTTTTTTCTTTTCTCCAATTCTTCTTCCATTCTTGCCTTTGTATTCTGGAACAGTTTTCACTATTTTCGTATTGGAACAATATTGGAAGTTCAAACTTTCTCTGCTTCAAAATTATGCCAATCAGATCAAGTTATTTCACAAGTTCATTGTTTACATTGCCAGGAACCAATCGAACTTCATAATTGAATTTTTTTTTTCATTTCAAAAAATTTTGTTTGTAAACGAGCAGATGGGTTTCTTTCTGTTTTATTAAAGAAAACAAATGGAATCTGAGGGCAAAGGGTGATGTTTAACGGCGCAGCCGCAGACTTTTTGCCGTCCGAGATTCCAGATGCGCTGGAATTTGCGACCGCATGCTGATGAAAGAAAAAGTCGACAGCTGCGCGAGTTTTTCCACCAGCTCCGCACAACAGTCGTAACTCATTTGTGCGACGGCTTTTTTACCATTTTTCGGGTACTGTAGCACTTTACGGATTTGATCACTGGCGGAGCTCATTTTCAATTATTTCTTTTTTGAAGATCAACCTCCATGATAAAGTGTGATAAGGATGAGTTAATTGGGAAATCTATGATTTCCTAGGTTTTCCTATCGTTTTGCTACTTTAGTAACTCGAAAACTCAGTTGAAGAAAAAAACTTGGTCGAGTTACTGGCTGAACCTCATAATTTAATCATAATTTGAATGCTTTTAGAGACTGGTCAAAATTTTCAAAAGAAAACAAACTTTTCAGAGCTACCTATCTGGAAGACTTACAGTCTTCTCAATTCAAATACTATAAAGTTTGACTGATACTTATTATTTGTGTATTTCATTTACTGCTACTGAATTTACTTCAAAAAGTCCGGGCCTTGTTCTTTTGCAAAAAAAAAATCAAAGATCGTGAAGAGATCTTCAACAGCGTTAGATGAATTTTAGTAGTTCAAGTACGGCTTATCAGCCGTCAGTCCGGGTTTCGTGTTCGGAGGGAAGCGCAGAGTTTTCCTCGAAGTAGGCGGCGTCTGCGGTTGTTTGGCGGATGATGACCGGCTCTCCCCAGCCTTACTATCTTTCGGTTTATTTGCGTGCGTGGCCCCGTGCCGATGAATCTTGGCACTATTGACTTGACCCAACGCCACACTTCGAGCATGTACTCCTTATCGATCTCCGCTGCCCACACGCTCCGATAAATCTCATCTTGTCGACTGGCTCTTCCAACTTGGTTCGATCACCAAAAATTTTGGAAACCCTCTTTTTTCGTAAAAACCAACAAAGTCGGGTTTTTTTCCGTGGAACCCGTAGGAATAAGGCTGAAAAACATTTTTGAGATGAAGTGTAGATGAACATCTTGTAGAACTTTCCGAGGTTTATGAACTGTTACCTGATCTTCTGCGTACTTCGTCGAAAAACTTTTTTTCTCAGTGATGTTGGAGTACAATTTTTTTTTTCTGAATTGAAACGCCTTTTATGAAAAATGAATATAAATTTTGGTACCATAATAAGAGACAATATAGGTACTTTCAGTCTAATCCTAATTGGCATTCTGACCAATTTGACCGCTTAATCCCTGCCCTTTTTACGCGTTCTTGTACCTCTATCCATCCATCTTCTTTCCTATATCTTAGCTCTCGTAAACTATTTTCAACACCTGAAAACACCAATCGTATCTTTTTTTTTGCTCTCATCCTTCATCTTTTTTTTGCCTCGTTCCTGTACAAACATCTTTGCTCCGCCGTTCGTACTCTTCTTTTTCTACTCTTTTTTATCTGTTGTTAACCTCCGCTTATGCACTCTGTGCACTCGGATTTTCTTTTATGTTTGGCGCCGAATAGTTTGATAAGATTAAATTACGACCGACTCGAGTTTTTGCTCTGTTGTGATGATTTACATTTAGTAGAAATTGAGATTGGACATATGGGTTTGTTTAGATTTGGCGAGTGGGAGATTCAGGACGAATCTTGAAAATCGGAAAAAAATGCGTATATGTTTGGTTTACGGAATGCAAGGGTTCTATTTTACACGATTTCCGTTTGAACCTTCTGTGGTTTTTAGATTTCGAAAAGTTTCCGAAACCAAAGTTTTCCTTTTTTTAGTGATGTTGGAGTAGATACTTGGAGAATGTATACCCCAAGCACAACTGAATAAAAAAAGATTCCGCTGAACAAACTTTAAAATGGTTTTTTATGAATAAAAAATGAACTCCTGAATATTCAAAAAATTTCCGAGTTTTGAAAAAAATACTGGAAACTCCAAGAAAAACTACTCTCTTTGGATCATTTATCCCTTTTTTTCGTTGAATCCAGCTGTGAACTTTTTTTTTCACACATACCCTCACCGTTATTCACCTGTCACTTCCTTATTCTTCCAAACAAGCTCGAGCTCACATAATCTTGTATAAACAGTGAGAAAATGCGCTTATAATGTGACGCGATTAACTTTTTCGAGTGATTGATCACATAATGGCCTGAGGGGCCAAGGTGTCGGCGGAGAAAAGAGAGCCCTCGGAGCCGAGGCAGCGGACAGGCGCACTCGGCAGGATCCGCGTCGAAATACAAGAACCTTCTCGTAGTACACTTGTGGCCTTTGCCTTAGTGACCCTCTTGTCGCCGCCTCCACTCGTCCTCACTTGGACACTACTGCTTTTTCCGGTTTCAGTATAAGGCTTAACCTTCGAACTTTCCAGTCCGTTTCAAGGAACTCAAAAATGTTTCCCTTCCTAGTGGATCAAGTCTATTTTGAGATGCGAATCAATTGTTATCCTCCATAAATTTGATAACTTCTTCCTGGATTTCCATCAGACCGTTTTGTTTAACTCTAGCTTTGGTTTGTATTGTTTGATCAATTAAATTTATTTTCCTTTGAAAAAGTTCCATGCGTCTATTTTAGTGCGCTCATCTCTCAACTTTTTGTTTTTCATCTTTTTTTTTCAAATTTTCTCATCAACTTCAATTTTCAATTTCCTGATTTTTTCAGTGAGGTTAGGGTCCAAAGCTAGATGAGGAGATACGTACGATGCGCTGGATCATATTGTTAGCTCTCACTTGGTCCGCCAGTTCCCAGCCGGCCGAGTTATACCCCAGCGTTGACCCAAACCATTATGGCGCCGGTAAGTTTTTTTATCTCATTTTCTCGGAAAAAAACACAAATAAATGTTCAGTGATAAATTTATCGAAAAATATTCTATTATTTTTACATATATTTTCCATTGGTTAGACTACAAACACCAGTAAGCGATTGTATCGAAAAAAACGCTGCTGAAACTTCCAATTGACTCAAATTAGTCCAGGAGTCCTGGAAAATAATAGAAATGTAATAAACAACTATAAAAAAATGATGAATATTTTTCCCAAAGAATTTTTTTTTTTTTTTCACATCAGACCAAATTGTTGTTCAATCATAATTGAACATAATCTTCAAGCCGTTTTTTTTTCCTGAAAATTTGTGAAAATTGATTATTCTCAGACGGAAATCCTTGTTACGATCGCCAGACAAGGCAACCGCAACGATGTGTACCTGACTTCATCAACGCCGCTTTCAACCTTCAGGTTGAGGTGACGAATACCTGTGGTGAAAAGAACCCTACCAGGTAATTTTTTGAAAATTCATGGAGGAAAGAATATTTATGTTTCCAATTGAAAGCATCCAAATAGGTCTGAAAACTGCTTTTAAAAATGTTTATGCTTCAGATTTTGCGTTCAATCCGGTCACACTGGCCAAAGAAGTGTCTGTGAGTACTGCGATGCTCGCGATGTTGTTAGTTACTTTCCGGCTTTTTTCGTTTCGTTTTTTTCCAAAAATTTTTCCAAAGAAATAATCCTTTTTTCCAGATCTTGTCCCACCCTTCCAAGTATCTCACGGACTTTAACAACGCAAATAATGAAACTTGGTGGCAGTCGGACACAATGAACGAAGGCATGCAGTTTCCCAAAAGCGTCAATTTGACTCTAACTCTGGGTTTGAAAAAAATTGATAAAAATGCTCAAGATAAGTTTTCCAGGAAAAAGTTTTGATATCACCTACGTGCGGCTGAAGTTCATCTCTCCTCGACCGGAATCGTTCGCGATTTACAAAAAGACGACGCCTGAGGATGAATGGAAACCTTGGCAGTTCTATTCGTGAGTCTGATTCTTATTATCCCGTGAACTGCTTAGAAATTATGTATGGGCGTTTGGAAGAATATAAAAGAATTTTAATGAAGACGAGGCGATAAATTTTCTTCAAGCGCTTTGACGTCAAGTCTATCAAAATTTTTGATGACTTGTTTTTGGTGCTTAAAAGAGACAAACAAAACATTTTATGATAAGTATAACTGTTTCAAATTGCAAAACTTTCTTTTTCCAGTGGCTCCTGCCGTGCTACCTACGGAGTTCCGGAGAAAGCTCCTATCCTTCCCGGAAACGAGGCTTTTGCTCAGTGCACAAAAGTATTTCTGTTTTTTTTCTGTCAAGTTCGTGATTGTTTCCAGGAGTTTTCTGACATCTCTCCAATCACCGGAGGAAACATCGCTTTCTCAACTTTGGAGGGCCGACCTTCTGCCCACGATTTCGAGAATTCCAATGTTCTTCAGGTTTTGGAAGCATTTCCATGTGAAATTCACTGTATATTTCTAGGAATGGGTTACCGCTTCGGCCATCAAAATCGTCCTTAACCGGATGAACACCTTCGGAGATGAAGTGAGCGTTCTTATATTTGGCTCTAAAACCCAGTTTTTTTCTAGGTCTTCGGAGACCCGCAAGTACTTCGGAGTTACTACTACGCTATTTCTGACTTTGCCGTCGGAGGAAGGTATAGTTTTTCATTGGAAAATGGAGCTTACCAGATAACTTTGTAGATGTAAATGCAACGGCCACGCTTCCGAATGCGTTGCTTCATCGAGTTTCGACGGAGAGAAGAGAATGGTCTGCCGTTGTGAGCACAACACTCAAGGTGAAGATCGCTTTTTCTTTCATAGCAGAAATATTAAGTGGCGCGAAATTAAACTACAAAAAGGTTTCCGCGAACACATTCAGATTATTCATAGAAGAAACAGCAACAATCATCTGTTGCCCAATTCCAGATAAATTTAGAAAATTTCTGGAAATAGTCCATTCTTAACAATTTCAGTTTTGAGGATGCAAAAAGAGATGAGAAAAACACTAGACTTGATTTATAAAAAATGTTTCTTGTTTGAAAACAATTGAATTCTTCAAGATTTGAACGTAATATATTTTTTGACGATATATTCTAATTTTCTTTCAGGAGCGGATTGTAACGAGTGTCTGCCCTTCTATCACGATCGGCCGTGGAAAGCCGGTACCGCTAGTGAGGCGAACGAATGTATTGGTATGGTGGTCTGGTGTGTTAGGGTACTGTAAATTCCGTTTTACAGCCTGCAACTGCTCGGAACTGTCCAATCGCTGCTTCTTCGACCAGCAGCTTTACGACCAGACTGGCCACGGAGGACATTGCATCGATTGCCAGGGTAACACTCAAGTGAGTTTTATGGCTAGTTTGGATTTGAATTAGGTTTTCGTGTCTAAACAATGTTGAAAAGTTACTCAGCGAAATAGCCATTTTTGATTACAAACAAAAAAAAATTGAAGAGGGATTTTCCAGGGAGTCCATTGCGAAGAATGCGTACCAAATCATTGGCGACGAGCTGGCGACAACTATTGTATCGACTGTGGCTGTAATGAGGTGAGATATTGATTCTAGTAAAAGTACTCTCAAAAAGTGTTATAAGTGCCAATGAAAATATCTAGCTTTTAAACTTAAATATCTAAATCGTAGAACTGAAGCCTGAAGAATGGACGGTTCTGAAAAACTAAGTGACGTTGATTTTTGAAATAGCTTCAGGGTTTAAAGCCAATTAAAGTCTCGAACCTGCTCTTTTTAAACATCTTCTCTTCAGGTCGGATCCCTCTCAACTCAATGCAACTCCGAGGGTCAATGTGCCTGCAAACCGGGAGTCGGCGGAAAGTTTTGCGACCAATGTCTTGATGGCTTTTATGACTTTGGACCCAACGGATGCAAGTAAGACTACAAAACGTGATTCAGTATTCAACCAAAAAATCAAGGAACTGCGGTTGCGAAGCCGACGGATCTTTCAATAACTCGCCGCGATGTGATCCAGTTTCTGGAACATGTACCTGCAAGTCTAACGTTGAAGGCCGTCAATGTGACAAGTGCAAGCCGGGATATTTCGATTTGTCTAAGGACAATCAGGTCTTAAATTCTGAAAAATATGAAACCATAAATAATAATTTTAGTTCGGTTGTACGCCATGCTTCTGCTATGGTCACTCTTCGATTTGTACTACCGCTGATGGATATTTTGCTACGAATATTTCAAGCAACTTCAACACTGACAAAGAAAAGTGGATGGCCGCCTCTCGGCTGGGACTTCAAGACTCTCAATGGGCCGAACTGGATCAAGCCATTGCGGTATGAAATAAAATAAATGATTGTACTCATGTTAACAAAATTAAGGTCTCCGACACTGAAAACCTGCCAGTTTACTTTGTGGCTCCTCAGCAGTACATTGGCGACCAGAGAAGTAGCTACAACCAAGATTTAGTGTTCACCTTGAAAGTCACCAAACACGCAGCTGGTCAAGATGTCCGGTTAGTTTTTTTTCAGAATTGAGTCTTAGAATGAAATGAATAAAACTTGAAAAACGACCACGAAGGAATCTAAGCAGTCCTTGAAGGCTCAAAAAAGTCGCACTTTTATAAAAAAAAATCATAATGTAGCGACACCGCATACGTTTTATTTCACCGTGAGCTGTACAAAGTACATTAAGTAATTCAAAAAAATCCAAAATTTGATTGAAAATCGACCTTTCCAAGACTTCATATACGCCTTTTCCAGCGACTTGATCATTGTTGGTGCTGATCGTCAAGAACTTTCTACCTCTATTACTTCTCAAGGCAACCCGATGCCATCTACTGAACTTCAAGTTTGTTAATTAAAATCTTCTAGGTTAATTTTTTTTTTGTTCAGACGTACCGCTTCCGACTCCACGCCGACCCCTACTACAACTGGCATCCAAGAATCAATGAGCTGGATTTTATTGGAATTCTCTCCAACATCACTGCCCTCAAGATCCGCGGAACTTACTCCTACAGAGGTGAACTTCAAAATAAATTTTCGTTTGAAAAAGTATTTTCAGATATTGGTTACCTCGGAGATTTCCATTTGGGTAGCGCTGGAGTTGTTGCTTCTGCTGCAGATCCAAAGAAAGCAACCTGGATTGAGCATTGTGAATGCTTGCCTGGGTAGAAATCAAAAAGAAATGCAGAAATAAACGGGGAATTTCAGCTTTGTCGGTCAGTTCTGCGAATCTTGCCAGTCTGGTTACCGCAGAGAAACCCAGTACGGAGGACCTTTTAACCGTTGTATCAAATGCGATTGTCACGGCCATTCGGACAGTTGTGAGGCGGAAAGTGGTAAGAATCAGTGAAATTTTTCGACAAAATTATTGAATTTCAAACCTTGAAAAAATTGTTTAAAATGACGTTACATTTTTGAACCTCTGTGCAAAGATGAAGTAATTGTTTTGATTTTGACAAAACAAAATGAATTGAAACTCAAGCTCCAAACGAAACAAAAGTTAGCTCACAATTTTCAGGAGCCTGCATCTGCGAGCACAACACGGCTGGAAATACTTGTGAACGATGCGCTCGTGGATATTATGGTGATGCCTTCAAGGGAACTGCCGATGATTGTCAGGTTTGTTTGAAAAAAAAAATGAATGGATTTTTCAAAAAGTAATTGCTTTCAGAAGTGTCCATGCCCTGAAGATGGACCTTGCATTCTCCATTCAGATGGAGACGTTTTGTGTACGGAGTGCCCGAATGGTTATACTGGAAGAAGGTTATCATTAAAAAAATTCACAAAAAAAGTTTCAACTTTGGAAACTTAAAAATATTAAAAAAAGTTTTCGACAAATTTTGAGAATGCTCCAAAAACTCATGAAGTATTTATCCAGGTGCGACGAATGCTCTGACGGCTACTTCGGCAATCCAAAAGATGGAATCGAATGCAAAGAATGTGCTTGCTCCGGAAACACCGATCCCAACTCGATCGGAAACTGTGACAAGTTGGTTCACTTTCAACTAGAATTCTTAATATTTTCATTTTAGAGTCACTGGAGAATGCAAGAAATGTGTATTCAACACTGACGGGTTCAATTGCGAGAAGTGTAAGGCTGGATATTGGGGCGATGCTCTTGCAGAACCAAAAGGAAACTGTCAAGCTTGCGGGTGAGAGTTGAGATAATTTTAACCTTAGCGGAAAAAGTGAAGGCATAATTTGCAAATATTTTCCGCTATTTGATAAAATCAATAGGCTTCAAAATCAAAGTGATCAAAATTTTCAGTTGTTTCGTTCCTGGAACTGTCCGACCTAACAACGACTACACTCTTTTGGAATGCCACCAAGAAGACGGACAGTGCGAATGTCTTCCCAACGTCATTGGATTCAAATGCGACCAGTGCGCGGTAAATTAACAGTTTTTCAAACTCTTTAAAGATTTTTTTAATATCTAAAGAAAAATTCTTTAATTTTTTTCAAAATCAATAGGCTTCAAAGTCAAATTGATCAAAAATTTTTAAACAAAAACTTGATCATTGTGAAAAAAATAACCATCAAGCGGTAGAAAAAAATGAATTTTTCGCTCAAGCCTCGACATAGTGAAAAATTGCTTTTTATATCTGCTAAATGTGTCAATACTTTGAAAATACCTCACTAATTCGGTTCTGATTTATTTTTTATGCTTTCCTTAACTCATTTTATTTCCTTTTTTAAATCTCAGCATCAATCTTTTGAATTTCAGCACGGCTTCTACAACATCTCATCTGGAGCTGGATGCCAAGAATGCAAATGCGATCCTCTCGGCTCGGAGACCGATTCTTGTAACGCCTTCACTGGACAATGCGTTTGCAAGC
This sequence comes from Caenorhabditis auriculariae, assembly GCA_904845305.1. NCBI lineage: Eukaryota > Metazoa > Nematoda > Chromadorea > Rhabditida > Rhabditidae > Caenorhabditis > Caenorhabditis auriculariae. Next base: position 2,210,339 of record CAJGYM010000010.1, on the reverse strand, counting down.
CTGGAGTCACTGGCCTGAGGTACAATGATGACTTTCTTTTTTTTCTCTAAAGGATGTAATCTTTTAGATGCGACCAATGCGAGCCGTATCACTTCGGATTCAGCGCCAACGGTTGCCAGCCATGTGATTGTGAACCAATTGGTAGTGAAAGCCCTCAATGTGATGTGGCTACAGGTGAAATATTTTGTGCTTTAAAGAGATTGACCCCTTGAAAATTTTTTAAGAGAAAAATCAGATCGGGTTCAAACAGTTGTCAAATAGTCTTTTTACTTTGAATTGATCGTGAAAAAAACTTTTTAACTAAATATTAAAAAAATAAAAATAACCCTTTTAGGCCAATGTTTGTGCCGTGAAAGCGTCGAAGGACGTCGCTGTGACCAATGCATGGAGAATCGCTACGGAATCAACTCCGGATGCCTTCCCTGCGACGACTGCTACACTCTTATCCAGACCCGAGTCAACGGCTTCCGAGCCTCTCTCAAAAGCCTTGATCAAACTCTCAAAGAAATTATTGAAAACCCAGCACCAGTGAGTGTTTAAACTTCATTTCCTTCTATTAGGAAACTTTTTTCAGGTCGATGATGACGAGTTTGATAAGAAAATCAAAGAAGTTGCCGAGGAAGTTGCCTTGCTTTCTGAAACGGTTACCAAGAAACTCGGTAAGATTTTGGAACTCTGTAGGAGTATACAAAGTTTTTGAATTTTTTAGAGTACAGCGAAACGAGCATGATTTCTCAAGTTGCTCAACTTCGAAAGGAACTTTCTGAAGCTCTCATTAGCGTGGATGCTGTTGATGGCTTTGTTAGTACTGCCGCTGAGGGGCTCCAAGGAGCCGCAACTGACCTCAAACGATGGGAAGTTGTCAGAGGTAAAAAATACTGAGCTAGGAAACTGAAAATAATATATTCGAATTTCAGCCGATGCTCGACGAGAGCTCCAAAGAGCTTTGGAGTATTTGGAAGACGAAGGAGAGAAGGAAGTAGAGAAGGCGATCGAGTTCCGTAAGAAGTACGGAGAGCAAAGCGAACAGGTATAACAATTCAACCAAATCAACCTTAATTATTGATTAAAGATGTCCAAAACCGCTCAAAAGACTCGCGAAGAAGCGGATAAGCACGTCAAATACGCCGAAACTGTAGAGAAACTAGTCAATGACACCATCCAGAACGCCCAGAAAGCCAATAAGGAAGCTAGTGAGGCTATTTATGGAGGTACGAATCTTTGAATCAAAATCTCAATATCAAAATATCCATTTAGGAGAAAGCCTTTCCCGACAAATCGCCGAACTGAAAGAACGACAATTTCAGCTAAATGAATCATTGACGCGGTACACGAAAAGTTCTGAGTTTTTAAACTGATTTCCGGTTTCAGTACTCTTTCTTTGGCTGAAGAACAGAAACAGACGGCTGAAGAAGCCAACAAACAAGCTGCCGTATCTCTCACCAGCGTTGAAAGTGTAAAACTGCCTTCCGTTGATCCGAAAGAGGTTTTTATTCTTTTTCCGAGTATTTCACTCTATTTCATATTTTCAGCTCGAAGATGAAGCTGCGTCTGTCTCTGAAGAGTCTCGTGCTACGGTTGCCAATACTCAGAAGGAAATCGAAACTGGGACGGGAGCTTTTCGACCAAGCGGAGAGATTGATGATTGAAGCGAAGCTGGAGTTCCAGAATACCAAGCAGCATCAACAGGTTTGCGGAAGAAATTGAAACCCAGAAAAAAAAATTATTCAGGACGTTGACAAAGAGATGGCTAGCGTGGATGAAGCTCGAGCTGATGCTGAAAAGTCTCTGAAACTCGTCGAGGACACATTAAGAGACGCTAAAGCAGATTTGGAAGTCTTGAATGGTGTGAATAGCTTTCCGAGTCTTTACATGGAGTTATCTTATAGAGTTTAACAAGAACATTGACGATTCTCGCACGGCGGCTGTTACCGAAATGGAAAAGCACAGCGATATTGAGGAACTGCTGAAAAAGGCGGCTCATATCGCCGAAGAAGCGGAGGAGAAGATTGGAGATGCCGCTAAGAGGGCTGAAAAGGCGAAGAATCTTGCCAATGAAGCTGCTGACGACGTCAAGGCCGCTCAAGGAGTAAGATTTCAGAATCAAATAAATTTTATTTTTGAATTTTCCAGAAAGTCGACAGCGTCAAGGCCTTTGCCGGGGACATCAAGAAGTCGGCCGAAGATCTTCAAGGTAGCCTTTGCTTTCTTGAAAAAATTCATAGAATTCTTTAGTCGAAGTCGAGCAACTTTTCGACGAGATCAGTGACACGAATAGCAGCTTGGTGTACTACAAGGAACAGGCCGATGCGGACAAACAGGCCGCTGTTGAGGTCAGCCAGACTTCATCTCTGAAATGACGAGCTCGCTAGTTTTCAGGCTGTCAGAAAAGCCGCTCTTGCTGAGAAAACGGCCAAGGAGGCCAATGAAACTGTGTCGAGCGAAGCTGGTCAGATCAAGAAGATCATCGACACCCTTGGTAAAACTTTTTCAATGCATAAACCTAATTCAATTTAATTTTAGATGCTCTCGATTACGTCAACCAAGGCGATTTGGACGAATTGGAAGCCGAAATCGACGCTATCGATGAGATTTTGTCCAAAGCGCAGTTGGAAAAAGACGTGAGTTTTGAGAAAGTTTTAAAAGTTTTTGATTTGCAATTTCAGGTGCCTGGCTTCAAAAGCTCTCAGGCCGAAGAAGAGAAGCGTATCGAATCGCTCAAGGCCGAAATTGCGCATTTGCAACGGGAAGTTGTGAATCTGGAACAAATTCGAGACGCCCTACCTACAAAGTGTTTCAACATCATCAGTCTGGAACAAGAAGGCCAGAAGTAAAAGATTTTCTTCGAAAAACTGCGGTTTTTATCGTAAGGGTTCATTTTATAGCAGTTTTCTATTTTCATTCACGATGTACGGTGTGGAGGTTTCCAATTTAAATTATCGCCATTCTCGTTTCATTTGACGCAATCAGACAAAGCCTTTAAGCTAACACTGATCTCCATCTCCGCTTTTTAAGTAATCGACATAAACTTTACCTTGAAATCGTCACAATGCCCTATACTTTTCTGTTTTATTCGTTGTGCTAAACGCGCTGTGTCGCCAACTGCCAGTGAGCCTGTTGCATCTCTGAAACGCTGCCAGAACTGAGTTTTTTTTGTTTTGTTAATTTTATTGATTCATTCACAAGTATACTTAATCAATGATCCTGCCTTATTTGTTTCTTTTCACGATTGCCTTGTTGTCTTCATTCATATAACCTGCATTTGCTTACTATTTGATTATATCTGCTGATTTTCGCATAAAAATGCTGCTTACAGCGTTTTTTTGTTGCAAGGGAAACATTTACAATTAACTTACTTTTTATCAAAAGCTGGCAAAGAGGTTGATGTGTCTTGGTAGTCGAAAAAATCGATTTTCCTGAAAATATGAAACTTTCGCTTGATTGAGAGAAAAAATACAAATCTATAAAAACTTGGCGTAAAAAAGTTAAAAGGAGATCGAAATGTTGTAGTAACACTTTAGGCTCTGAAGTGAGGTTATGAAAAAGAGGAATTATGAAATTAGAAAAAAATATTTTTTTTAAAAAAATTCAAAAAAAGTGACTCTTTTTTTAACTGTTTCGTGTGCACTTCCGGTTTTTTTGTGCATGCGGAGTTAAAAAGTGCAGTGGAGCGCGTTTTTGAATAAATTTTATTTGACTTTGCATAAAGTTTTTTTCTAATTAAAAAAACCTCATTTTTTTATTCGAAGGTCATAGAACGGCCTTTGTTCGAAAGGTTCTTAAATCTACTCTTGAAAAATTTATGATTTTACTTATGGCGGTTGAACATTTTTTTCATTACTTTGAATTTTGAAAATCATATTTTCAAATTTCCTTTTGAATACCAAGCTAATTTACTTTTCTTCCCTACCAAGTTCAACAAACATAATATGGTGTTCAACATTTTCAAAACGCAAAACAATTTATTCGACCAATTCATGAAATAAAAGAAGTCATGTACGACTGTAATCTCAAAAATTGAACAGAATAATGGATAACTACTGACCTGTCGGCGGCAATATACATCACCCATAAAATCCAAACTAGATTAGTGCTTCATTCGGTGTATGGCCAATTTGGGTATCTTTAACTACGAAGAAAGAGAGGCACCCGTGAGTCGAAGAAAAAAGTGATGAAAAATAAATATCTTTCAATGAAAACTCAGAAACAAATAAATATATGGATGGGAAGCTCTCTCAAATTACTGGGAAGAGAAAAGAAATTGTAAAAGAGAGTTCAAACTGTGGCGGCTCAGAAACAATGGATTCTTTCGCTGATATTTCGAGTTTCCCTTCAAAATCAGCAAGTACTTGAATTTAAACTGAGAATTTTTTTTGAACGCCATAGAATTTTCCAAAACAGTTCACCGTTTCAAAAACAAAATATTAACAATGTTGGGTGGAAATGCAGATCCATTAAAATCGTGCATAAGGAGAGTGATGAGCACTGTGGTATTGGGGAGAAAAGTTCTGGTTTATGTGGGGGCCATTGAAAGGAAGTTCATAATGGTTCATTGGAGGGTAGTAGCCGGGAGGTGGTCCGTGGAGGTGAGGAAAGTAGGGATTCCGAGGATGAGGAATGACTGTCGGTCCAACCATAGGTAAGTGGTTCCCGGGGAAAGATGGTGAGTTGCAAGGTCCTGGAAAAACTTCACAAATTTTTGGTTTTCTTTTCTAGTGTTTACCTGGCATCACAGAATCAGGTTCGGCATGATTCACAGTCCAATTTGAAGCTGTTGCGTCCTCGGCTAAAAAAAACAAAACGTCAAAAAAGGTTATATGGACTAGATATGTGTTGATATTGCGTTGCCAAAAATTACTGAACCAAGATGTAGTTCAGGCAGATTCACACTGTGTATAAGGGACCCAAATTACGCAATTCATTTTTCAATTTCAGAGCCGTTTATTTGAACAACTCACGAGAGTTCCTCTGAACCGAAGCTGGTTCTTTCCCGCAAAACACGTTGGCAAACGGATCGTCAGTTGATGCCAAGTCCTGCCAATTTTTCTGTATTTTTTATTTCTCTTGAATCAAAATCACCTGCGACCATTGTTCTCCAGCTCCGTCCATTGGCTCATCCAGCATCGTTCGCATGTTTCCAATCTCTGGCACACTCATAGGCTGAAGCATTCTCATTAATAACGGTTTCTATCTTATTTCTTCTGTACCTGCGTTGCAAAAGAAAAATTGGAAGATTGGGGTAGCTGAGCGTTCATTTTGATTTCTTTGTACAATCGCTCAGCGAAACTTGCTGTAAAATAAAGATAGAAACTTCAGGGAAGTTTAAAAACCAGTTTCAACACCAGCCGTTCTAGAAATATGGTGCAGAGCGGTCAAAAGAGCTTGGTCGTTCTCCAAGTCGTCAGCGATCTGAATTTCGAGGATTCATCATAAGAAGTCTGTTTAAGGTTCAAAAATCCCGAGTTGAAAATAAATACTGAATTTTGACATAAGAATCTATTCTAAGTTTGAAACGCACCGCTATATGGTAAAGCATCTTCGAAATCAGCATCAATGTGGTTCGTTTCGTGTTTCTCATTTATTTGAGGCCGCTGCAATACGTAAATCGGGAGCAAAGCCGTTATTTCATTGATCCTCTGGTTTTCTGGGTGCTTTAAGAAGTAGACAACCTGCAAACTTTTTTCTGAATTTCCTATTTCCAATTGCTACTACCTGGTCTAGGATCTTGCCGTCGTGACTCAATAACAGCAGTAAATTGACAGACAAGTAAATCAGATCACTAACTCTGACGCCTTCAATTTGATCATGCTGAAACGTTCCGATGTATTATTATATTATTTGAAGCATGAAAATCATAGAAACAAGATTGTTGACTCATTACCGTTGCCAGTTGACTACAGGCGACCCTTAGGATGTGAATGATTTGTTCCACAAAACAAAGATTTCCGCTTCGGAAATCTCTGAACACAGGCAGGTTGCCGTCTTGATTTGCTGACTTTGATAGCAACTGAAAACATTTCTCTTTATCCGAGCTTCTCAAACTATAAAGTACGTTCAAAGTGTGCTTCAGTAAGACAGGACGCATTCCGACAAGTTTGTTCGAGGAAGACGTGAGGTTGTCGCATCACGAGTTGCTGTACCATGTCTCCCAAATTGTGTCCAACACAAAGATGTCGGAATGTGCACAAAATGCTTTCCTGAAATGTTAACTTGGATTTTTGGAACGTTCGATTAACTAACAGTGAGTTCTTCCAACATTTGCGCTTCCTTATTCGTCAAATGATTGTAAGACGAATACGCCGTCTCTTCTATCAGAACACGTAGAAGATGTTCAACGGCTTGATTTCGAACAAGGAACTCCTGAGAAAAAATATGCGTCTTCTATGATATGAAAGGGATCAAGTTAATGGATCAAAATGAGAAAATTCATTCAAACCTTGTTCATTTTGTTGTTAGCGCACATGTTGGAGATGATCTGAACAGTGTAGAGCATGACGACTGGAGTTCGAACTCCGAGAAGCATCAAAAGTGAGTGAAGAAGGACTTCATCCTCCATTCTTGAAGGCACATCGCTGAGGTTCCTCAGGCATTCCAAAGATGAAACAACAAGGCGGTCACTGTCGTGAGACAGAAGAGGAGCCAAAACTTCCCTAGCCCCACTTGCCACAACAGTTTCCGCATCCTTCAAATATTTGGCTTGTGAGAACTTTTGTCGCCGGGGAAACTCACAAAGTTAGTGAAAGACTTCAACAGCTGTGTTGATCTCCAGAGCAAGTTTTCATAGGTACAAGACTGTATAATGTCCAACAACTTTCGGGCTCCATCCGCTTTAATAAAGAGCCCCTGAAAAGATGTTCCTTTCTTAAAAATATAAAAAAAATTAGGAAGAAGTTTCAATTTTGTAAAAAACTTTGAGAAATTTTTAAATTCTTTCTGGGTAAATATTCTCGAATTCCAGGGAAATTCAACTTTTTCATTCTCGACTTACTCTGAGCTCATTCTGCTTATCGCATATGATTCTCACAAGATCCACAATCACCGGGAGTAGTTTTTCGCTCTTCTCGTCTCCGAGCCATCGAACAATTGGCTGAAAATAAGCAATCCTATAAAATTTTGATGGAAAGTGCCACCTGGAGAGCGTTGATTCTCCTGGCGATAGGAATGAGTCCAGGGCCAGCTTGTCGGTCGGAGAGCAGCGAATGAAAAGTCAAAAGCGCGTATTTGTAACAAGAAAAGTTTACAGTGCTAAAGTTAGGACTTGAAAATTTGGTGAAAAATGTTTTCCTTACTGCATGTGCTGAACAATGTGAGTGAGCAAACTTGGGCTGGTACCAGCTACATGGGCTACTAGTTCAATTCCATCAGGTCGGTTGCAAATGTGAAATATTGTTCCTAACGCTACTCGGATGATATTCTGAAAAATTGATATTTTGAAATTATGTGTCATGTAAAAAGTGCTCTACTTTGAAAGCTTCGTAAAAAATCTCTATACACTAATCTTGCGACAAACTTAGAAGCCCTGATTCAAAAAAAGAACTCAATGCGTCGCGGTAACGAAGCGTTTTTTGTACCGGCGCTCTTGCATTTTTTGAGTTGTTTTATACAGATTTTATATAGCAAAAAGCTGTTGATTTAAAAAAAAGGCCGATTTTCTCACTTGATTCATATAAAAACTAATGCGAAACAAAAAGTTTTCGAGTAAATATCATCTTCGAGAAACTAACTGGATACTGCATTTTGTCGCGGAGGACGTCGCTGAGAGCATGGATCACTCTGACGTCGGCAATCACCGGCTTCTGTCTTCTCATCGTGTCGCTGTCCATTTTGGCAATGTTCTGCATGATGTACACAGCTTTGTAAACCACGGCCTAGATCATCCGCTTTTTAAATAATTTGGATAAAACATTCAAACGTGATCGTTATCTTTGATGAGCTGCGTGAGCTCTGGAATAGCTCTGACTGCACTTCCGTACTGTTGCTCTGGACATGCTGGTATCCCATCGAACTTCATTTGTTGCTGAAAAAAATACAATTATTATACTTATTTTTTTTGATTTTTTTAGGCCGTTATTATTTCTCATAGTTAATAAACCGCTGGCTTGATATATAATTTAGAAAAAGAAGTTGACTGAAGATTATCAGCAGAAACGAGTGAAAAAGAGAGTTTTCAGAAGCCTCTGCATTTTTGTCTCAAATTAGCGCTTCATTTTTTTCTATATTCATAATTTTTAAGTTTCATTTGTTATTCGTTTCCAGACTGCAAAATAATGATTTAGTATTGCGAACCTTTTTCGAACTCAACTGTCCTGATTAAAATGAGTGAAAATAATAAACTTTTTGCTCGTTGGTTAGTTCATACGTAAACAGTAACCATAAAAAACGACCTCCATTATCTATTGATTGATCAGAAAAAAAGACGAAGGAAGCGTGACTTCGCTTCTCCAGAACGTGGACATTTTCTCGGCAACATCTTATCAAAATTAGAGCGCATCCATCCGTCATGGCGCAATAAAATGTCGAGAAAGAAGGTGTGAAAAGACGTGTCGGACCGATCAATTTAGTGACAACCTTGGGTTTTTTGTCTTCCACTTATTCTTTTTTAGAAGTGGAGTGTGTTTCGAATATATCGATTATTGCGGATTGAAAGTGTCAAAGACTGGGAAAGTTAGAACTTCGATCAGTTTTCTGAGATCGGATAAATCAGAACTTATCAAGAGTTTATTTCGAAGAATCAAAATTTGGGCTTCTTCGATTTTTAAGAAGCCTTTGACTTATTTTTTATTTTGCAAACGGATCCTGCTTTGGCTAAAAACTAAGTTTCAATCCAACCGGATATTGTGAAAATCTTGGTGATTGTCCTAATTAAGATGAGGATTGCTTAGAGATACTGTTGGTATTAAATGAACATTACTAATACTACATGTTAATAATTTCTTTCTGAACTTTCATGTTCTAAAACTTCATTTTCGTTGATTTTACTGTTAATCAGAAGCCCAAATTACGGTATTTAAACTAGAGTTTTGCCTCTTTTTGATCGATTTTTTTTGAATAATTTTCATTTCTGTAGAAACCGACCTGATCGGAAAGTTGGGATTGTTCGTATTCTGTGACGTTGGACATACCGGATATGTGGGACGAAGGGTGAAGAGAAGATATCATTGAGGGCGCCTCAAAATTAATCAACCTTCTAAGAAGTTATTCGCGATTCACCTCGCTAGGATTCATCGTATGGAATCCGGAGTCGAAATTGCGGTTCCTCCACATTTCCACTCGGTTATCCGTGCTCATAGGCTTCATAGATGTTTGAACCGTCAAAGCCGGCGTTAATATACAATTTCTGAAAGAAACCAGAAACTTCAAAAACGAGTAAAAACAATTGAAAAAAATAACTTTAGAAACTTTGAATTAAGTGAGCAAACGCTTTTGAGTGCTAACATTGGCAAAATTATCTTATCGTTAAGGCGATTATCGCTTTTTTAGGCGCTCTTTTTCAAGGACATTCGAAATCGATGTGTTTTTTTCCTGCAAAGCCTTATCAAAACGCGAGCTGCTACTGATAACAGTCACTGACAACACTCACAGCCTGGCAGAGTTGTGAATTAATGGGCCCAAAGAACAATTCGAAATTAATCGCTACTGTAGCCATTCTCAAAATGGGAAAACTCACTTTTTAGGAACTTCATGTTGTGTGGCTTCTATTTGAATTGACGAACACTGCGCGATATTATTGTCTACGTCCATTTTACCCTCAAAATTGAGAGTTTAGAGAAATAAAAAGATGCACAAACGAAAAAATTAAAAAATCTAAAGTTCCCAAGGAAAATTTTTCTCTGTAATATGTATTTATGAAAGTTATAAGAAAGTTTGATGCAGAGAAATGAGAAAAAATTGAAGAGAAGAGAAACTTTGAATAGAACGATTCTCAAGGTCTTCAGTCATATTCACCCAAACTGCAAAATATAATAAAATTGATGTGGTGATGGATACAATTTTTTCTCAGTACTGTAAGACTTTTTGGAAAAGTCTCTTTCAAGCAGAAAAAAACTTTGGAATGGATTCCACAAAAAAATTCAACAGCTTCATCAGAGAGTGTAGAAGTTCAAAAAGGAAAAATTGAAAACGAACATGTTGAAAAATACTTCCTTAATAATAATTTTGATGTTTGATTGTTTGATAGAATTTTTCTTGAATTTTACAAATATCAACACAATCTTGTTGAGAAGCTTTGAAAGGGTCCACGTATCAGCCTACTGTTTATCTATGTAAAAATGACTCACTGAAAAGTCAAACAAGCAAAAATGCAGTTTTTAAGTAGAGATTACGATCGACAGGAAGCTTGTGAAATAGGCTGTTAAGGAGTCAAGGAAATGGGAATCATGGTTCAAGATTTCTAAAACTGTTTGATGATTTTCTTCTTGCTCGAAAGCGTTAGTTGATTTTTTGTGATGACCAGGACAAAAATTGAGCGGTTTTTAATTTTATTTTGAACAATCAACATTTATTAGTGGTCCTAAACGATTCAGGGCTCAAAAATGAGCTTAATTCGAAAAAGCGCGTATAATAGACAAAACGGAAATAAAATAAGACTTCACTGAAAATTTTCCATTCTGTCTTCCAATTTTTTTGAGCAAAACTTCATTTTGTTCTCGAAGAATCGTTGCCCCAAAATTTTGATTGGCGCCAATAACTTTCTTCTTTTTTTTTGCACATTCTGCACTTTTTAATTTGGATTCCTTGAGCGATTTCTTACGATGATGCTATCCTAAAATAACATTGTCTGATAGGAAACTAAGGGACAGTTTTATATGACTGGAGCCAAGAATAACATTGAGAGAAGTGAATGAAAAGGCAATTAAAGTGGCCATTGGGAGCGATAATGGCGTCGAAACGATAAGAAGGCGTGAGGAGCGATCAAACACAAATTGAAAGATTATGGATCGCGGCAGCCGGGAATAAGTAATCGAATACAAGCAGCTCAGTGTAAAATAGGAGCACGCGGCGGAGGACAAAAAACGGAGCCTAGAGGCTAGGAAATGGCTCAAGAAATAAAGAACTGGGATGGAAAGAGCTGTTGCAATAGAACACGAAGGCTAGTGCTGCTGTTTCCAGCCGTGTTGCTGCTGCTGTTGTTACGCTGATGGATTACGTGTTATCAATCATCCATCGTCTTCCATCGATTTCTTTCTCAATTTTCGTCTTTGGGTTCCAGATAGTACTGATCGGAAATCAGTTGATCTTTTGAGACCCATTTTTCCATTGAGTTTCTTTCATTTCGCTAAAATCCAGAAGATAAAAGTTTGATACTTTGAATTTAAACTATTCTGGCGGTATCTATTATTGAATTGCAGTTTTTAAGGACAAGAGTCCGATTATGATGATCGAGAGCTGACTTCAAAAAGTTAACTTTCCTAAAAGTGAGACTTTTAAAAACCATGAACAAGACGGAAAGCTCAAAACTACAAGCTCACTTGTCACAATTTTTTGACGTTTCGAAGTTACAATATCCTTTTTTTAACTCCGAAATCAGTATTCATTCCACTTCTATACCTGAATCCAACGCTCTGATGATTACTTTTTCCTTTTCCGACCGACTTTTTTGTCTTTTGAAGGAATTTGAAAACATACCATGCGAGAGCTTCATTATAATCAAATCGGACCTAGAGAAAGAGATAAGGGGAGTTCAAATCAAAAATTGAGAAAGACGTTAAGAAATCGGCAAGAGGAGAAAAAGAAATGAAGTGCGAGAGATGAGAGCGATTCCAGCTGTTGGATCGACGGTTGAATGAGGTTTCCGCTTGGTCAACGGCTCGGCTCGCTCTTTATTAAAAAAACGTCTTCTACTTTCTGGCTTTGATTGGCTTCCGGTTACAGGTGGGCTGATTCGAAAAGAAAACTCTAAAAAAACTGATAAAAAAGGAAGTCTTTAAAAAACAAGTGAACGGACTCAAGTTCTTTCAATTTCAATTGAAGTAAGCTTTTTGGAGCAACTCTGGATAAAACATTTTTCTGTTTCCAAATGTAATCTTTCAATAATTGATCATTTTACTGAATTACGTCGTTCAGCTGAAATAATGTTTTGATTGAAAATTTGATTCTCCAATCTTATGATGCTCACTCAATGTTTTTTTGCTTCTTTATATTCTCCTTATTATTTATTCTCCAGCTTATTGAAAAATAAATTTGGAAATTTCCAAAAAAACTATTTATTTTAATATTCATAACACCTGAAAGGTGCTTTGAGAGCTAGAACGATTGCTGAAAAGAAAATGGTACGATCGCCCACACTGCAAAAGCCGTGGACCTCATTTCCGAATCGTTTAGCGGCAGAATTTACGGTCCAAACACGTGCATAACTCAGCCAATATGTGTCTTGCGCGGCCATGAAAGTCGACGGTTATGGGCCGAGAAGTGCGCGAAAAAATTGAAACAAAAGACAGGCCGTCGTCGGACGCCGAAACCGACGAAAAACGCCCTGGCGACAATCTGAGAGGAAAATCAACGTTCCTCGTCTCAGTGATACAATCGACGCCACACCGAAGCGAATACGGCCCTCGAGGTGTAAACTTGAAATATATGAATTTTTTTGCAGTTTTTATCCGCCGTTTTGGCCAAGTTTATCTTAGTCGACACGACTAAAACGAACTCGTTAATGAACCGTTGCGCGGTAGGGGAAGTGTAGGTTCTGAAAACGTGCCTCTGGATTCTGTTTAGGTCAGATCTTCGGACTGAGGTTTGAGAAGTGTATAAAAGTACAAAATTGTGGAAGTCTCAGAACCTTCTTCAAGCTAGCGTAAAAGTTGATCAGTCTCTTCAAAACTTTAGTTCATTCAGATCGCTTTCACCTGCCCATAACAGTTTTTGAAAAACGACAGCTTCAGGTTCTTGGAGTTTGAATTAAGAAGAAAACAATTTTTGATCTGGTTGGTCGTGTAAAAAAGATTTCGCGAGATTTTCATGCTTCATATCAGTCTCCATTTCCTTTTTTTCTCATTTTTTTTTTTGCTGTTTTTAAAAATATTCAAGGATACTTTTTCAGAAATTTTGATTGCAAAAATCAGGAAACTTTCTCACAAAAAAACTTTGGTTTCAAAAACTCATTAAAAGCTTCACTATCTCAAACCTCGGCACTTTCTCAAAAAAAACCTGTCTTCGAAAGATTCCATCAATTTTCTCGAGCACGTGGCTGATGTCAATGGAAATCAATGTAATTTTTTTTGAAATCGTTGCGGCTAAAAAGAGCTATTCATCAAAAGGAAATCGGGTTTGGGACAGACGCGGAGGTCCAACTTCAGCGACCCACTGATTCATCGGATTGTCTTAGAGTCCAGGTGCGAAGTATCAACCCCGACGACCGACGGAAGACCGCCAGCGGCAAATAAATCACCGGCCGCATCGATTGACACCAAACATTTTAGTAGCCACGAACTGCCGCCTTGGATCGCAGGGCAAAAAGAAATTAAAAAAAGAGAGTCGCGAACTTTTGAGACGATAAAAAATGACTGTTGTCGCGTGCCGATCAGCCACTTGGACGATGGCTGCCAAGCCGCGCCAATGAAGATTTATGAAAAGCATTCCAAGATAATTGAGCTTGTTCTACTTCGAATCTTAAGTTGGAGATTTGCAGAAAGTTTTTGAATTCAAAGAATTTCATGAATGGGATTCATCAAAACTGAGATCGCGTCTTTTTATTTCACTTCCAAAAGGAAATAAAGGCAAGCAACTCAGCGGGATGATTGAAGTTATATCAAAAAAAGACAAAGGGAGATTCGATTAAGAAAGAGGAAAACATCTATCGCAAGTTAGATTCAGAAAAAGATCAGGACGACCAGTTTTCTGGAAAAATGAATGATAATCGAGCCAAGTTTTGATAATCAAATCCGAAATTCACTTTTTCTTTATTTTCCAGTTTTAGACTTAAACTCAACCAAATAAAAAAGAAGGTAAGAAACGTTTCGGATTGGAAAAAAAAATGAGGATAATTTTCAAAAAATTTGGATTTTTCAACAGCTGCAACAATTTGTGAAGGAAAGTTGAAATGAGCGGGAGGTTATGAGACGGCAAAATAGTTCAAAAGCGACATTACGCGCCGACGGAGGACCGTGCTCGAAATGGGTGGATGTAAAGTCGTTAAGCAGCATCAATATGCGCCATCATATGTTCGGCGGTGACCTGTGGCTCTTCTCAGACTCGAGGCAGCCGTTCGAAGACCCGTTAATTATGCCAAACTGTCTCTTCGGCGCGTGCAACTGCCGATTTGTCATGTTGATATGTGTTTGTTCAGTAGGCGGTTGAGTTGTTTAAGGTTGTAAAATAGGAGCAGCCAGTTTGAGGTAGTGATAATTTGTTACTATTATTTCTAGTTCCGTCTTGGTAAGCCTAAAGTTCTAAGAAATAGTGATCATGAGCAAGGAAATTGCTCTAAACAAATAGAAAAAAAGGTTAGATTGATGGTTGAGTGAGTAAAACTACACGCATTCTTGAAATACTAAGACATGGCAGAAACTAATTTTGTGCTCAATTTCCAAAAGTTAGAAAGACATTATCTTCTTTATTTTCATTGGACGATTCTTAAATTAAACAATATGAATCGTTTCGAAAGGCAGAAAGAGAACTTATGATTATATAAAAATGAAGAGTGCAGTAAAAATCCTCCGCAACATAGAGAAGTTTACAGAAGTGTTTTGGATGAGTCAGTTTCAAACCAGACTTCAATAATTGAGCTTATATTCAACAAATTACAGGAACTCTTTGAACTTGGCAGGCAAACTGAAGCTTAAGGAAGGGTACGGTAGTTCTAACCGACACTGAAGAAAATTCAAATTGATGATTCATGATGGATGTACAAAAAAAGCTTGAAGCCAAAAATGGAAAGTCGAGGATAGAAAACAAAAGGCCGCGACGTTTCCAAAGAAGCGCCACCGAGAGCACATGAGTAATCCCCTTGGAGCAAGGCGAGGCGTCGGTGATAAATGGGTTTTCGCATCGAATATCGTGCCCAATGGCGATGCAATGAGCTATGAGAGCAAAAGAGGCGTTTGTAAGAAACAAGACGGCACCGAAGACGGATGTCTCTTTGAGTGGTGTTGAGGGCGGCGAGAAGAGCGGAAAGATGGGCGTCGTTTCTGAATATGGTGGGTCCGCGAGAAAAAAACGGTGCCAGCTCTGAGTTCACGGAATTTCGGAGGAAAGTTCAATGAAATCGAAAATTACCTTTGCGAGCCATTCGAAAAACTTTGTGTGATTTCATTGATCGTTCAAGCTTTTTAATAATTTTAGCCGGTCAAAAATAAACGCACGAATGTACAGAGGAGATTGAATTTCCTTCTCAAAGTCTCGCTTATGAATAAAATGTAAGTTGATAAACAAAACGCTGATTTTTAACTGACCGTCCACTATTCAGTTTCCTGCAAAGAAACTTATCGATCCAGGCAGAAGCCAAATGACTGGGAATATCCAACTTTCATAATTTTTCGATCAAAACCCGACAAGAAATGGTCTCCAAAAACCCGAAACAAAAATGGGAAGTTTTTATTACGCTGGAAATCATGAAAAGAAAAAAATATCTTCCAAACCAATTTTTTGAGAAGTATCAGTTTCGATATAGCAATCAGTTACAAAGGTCACTTTTTGTCCTCAATGACAGCTACTTTCTATATATCGAAATAAGCATAATTTCGTGATGAAGACGTGGTCTTGATTTTTTCCCACCGACTCATAAACTACAATAGTAACTATGAAAAAGGAAAAATTCAAAAAATGTCGATACATCAAAAGTTATCTAACACATTTAAAGGTCTTTAACGAGCCCATTTAAAGAAAATGGGAAACGGTATGGATTGCGAGAAATGACACCTTTGAAGTGTCCGGTGCCACGCTGTGCAAATTTTTTCTTCCTTTTCTGTTCAACTTCTAAGAAAAAAGACTCAGATGCTGGGCACCTGCAAAAATTCCACACGTCTCTCCGGAAAAGTACAACGATATGAGCCGAGGGCGTCGAGAGAAATGGTTAATGGCCATTTATACAGCGGGAAGACAATAAGGCGGTGTCCTTTATCACGTCATTCAGCGCGAGAAAAATGCAAGTATTGAGTAAATATTAGAAAAGAAGCAAACGATTGATTTGAATATTCCGGTGAATGATTCCAGATAAATCTTGTGAAAATAATCTCGTAGCAGAAGAAAACGTGAAAGGATAATTTAAATGTTCTGAATGAATGAAAAAATTCGAAAAGAGGAAAATGAATCAGTGTGAGAGTATTTTTTTGCAATTTGAAAAAAATTATCGTAAAATTGAAAGTTATAAAAAGTCAGAAAACATTTGAAAAATCGAAAAAAACTTTTTTTCAAATCAATCTAGGAATTTGTTCTTAATTCCTCGGAGAGGTTTGTAAAAAAATCTTTCAGATTAAAAACTTTTGCTCATCAAAAAGCATAAGAAAAAGCGGATTTTCGATTGAAAAATTTGGACTCAGGTATTTCAGAAAGACACATTTTTTTCCATATCAATCAAATTTTTGGAATGGTGATAAAAAGTTATTTCAGAAAAAAATCCTTCATTGAACTTTTGACAAAGATTTCGTCTTCAATTTTTTTAGAGCCATTACTCACGCCTTGTAAAGAAAGTTTCTATAATCATAGGTTATTCGTTCAATCGGACCACCTTCACAAAGCATACAAGATCAATGTGTTCAGAAATAACTCCTCCCCGAAAATACAGCCGGAAGACATACGGCTCTTTTGTCCAAACGAATACATGCCGCTCTCTGAAATATCGTGTCCTAGAGTATTTCGGTTGACCACCAGCATCCGAGGTCGTTCTCCCGCATTTCTATGTCCAAAGTGTCGGCCCAATTCGAAATCTTGGTCGTTTTCTATTAGTTGAGCTCTTCGAATATAATATTTTTTTTTTCAATTTTGAACTTACTACATAATTTTCTCTGTAGTGAATTGGTTCCATTATCCAAACTTTTGGATTGGAAAAGGTAAAAAGAGTTCGTAGGGTTTCGAGAACCTCAAAACGAAGACCCGAAGAATCTACAGGTTAGTTTAAAATTATTTCAATCTTGTTAAAAAAAAAAACGTAGTTTGAGCTTTGATTGCACAAGGACAGTTGGTCTTCACGTTTTCTTCAAAATAAAAAAAAATTCGCAATGAAGTTCCTATCAAAGTTATTCAAATGGGGCTCAAACAATAGAAATATTTCGTTTCTTAGGTTTTTTTCAAACTTCTCTGTAAAAAAATCGCAGGACTTACTGAAGCATCACAATTTTTCGAAAAAAAGAATCAGATTCCTAACGATTCTATTATGTACAACAAAGAGTGTTCCGGCCAATTTGAACAAAAAAAAACAGAAACTATGATTCTGTGATGAAAAATCATATTTTCAAGAATTTTACTTGTAGTTGAATCAGGAACCGCCAAAAGTATGGGCTCCGTTGAATTTGGCGCATCTGGAGAATCACAGCTAAGATGACGTGATGGCAAGAAGACGTTGATGACAGCTGAGACGGACGGCTCAACCAACAGTCCGTCCTTCTCGAAAGGCGCCCTCTTTTGTCCCGTTTCGACCAGCTGCCACTCCTATATCATGCCTGATCCGCGCTCCAACAACAGTCGCTGCTTTTCTTCTTCTTCTCAATCTTTTCTCCTGACGTCCGCCACATGGCTGTCTCAATGTCAGTTTGGCACGTGTCTACTGTTAAAGGAAGCCATTGCAACCTTGGAAATAAGGAGTAGATTCAAATCTTTCAGGGGGATGATTTTTTTGAGATTTCTACTCGCTACAATATTGTGCGTTCAACAGCTCGTTTCCGTGCAGTCACTATCAAAAACCCAACTCAAGTTTTGAAAAAAAAGCCAAAAAAGTTGATCGCTCTCGTTTTTGAAATTTCAGGAGTTAGCGTCAGCAAAACTTGGGTTAGATCTTTTTCATTTCATTCTTAAGATGGGTTCGTGAAAAATAGGCAGAAAAATCAGCGGGATGAGAAGAGTTATACTGACAAAAAAACGACTTGAGATCGATGAAAAAAGCGGAAAAAAACTAAAGCAAGTTTGATTTCGAAAAAAAGCAGAACAAGCAGTCTTCTGGAAAAACTCCAAAACGTTTCAGAAAGATGTAAACCCTTACAAAAAACTTGTGACCGAAAGTTTCTTCGCATCTTTTCAGACCGTAATGTATGTATGTTACTTGCGAAACATGGAGAGACCAAACTCGTACTCTCCTCATTCTGCTCACTGTCTGAGGTTCTGCGGGCAGGTCTGTCGTTTCTTTTTTGAGATGCGGGCAGGCATATTATTTTCCCCCTGAGCTCAAAAATTCGACTACGAAAAAAATGACAGTTCACATTAAAAGCCCTAATGAAATAACTTTAATGAAAAAGTTCTATTATCATTTGAAATGTGATCCGCTTCCCTTCCGGCTCCTGAACATCCTTTTTTCAAATTTCGGCCAAGGGTCATTCAGACCGATAAGCTAAAATTTAACTGAAAATAAAAAATCCGGATACAACTTTTAAATAAATCGTTCTTGTTAATCATGATGATCGCCTTCAAAATCTTTCTGTTTTCTATACTCATTTCACAAGCAAAATGTTTTTAGAGTTGTATTCCATTTGAAGTTTTCAAATTTTAAAACTTTGCAGATGTTTCGTGGTTTTTTTTGCTTTTTTTCTCCCTCTTGTCATTGGCTGTATTTATTTTGCCTCACAAATGTCTACCCCTTTTTAATTTTTTATTTTCGCCAACTTCAAATTCGGAAGATTCAAAAACATCTGAAACCTGTTTTTTTCTTTGCAAACTTAGTGCAGAACACGTTTTTTTAGTTATTTTGCTTTTTATAATTTTTCCGTTTGTTTTTTTCAGTTTATGACAACATACGGTTTTCTTAAGTCACATGAACAAAAAAATGTTTGAAGGTCGTCAAATTGTTTTCATATCTTCATTTCAAGCTTTCTATATTTGCAGTCTCTCTCCCGAGCTTTTTTTCCAAAAAGCAAGAAAAATAAATCTAAAAACAGATAAATGTTCGAAAATCTAAAAATAGCGTATCTACGCACTTTTGGAGAGTTCAGAGCATCATAATGTAGTACAGTAAACCAGACAGAAATCAAAAAAAGTTCTGATTACTTCATGATATCATCTCAATGCATCACTTTGTCGTTGGTGCTTATAGGTAGCCTTTTTGTTTTTGGATAGGCTTTTTAAAGCTGTTCCATGACTCGAGAGATTTTTCTTATCAACTTAATTTTGCTGTTTATTCTCAAACTATGAGGAAAATGGAAAATCCTTGTCCAACTTCATGAATGAGTGCTGCATATTACCTTAAGTTCATAAAATTGGCTTCCTATCAATTTCTCAGTTTCTGTTGATATTCTGTGGATACATTGATACCGGCACGTGAATGATCAGTTCTTTTTTCTGGATTTTACTAAATTCTATTTTAATTTTTAGAATTTTTACTTTTTTCTTTTTCATTTGTCCATAGAATTCAATCGTTCATTTTCTCAAAGATTTTTTTTCCAATTTTATATTGAACAAAACTGAAATCAACTAAAAATTGTTTTTCTTCCATCTTTTTTTCCTTTTCATTTTTCAAAGCTTGTGTGATCTGTGTGACCTTTTCTTTATGAAATAGTTGAATGAAACATTTTTCTTAGAAAAACGATTGATTGATACTTAAACAAGGATAAACAGCGTTCGAAGAGCGGGACGAGCGAGGTGCCTGAGCTGACGTGTGTTAGAGAAGCGAGGGCCGCGCAGAGACGCAGGGTGGACCGTCACTTCTCCGTGTCCCTATAAACCATCGTTGCGGCTCCTAAGCCTCAACTTCTTGTTTTTCTCGTTTAATTTTTTTCCTTCTTATTATAAGTATTAAATAATTAAGTTACCATTGCGTTGGTTTGTTCGATTTCGAACTCCTTCTAAGAATTCTTGATTTTTGAACTTTACAGAGAAAGCAACTAGAAAAAGTGTAGCCGCGTCAAAACTTCTCGTCATGACTTCTTTATTCCGTCAAGGAGTAATTTCAACAGCTCTAAGTGAGTTTTTACAACTATATTTTTGTTTTTAATTATTGCAGAAAAAAACTGAACATTTACTGAAAAAAACGAATTTTATTAAGATTGTGAGAACAGCTTGAAATTTGTTCTAAATATTATCCGATGGTAAAAAAACAAGAAACTTGTGAAATTCGAAGTGTTTGTCTCCTTTCGAGACAAATTCGTTAAAAAAATAATTTTCATAGTTTCATGCGGCTTTTAAAAAAAATATTTTCTAGAAGTTTTTTTCGCGTGAATATTAAAGTGAGAACTTGAGATTCTGCAAAATTTCTTAAGACGTTTATTTGAACTTTGAATATATTTAAGGTTCATTAAATGAAACTTTTTTTTTGATTGATCAGCTCAACAAATTTTTAAGTGAAATGTTGCTGTTATTGGAGAACAAAGATTTTGATCTTATGTCTGTGAAAATCATTCCATTAAGAC
This sequence comes from Caenorhabditis auriculariae, assembly GCA_904845305.1. Classification (NCBI taxonomy): domain Eukaryota; kingdom Metazoa; phylum Nematoda; class Chromadorea; order Rhabditida; family Rhabditidae; genus Caenorhabditis; species Caenorhabditis auriculariae. The sequence goes on along the minus strand of CAJGYM010000010.1, from coordinate 2,189,856 downwards.
TTCAAAGGTTATTACAAACTTTTCAGCGCTGTTCACATCACTTGCAGCCGCGTCAAGCGCCGAAATCAACAAGCATCTCGAGTTGGGAAGCAAGTTTCTTGCCAAGGTACTGCATTTTTTCTTTATTCCATCGAGAATATTCTGTTATGTAGGCTCAATTTGCTGACGCTCTCACTCAATATCATGCCGCCGTTGAACTGGACCCCAACAACTACCAAGCCTTGTTCCGACGGGCAACGACTTATTTGGCTATGGGACGTGGAAAGGCTGCTCTGCCGGACTTGGACCGCGTTCTCGAATTGAAGCCGGATTTCAGTCATGTATGTTTTTTTTTTCCTATTTTTTCTTTCACAGAATAACTGCTTTCTTTAGAAGAGAAAAACTTGTTTCAGATATAGAATACTCTATCTGACGGCTTTTTAAAAGTCCCTAAAAAAAGTTTAAACTTTTTATATTTTGACAAGAGAACTTTTTTTAGCCCCCAGGTAAGTTTTTTTGATAACAATTTTTTTTGTATTAGACTTCAAGATTTCCGCATTCTGAAACTGGGGACAAAATTTATTGCAACATATCTTGTATTTAATTTGAGAAACTGCAAAGTTTGCAAAAATAGGCAAATTATTGATAACCGCTTTTCAGGTTTTGAAGTGCCTCAAAAAAACAATATCTGTTACAAGAAATGTTTTTTTGTTTTGGAGGGATGAAAAAAACGCGCCTTTAGAAAAAATTGAATCTTAATTATAAATGTAAATCACTTATAACAACTCAGTTAGAACGTAGATAATTTTTTTCCCCTCAGAGAATAGTTATTAATTTTTCGATAATTTGTGTTTGACTTGAAAAAATAAATCATTATTTTCCCATTTTTCAGGCGAGAATCCATCGTGGAAACATCTTGCTCAAACAGGGTGAGCTCGACGGAGCGGAAAACGACTTCAATGTTGTGGTTAGAAATTCCCGCATTTCCGTCAGTATGATTTCTCTTTTACAGCTTTCCTCAGAGCCGAACAACGAAGAAATCAGCGAGAAAGTTGATCAAATTGGGCATTTGCGACAATTTGCTCATCAAGTCAAAATGGCCTACGATTCAGGCGACTGTTCGACAGCTGAACACTACATTTCCCAAATTATCGAGGTTGATACAAATTTGAAAGTTGGTCAGAAGTTTTTAAATGTTTAGGTGATGCTCTGGGACGCTTCACTTTACCGTATGCGAGCCAAATGTCTCGAAGAACGAGGAGAAATCAAAAAGGTTTGTTGAAGTTTATCTGATGTTTTTGATGAAAACTTTTGCAGGCGATTCACGACATGAGGTCGATCTCAAAACTCACTTCTGACAGCACCGATGTGATGTTTGAAACCAGTCAACTCTTTTACAAAATCGGTGAAATCGACGAATGTCTCACGTAAGTTTATCTATTTCTTTATAAAAATTTAATTTTTTTCATTTCCAGGGTCATTCGAGAATGCCTTAAGCTCAACCCGGACCACAAATTGTGTTATCCTTTCTACAAGAAGATTCGCAAGGTTGTCAGAATGCGAGGTAATTTTTCTTATTTTCTGCGAGAAATTTAATATTTTCAGACGGCATGAAGCAGAAGATGGCCGAGGAGGACTGGATCGGATGCCTACAAAAAGGACAGGAAATCATGAAGTTTGACACGACGCCGTCTGTTCAGTTGAACGTGTACAGATCCACCTGCAAGTGCAACAGAGAGGTGACAATTTCAGAAAAAAAATTTCATGAGTAAAAACCTTCAAAAATCGCCACCTGCCTGAACTTCTGGCAAAATTTTTTTTTTCTTTTACACAATTCACAAAAATCATATGCCGAAAGAATGTATTTCCAATGGTTTTTGACGGTTTTCCCATTTAATTTTGGAAGTGTTCGATTTGTTTGCTTTTTGGAAGCTTTTAACAATCCAAAGAGCGCCGTCAACGATTTTTTTCGGAAGATTTGTTTTTTTTTGTTTAATGAATTTTCGCTCGCTTAACTATCACGAATCTTTAATATTTCTCACCATTCGGATCAAATGATCAAATCTTTCATTACAGGCAGATCACATAGCTGAAGCTATTACCGAGTGCTCTGAAGTCCTCAAAGAGGATCCAACCGACGTCGAAATGCTCTGCGAACGTGCCGAAGCGCATCTTATCGCAGAAGACTACGATGCGGGTACTTTATTCACGTGGAATGCTGATCTCAGTCTTACGTATTGCAGCTATAAACGACTTCAAAGCCGGCCAAGAGATCAATCCTGATCACAGCTGTGTGAAAGACGGCGTCGACCGAGCCAACAAACTCAAAACTCAGGCCTCCAAGAGGGATTATTACAAGATCCTTGGTGTCAAGAGGTTCGTTTTCATTTGCGACTTCGTGACAAAACTTATTTTCAGAAACGCAAGCAAGCGCGAAATCACAAAGGCATACAGAAAACTTGCCCAAAAATGGCATCCGGATAACTTCAGCGATGAGGTCGAGAAGAAAAAGGCGGAGAAGAAATTCATTGACATTGCCGCGGCCAAAGAAGTCCTTCAGGATGATGGTTCTTTTTTTATTTTTATCATAAATGTATTTAAACTTTTGATTTTCCAGTCTACAACTGCTTCATAAAATTTACCCTTTTAGAAAAACGACGCCAATTCGACCAAGGAATCGATCCTCTGGACCCCGAATCTCAACGTCAAGGAGGTCATGGCGGGTAAGTATCTTCAAATAGTTACATTCAAATAAAATGAACCGAAATTATACTGCATATACTATTATACTGCAGACAAAGAAAAAAAAATGCTTGATTATAGTTTGAGATGATTAAAAATGTGAATAGCCGAAATTGCGACTAACAAAAAACCTCCGGACAATTTGTATTATATGATTTTTTTTTAAACTTCATACTTTTCATTATAATGTTCTTCTTGGGAGAGGTTCCAAAACTGCTAGAGTTTCGTCAGACTCAGCTGTTCTGATTGTTTTTTCTTCACAATGATTTCCGATGACTGTTTCTCATGAGTCATCGAAAACTGGTTTACAGATTCCACCACGGCTTCCCTCACGGTTTCCATCATTTTGGCGGCGGCGGCGGCGGAGGTGGCGAATACACTTACAAGTTCCACTTCTAAGCAAAATCATTCGATTATTACGTTTTGCTTCTCAAGGATAATAATTACGAAACCTCGATTTCTAGAACACTCTCCTGAAAATTGGTTATTTTCTGCCTTAAGTTTGACTGTCCTCGATCTCTCTCAAGCTTAATCGCTATTGAGTTTGTTAATGTTATCCCTTTTCTCACGGTTTCATTTCCCTACATTTTGTTGTACTTTATTGTATACTGCTTACCTAAGAAAAAACGGTTTATGGGCCTTTTCCTCCAAGCTTTTCTTGTAAAATATGTACCTCCCATGATTTTCGTACATCTAGTCCTTGTTTTTTCTTTCGATTCTTTTCCATTTGCTGTAAAGGAAGGCTCTCTTGAAAACGGTTATCTATATGAAGTTATATTTAATTTATACTTGTAATGTCAGGGGATTTGCAATAAATCTTGTTACAAAAGCTATTTTTGTTTCAAAAAAAAGATGCGATCGGTGCCCGTGAAGGGGTTATTTTTTGTTCGTGTTTTGAAAGGTTTTTAATTAAATACATGGAAGAAAGTTTTTGAGCGTAATTAAAATAGTAATACAATTCTTCAATCTTTGATGTGCTAAATCGATCAGTGTGACCTCAATATCAGCCAGGCGGGACTTTGATCTTAACAAGAATTTTCGAGAAAGTCTTTATAGTTTGAACTTTCGATCGGTTCCTGAGGTTGGCGTTGTACTTTCGACCCAAGAGAAAGGGATTTGATAAGGACTCGGCGCATGTGTGGCAATCAGCCAATTATGCCGTTTTTTATCATTCTTCTCTTGTTATCTTCTCATTTGCCTGGTTTAAACATTTATTTTTCTTGCTGCATTTGGATTGAAAATGAGCTTTCAAAGTAAAAAAATTGAAGCTCCTGTTCATTTTTACACTTTTGTTTTTTACCTTTTTTTTTCAGCCTCCGCTTTAAGGCTCAGTATTGAAAGGCCCAGAGGATTTTATGTAAGCTCATTGGCTTGTACTTTTTTAAATTAAAACAATTGCGCTTCGAATTTTTTTAGATCTCATTCACATCGGATTCTTCCGAATTTTTTTACCATTTATTCTTTTCAAAATCATAAGAATCATGTATTTTTTTCATTCGGGAAAAAAATTGAAAACAATTTTAAAAAGGTTTTCATTTGCCTCTCAATTTAACTCAATTTTTTAAAATCAAAAACTCATCCATTTATTAGAAAGATAAAACAAAAGTTACGTTCTTTTGTTTTATCTTTCTAAAATTTTCGTTCTAAAAAAACTTAAAAACTTTTTGTTCTTCACTTTAATTGACAAACATCTTTTGATTCCTTGTATTCAATATGAGTATATTTTGCGCCATATCTGACAAAAAAAGATTCATAATTGAGCCTCGGAATTATTTTTTTTATCTGGTGCCTCATTAATTGAATGTCGCGATTTCTAAATTTGAACACTTTTTCATTTGCGACCAGATTTCTTTACGAATTATTTTTTTCTTGTAGTGTTTTTTGTCGGAAAAATCCCACATTGTACAAGTATTTATTTTTCTTATTTTCGTTTGTCATACTGTACTTCCAGGAGCTTTCCCCGGTAATGGATTCTAAAAAGGGCTACATAATTGGGGTCGATGTTGGGACAACGATAATCCGCGCGGCTCTTTTTGACGGAAATGGAGATCTTGTCGTCTGTCATGACGATACGGTAGAAAATGAACAGAAAACCAAAATATCTCAGGTTTTTAGGTCGAACCTGTAGTCAAAAGTGGAGAAAGAGGAGAAGTCCTCGTTGAAATTATACCCGATGATTTGTTTAACAAGTTTATATGTGTTGTTAAAAATTCATGTGAGTTTCTGACTCTTTTTGATATTTTAAAGGACCAAAGTTCAGTGGAACATGTGCCGTTATCAGCTGAAGTGTCGTTGGCTATCGCTACTCAACGGAATTCTATTGTTGTTTGGGAAAAGTGAGTTGAAACTTCAAATTCTTGTGAAGTAAAACCCTTAACGTTCATAAGGAAGACTTTCAAAATCTAGAACTTTTTGGAAGAAAAGGGAAAAAACTATTGTTCAATCAGAATGCGTTAAAATTTTTTAAATTCTCAGAAAAAAAGTCTCAGTTATTCATACGGATTGAACTGATTTTTTTGTTGTTTATCATGCTTTATATTTGCTACATTAAAAAAAGATTTTTGCAAAACAACTTTTCATTTCCAAAAATATTAATTATACCAAAAAAAGAGTTGCTGCCGAATTTCGAAAAAAATTATTCATTTTTTTAGGATATGTTTCAAGAATTTTAGTTCACCTTGTAGGCAGTAATTTTTGTATTATAAAGTGATCTTCTTGATGGGTTCATGCAAATAGAGAAGAGAAGCCAGAAAGAAGAGAGGAGAGAGCAGAAGCTCGAATTGTTTTTTTCTTTTTCTTATCTGTTCTTAGTTTCAAAAATGAAATTTTTTTTTCTTTCATATTTTTACTTTTTTTACTTTTTTTAGAAGTAAAAAAACGCGAAATGTCCAATATCATTTGTTGGAATGACGGCAGAGCGAACAACCATTGCCGTCAGTTCAACAGCTCGTTCACATTCAAAGTAAGACAAAATCTTCCATTTTATTCAAAAATATTCGAATTCCAGGTGATCAACGCGTGTGGATTCGTACTACATGCAATAACCCGGAAAGCCCGTTTTTTAGCGGCTCGACGTCTCAGAATGCTTCCCTCCATGTTGTCTCACAGGATGATCGATATGATAGACAATGTGAGTGTAATAAACTCACAAGTTGGTCAAATCCCTCAATTTCAGTCTGAAGAACTGCAGTCCCTTCTTCAAAAAGAAGATTTAGCGTTTGGAGGCTTGGAATCCTGGCTCATAATGCGGATGTCTCACAAAAACGAACACGTCTTTGAAACCTCCAGCATTTCTTCTTCTGGAACTTTTGATCCTTGGATTGTATGTATCAGTTGATTTTCTTAACAAAATGGAGCTAGACATGATGACAATGTTCAGGGTGATTTCAATCACTTTCTTCTTGGAATCATTGGATTCCCAACAAAATTATTGGCCCCCATCCGCGACACAAACTTCTCCGATTCTCCCGCAAAACCGAAACTTGACGCCAAGTTCTGCGGACGAGAAATTCCTATTCATGCAATGGTTTGCTGGGAAATGCTGAAAAATCTTGTCAATCATGAAATTTTAAGATTGCTGACCAACAAGCGGCTACTTTCGGCAGTGGAGTCTGGAAACCTGGCGACGTGAAAGTTTCTTTGGGAACCGGAACGTTTGTTGACGTGGTAACCGAAGAAGCTCACGCCTCAGTTACTGGTTAGGGGTTTTGTCAGTTTTTCATGGGACGTTTCCCTGTTAAGACCAAACATGGTCTTTTTTGCGACTTAAAAATGTGGGGAATTCTCTGCGCTCTCCTTTTTTCTCGTTGTCTTTTTCATGTTTACGTTCTATATCCATGTTTTTCTGACCTCGCCGGTGAGAAAACCAATAGACGCAGACACGCGAAAACTGTCAACTCGCAACGGACGGACTATATCGGTTTTCAAAAAGAGAAGTAAACATTGATATGTGCTAGGTCATAGCGTTTTTATATAAGTTTATACACGTTTACTTCCGTGAGTAAAATCAAAAGGTGACAAACTTCGAACTTCGCTATGTGTTTCATAGGTTTTCCGTACTTTTTTCAAAAGTTCTTCCGAAATCTGTATTTTTTTATCTATTTCTAAATCTAGGTAAAAAAAATTTCGGCGAACACCCAACTTTTGAGTTCTAAATTGTTCAATGTGTTTTTCATGATTCTAACCTTCTTTCCTCTCCTTGTGTTTTAAATTTTGATTTTTTTTAGGTTTTTACCCACTGGTCGGCTGGCGTCTAAACGGAAAATCAACTTTCTTAGCTGAAGGCAATGCCTATGACACGAGCACAATTCTGAATTGGGCACAATCTGTTGGTATCTAACTAATTTGTTAAAAATCGTCTAAATACTTATTCTTAAGGCTTTTTCGACAATGTTAAAGAAACTTCGAGCATAGCTCAATCGGTCGCAAACTCCAATGGAACTTTTTTCATTCCAGCTTTTTGTGGTATAACGACTCTCACTAATCGGAAAATTTATGAAAGATTTCAGGCCTCCAAGTGCCAATAAATGATGAAAACGCTTGCTGTGGATTTATAGGTTTCAAGCCAGACACAACCAGAAGTCATATGTTTGTTTGAAAATGCCATCTTTGAAATCATTTTTTTGTAAGTTTAGGATTCGTGCGCTTCTTGAGTCGATTGTCTTCCGAGTTTTTCAAATTTTCAACGTTGCTCAGAACGAATTAACAATCGATAATGACACCGCTATTAGGTAAAAAAAAAGCCGGAAACAATTCTGATAACGATAAAGTTCAGAATATGTGGAGGAGTGTCTCAAAACGACTTCATATGCCAGGCAATCGCAGACATTTTGGAACGTGATGTCGCTCGATCGGATGAGCCTCGATTGACTGCCGCAAAAGGGGCCGCATTCATTGCGGGAATCTCTCTGGGTAATTTTTTCAATACTGTTTCAAGTGAAAAAATGTTAATTCCGTATGAAGTTTGCTTGAAAAAAGCCGTACCTATCCTTGATAAAAAAAACGATAACCAAAAAAACTAACTTTTGAACCAAATGAATTTGATTTTAGCGACATCGTCAAAAACAATTTGAATCTATCGTACCAAAACAGGAGTCTGTCTGAATTATCAAAACTTTTTTTCAGGCTACTGGAAGCTCGAAGACCTTTCACCCAAGCTTCCAATAGAAAAAATCTTCGAACCGCAAGGAAGAGAGGTCCACGAGAACATTAAGAAGACTTACTCGGCTTGGGAAAAAGCCGTGAAACGTTGCGAACGGTTTTACGAGCAACACTTGTCAAATCAATAACGAATCTTCATTGATTCTGATGCTCACATGTTAGAAGTATTGAATCGCTCGAAGTGTCTATTTCTTTATTTTTTATGATTTTCTTTACATTCTCTTCAAACTTGTATTTCTTTTATTTCTTTTATTTTTTTCATCTTTCCAGCCTCATATGTTAATTTAAAGGGTTCTCAGGTTCTTTCATGTTGCTGATGAGTTTTCTGAGTTTTCTTATCAGAATTAAAGAATTGAGTTTGCAATACTCTTAACAAAACAAAAAAAAAATTCAGAGGATTGGCAGTTCTAAGGACTATTCAAGTTTTCGTCAGGACGTCGATTTTTGTTTCCGACTGAAAGCAAAAGACTGCAGCTTTTTCCGTTCCGGCTCCGTTAAAAATGATGGAAACAAATATTTTGAACTATTTTGAAACTATGTATTCTGAAAAATATAATGTGGGAACTGTTTTTTTCATGACCGAGTCGACTGCGATTCATTCTTTTGGGAAACAGACATTTTGACTTTTGCTGTTGCGGGGCAACGACGCGAGTTTGTATGGTCAAAAACGCTTCGCTGACAGCGATGCACGAAAATAATGAAGGATTCGAAGACTAGGCGAATCACTCCAGGCTCAACTTTCAACAGTAGCTGGTATAAAATATCACAATAAATTTTACAATGATGGACGGTTGGCCAAGCGAGATTCGTTATTTCTTTTGGGAAGCGGTCGTCCGGATCTGTTCAAAAATGAAATATTTGCTAAAAAAATCCAGAAAAACCACATTTGTTTTTAGTTACCCAATATCCTCACAAGAAGAAGATCAGTTCGAAATAATACCCTGCCCAATTTCCTTTGTCTTTTCAGAATCATGTTAAACAAAGTTCAAAACAATTTGTTCGAAGCACGTTTATTGAAAATGCTTTTATACCCGAGAAAAACCCCAAATTTGAAAAGAGAAATACATGAGAGTCACGAATAATTGTTCTGAAAAGAGCATGCGAGTAGAAATGGAATAATGAAGGTGTGACCGGGGGACGAAAAAACTCGGTTATTTGAAGATGCTAAAACTGGCTGTGTTTTAAATGGAGAAAAAGAGGTATTCAAAAAGATACAAGTAAATGAATGGCACAAGAAAAATATTCACATAAAAAAATCTCTGAGAAGGAGTTTAATACGACGGAAATGAATACTTGTAAGACGAGTTATAAAGAAAAAATAATTGTTGCAAAAATGTTTTAATGCGAAATGAATCCGGTGGAAAGCAACTGGTCGAGGGGCGAAGAGAACGTGTTGATGGGCGCGTTGACCAATTTGATGGCAAAGTCTTTGAGCGAGAAAATCGGACTCGGCTTCTTCTCCTTGTGTTCGTCGACGTATTGCAAACCGAACTTCCGCGCCAAGACGACGCCTTGGAAAAAGATTGTTGAGCGCCGAGTCTTTGACGGGAACGAAGTCGAGGCGGTTGCAAAGGTAGGAAGCCAGTGCGTCTCCATGCTCTTTTTGTGGGTTGTGGACCATTTGCTCAAGTCGCTGCAAAAAAGTGTATCATAATTCGATCACTTGTAAAGACAATGAGAAAACGTTATGACTCCTGCAGAAAAATTTTTAGAGTCAATCAATTCGAGAAAAAAGTTTTTTATTTTCTCGTTTCTTGATCTCGTTTTTTGGTCAAGAAGGACTCAGGTCACTGATAGAGCCACTTGAGTTTCACTCGAACTGAAAAAACTCACGAGTTCGTATCCGAGATGGGCCAGGGCCGACACCATCATCTTCGCGATCTCCTGGTTTCTGAAGGATGGGCGAACGACGAGGCTTCGAAGTTCCATCAGGGAGCCAATCGAGTCATCGTGAACCATTCGAGCCCCCGCCAAGCCGACAATGACCGACGACCTGAGAATTACTGATAAACTCGAACGTTTGCAGGGAAAGTCTCACCCTTGAACAGTGGCTACGACGGTGTAGGGAGCCGCGTCAATGACCTGATCGACAGTGATGTTGCCGAGCAATTTCTTCGCGTCGACCCGAGACATCGAACGGAATGTGTTCAGGCTCGAAATTAACAATCTGAAAAATTCTCAATTATCCTGCTTCCTGTTCTGTAGTTTTTTTCTTGTTTGTTAGAGTGAATAAATAAATGTATAAATATATATCCTGATAGCCCACAAAGTATGCTTTTCAGTCGTTTACAAAGTATTCAATGAACAGAAAAAAAGCCGACTTACGAGGTGCACGGCTCGAAGTCTTCGATATTGAATGGCCGTACAAGAATTTGGTCTTCAATCGGCTGGCGAATCACCTTGAATGTCGACAACAACGAGTCGTCAAAAATGTCGCCTGAAAACGTATGCATTATTTGATTGGATTCTTTCCAAACCGTTTGGCTCGAAGTCGACTCGGTCGCTTGTGATAAAATCATCTCCGCATTCGGCGAATTCGTCAAAAACTTCGAAACCGTCGTCGTGAGAATCTGAAAAAATAATTTCAATGAACTGTCGCTGTTAAATTAAATAAAGCATTGCGAATATATCAAACTTACCACTTTCATTTCTACTATTTACACTGGATTTGTTCTCGTAATTGTGGGAATCATCTTGATATCTATTGTTGTTTTCATCTCCGAAGAGGCCAACCACCCGGACGTCGTCTCCACATTTCGATGTATCTGCAGGAAAAAGTTTATCATTGAACGGTAGTGAAAAACTCACCAATTTTGTTCTGTATGAACAAGTCGTTAGATGGAGAGTCAGTCCCGTTTGAGTCGGCGTCTCGCTCAACGATCTCCAAGATTTTGAAACTGCTCGATTCGGCGTGCATCGAACAAGAAGCGCTTTTGGATTCCGGTCGAAGTTTGTCAAAGTTCAAAGCCTTGTCCGCAAGCACGTCGTCGATGTGCACATGGAAAGAGAGGTAGGCCTGTTCTTGACGACTCGACATCTTCTGGGCACGAGTCCCGCGAGCTGCAACTCACACTTGTTCGTTCGCTAAACTCGAGAAAAAATTCAAACCTCTGCGAGCCGCCTCTCGCGCCGTATCCTGGCCATTCCCGTTCGTTTCAGCGATCGGAGCCGTGGGAGATTGTTGCATGTCGAGATTTGAACTGAAATTAGTTTTTTGAATTTTCGTCAATTCATACGGATGCAGGGAAACGAAGCAACGCGATATGTAGGCGATACGAGGATTTTGAAGTGCAAAATTCGAGTCAAAAAAACGTAGCCCTGTTCTTTTCTTATCTCGGATTAAACTTTAAAAAAACACGTTGTTGAGTAACGGAAGAAATTCCCGGTTTTTAGTACTAGATAACTATTCGAATATGATCTAACAGAACGAATTTCTTCGTTTTAACGCGTTTCAATACTTTTCATTTTGAAAAGAAGTCTGAAATTCGAATTTCAACCCTTTTCGGAACAAAACTGCATATAAGGTTCATTGAAACAACGAAAGCCTGAACAAAACTCGCTTTTTGGTCACTTGCCTGGTGAAAAAACGGTCAAAAAATATCAAAAAACTTTTTCTTACTTTTAGCAGTTTCTTATACATCTAAAAGGCTGTCAGTCATCAGAAATCCGAGTCGTACATACTCTCTAACTGATAAAAACATCTTAAAAAAACTCGTTGAATCTTTTTTTCGAAAGTTTCGAGACAAAAACATCCCATTTGACCGGACAAAAACGTAATTTCTTTTGATATGAGGCTTGAAATAAACTATTCTAGATGATGTTTATCAAAATAAAAGTGAAAATTAAGTACTAGTAACGAAAGAACAAGGAAAGAACCAAAAAAAAGCAAGAAAAAAGCATAAAAAACACATGAAAAACTTGAAATGAGAAGAGAGAAAGCAGCGTGAGAAGCATCGTCCGTGTGCAAAGTTCACTAGCTGTGTTTGCACACTTTCGACAGCCGCGTACCGTAACTTTGACTTTTAATGTATAGACGTATTTCAACTTGCTTTTTTCATTAATTATAGTCTGGAATACTGAAATAAAGGCTGTGAAAAATTCCGGACGCAAAATATCAAGGAAAATGGATGGTATTAGGCAAAAAATGATGCAGAAGGATATTTTTGCTGTTTGATTGGTAGCGCGTTTTTATTCCAGGATGCTAAATTTAAACGTAAAAAGCTACGTTTATCCACATTATTATTACATTTCACGCTGCCTTTGTTCTCATTTCTCGGATGAAAAATCTCAAACTTGGAGAAAATTCCGATGTTTGTATACCGTTTTCATACCTTGTGACTGTTTCATCAAAGGTTTTCTAGTTTTCCAGTGTCGTCACCTTACCAATTCGCTGACAATTCTCGTATAATTACTAAGAAAATCCTTAACTATGCCTCAAAAGTAAAGAGAATCATTTTTTTTCAATTGATATACTTTTGGAATATCGTCTTTTCGTGAATTTCACACTGTCCCATCTAGCAAGACAGCGTTATTTTTTTTCATGTTCGATGATTTGAAAAATTGGGAGTTGTTAAAAAGATCCAACGTTCCTTACAAATTTTTTTCGACTCTTGCAATACTTCATTATTCTTTAATTATAATATTAAATACATTTCATTATGATATTTCACACATAACTTTAATGGCACGACAAATACTTTTTTGTGGATGCAAATTTTCTGTTGAAGGTGATGAAAAATTTCAAAATTATCAGTCGGAATAATGTGTAAAACAATCTTCTACTTGTTTTTTCACACGGTGGCTTGAAAAATGAAACAAAAGTTTGAGAACGTTTTTGTTTTTTTGTGGATTTTTTGCTCTAAACTTTTCAAAAACGATTTAACGAATTTTGTTTTTTTCAGTTAGTTAGTATGTACGACATGATTTTTTAATAGATGAAAACTTTTAAAATATTTGAAAAACTGCTGAGAAAAATAGAAAAAGTAATTTGATCCTGTATTTAACCACTTTTCACAAGGCAAGAGACCAAAAAAGGAACGTTTTTCGCCCTCAAACCAATCAATTTTCATCGATATTTTGCGTCTGTAATTTATTCGCAGCTTTTCATTATCAGTATCTCAGACTATAAATAATAAGAACAGCAAGTTGAAAAACGTCTATACATTAAAAGTCAAAGTTACGGTACGCGGCTGTCGAAAGTGTGCAAACACAGCTAGTGAACTCTGCACACAGACGATGCTTCTCACGCCGCTTTCTCTCCTCTCATTTCAAGTTTTTCATGTGTTTTTTATGCTTTTTTCTTGCTTTTTTTTGGTTCTTTCCTTGTTCTTTCGTTACTAGTACTTAATTTTCACTTTTATTTTGATAAACATCATCTAGAATAGTTTATTTCAAGCCTCATATCAAAAGAAATTACGTTTTTGTCCGGTCAAAGGGATGTTTTTGTCTCGAAACTTTCGAAAAAAGATTCAACGAGTTTTTAAGATGTTTTATCAGTTAGAGAGTATGTACGACTCGGATTTCTGATGACTGACAGCCTTTTAGATGTATAAGAAACTGCTAAAAGTAAGAAAAAGTTTTTTGATATTTTTTGACCGTTTTTTCACCAGGCAAGTGACCAAAAAGCGAGTTTTGTTCAGGCTTTCGTTGTTTCAATGAACCTTATATGCAGTTTTGTTCCGAAAAGGGTTGAAATTCGAATTTCAGACTTCTTTTCAAAATGAAAAGTATTGAAACGCGTTAAAACGAAGAAATTCGTTCTGTTAGATCATATTCGAATAGTTATCTAGTACTAAAACCGGGAATTTCTTCCGTTACTCAACAACGTGTTTTTTTAAAGTTTAATCCGAGATAAGAAAGAACAGGGCTACGTTTTTGACTCGAATTTTGCACTTCAAATCCTCGTATCGCCTACATATCGCGTTGCTTCGTTTCCCTGCATCCGTATGAATTGACGAAAATTCAAAAAACTAATTTCAGTTCAAATCTCGACATGCAACAATCTCCCACGGCTCCGATCGCTGAAACGAACGGGAATGGCCAGGATACGGCGCGAGAGGCGGCTCGCAGAGGTTTGAATTTTTTCTCGAGTTTAGCGAACGAACAAGTGTGAGTTGCAGCTCGCGGGACTCGTGCCCAGAAGGTGTCGAGTCGTCAAGAACAGGCCTACCTCTCTTTCCATGTGCACATCGACGACGTGCTTGCGGACAAGGCTTTGAACTTTGACAAACTTCGACCGGAATCCAAAAGCGCTTCTTGTTCGATGCACGCCGAATCGAGCAGTTTCAAAATCTTGGAGATCGTTGAGCGAGACGCCGACTCAAACGGGACTGACTCTCCATCTAACGACTTGTTCATACAGAACAAAATTGGTGAGTTTTTCACTACCGTTCAATGATAAACTTTTTTTCCCTGCAGATACATCGAAATGTGGAGACGACGTCCGGGTGGTTGGCCTCTTCGGAGATGAAAAACAACAATAGATATCAAGATGATTCCCACAATTACGAGAACAAATCCAGTGTAAATAGTAGAAATGAAAGTGGTAAGTTTGATATATTCGCAATGCTTTATTTAATTTAACAGCGACAGTTCATTGAAATTATTTTTTCAGATTCTCACGACGACGGTTTCGAAGTTTTTGACGAATTCGCCGAATGCGGAGATGATTTTATCACAAGCGACCGAGTCGACTTCGAGCCAAACGGTTTGGAAAAGAATCCAATCAAATAATGCATACGTTTTCAGGCGACATTTTTTTGACGACTCGTTGTTGTCGACATTCAAGGTGATTCGCCAGCCGATTGAAGACCAAATTCTTGTACGGCCATTCAATATCGAAGACTTCGAGCCGTGCATCTCGTAAGTTGGCTTTTTCTGTTCATTGAATACTTTGTAAACGACTGAAAAAGCATACTTTGTGGGCTATCAGGATATATATTTATACATTTATTTATTCACTCTAACAAACAAGAAAAACTACAGAACAGGAAGCAGGATAATTGAGAATTTTCAGATTGTTAATTTCGAGCCTGAACACATTCCGTTCGATGTCTCGGGTCGACGCGAAGAAATTGCTCGACAACGTCACTGTCGATCAGGTCATTGACGCGGCTCCCTACACCGTCGTAGCCACTGTTCAAGGGTGAGACTTTCCCTGCAAACGTTCGAGTTTATCAGTAATTCTCAGGTCGTCGGTCATTGTCGGCTTGGCGGGGGCTCGAATGGTTCACGATGACTCGATTGGCTCCCTGATGGAACTTCGAAGCCTCGTCGTTCGCCCATCCTTCAGAAACCAGGAGATCGCGAAGATGATGGTGTCGGCCCTGGCCCATCTCGGATACGAACTCGTGAGTTTTTTCAGTTCGAGTGAAACTCAAGTGGTTCTATCAGTGACCTGAGTCCTTCTTGACCAGAAAACGAGATCAAGAAACGAGAAAATAAAAAACTTTTTTCTCGAATTGATTGACTCTAAAAATTTTTCTGCAGGAGTCATAACCTTTTCTCAATGTCTTTACAAGTGATAGAACTATGATATACTTTTTTGCAGCGACTTGAGCAAATGGTCCACAACCCACAAAAAGAGCATGGAGACGCACTGGCTTCCTACCTTTGCAACCGCCTCGACTTCGTTCCCGTCAAAGACTCGGCGCTCAACAATCTTTTCCAAGGCGTCGTCTTGGCGCGGAAGTTCGGTTTGCAATACGTCGACGAACACAAGGAGAAGAAGCCGAGTCCGATTTTCTCGCTCAAAGACTTCGCCATCAAATTGGTCAACGCGCCCATCAACACGTTCTCTTCGCCCCTCGACCAGTTGCTTTCCACCGGATTCATTTCGCATTAAAACATTTTTGCAACAATTATTTTTTCTTTATAACTCGTCTTACAAGTATTCATTTCCGTCGTATTAAATTCCTTCTCAGAGATTTTTTTATGTGAATATTTTTCTTGTGCCATTCATTTTACTTGTATCTTTTTGAATACCTCTTTTTTTCTCCATTTAAAAACACAGCCAGTTTTAGCATCTTCAAATAACCGAGTTTTTTCGTCCCCCGGTCACACCTTCATTATTCCATTTCTACTCGCATGCTCTTTTCAGAACAATTATTCGTGACTCTCATGTATTTCTCTTTTCAAATTTGGGGTTTTTCTCGGGTATAAAAGCATTTTCAATAAACGTGCTTCGAACAAATTGTTTTGAACTTTGTTTAACATGATTCTGAAAAGACAAAGGAAATTGGGCAGGGTATTATTTCGAACTGATCTTCTTCTTGTGAGGATATTGGGTAACTAAAAACAAATGTGGTTTTCTGGATTTTTTTAGCAAATATTTCATTTTGAACAGATCCGGATGATACAATCTGTTTTCAAAAAGACAAAAAAAAATTTGGTAGAATAAGTTTTCTGCTGTGAGCAGAACTAGAAGTTTTTCAACGAAAAATCTGATGTAACGGAGTGTTTCCACTTGAGAGATAAAAAAATCGATCCGCCAAGAAACTTTCCTGTAGAGATAGTTCGTGTATGATTTCGTGAAAATAATTATATCCTGATGAAAAAAAAAATGGTATCCGGGCAGTTTAACAAGATACTGAAGAGGAAAGCGAAAAATATTCAAAAGTCATCAAGAACATTGTGGGGTGTATCCAATCGGTTGAGAAGTTTTGGAAACGACTACTGTGTTTTTTTAAGGAATTTTTTCAATTTAGTGAGTCTGTATCTCCTAACGAGCAGCATGCAAAATTTTTGACTGGTAACGGTAGGTCAGCGCGCGAACTGTCGGCGCGAACTGTCGGCGCGGCGCCTTCGTGTTCGTCGCGCGCTGTTCTCCGCATTCTCCTCGCTCCGTCTCCTCGACTTGGTGGTTTTTCTCGGACAGGACTGTTCGTGGTTGGAATAGCGAGAATTTTTTTTTTCTGCTCGATAGTCCGTTTATTTCTCATATCAAACACCAATCAAAGTTTTCATATCTTCCTTTCGGCCACCGTTTGCTTCGTGTATTAGAAGTTAGAAAAGATTTTTGAATAACTTTCCTCGAAACTAGTTCATTATCGGTTTTTTTTCTGCTCGTCACGTTCAAATTAATTTTCGACATTTTTTCTTCATGATGTTCATCACGAGCATCAAAAAGTTTCAAATGTAGGAATTCGAAATTTTTCGGGCAAAAACGTTCGTATTATTCTTCATCAAAATTAATAGAATCGAAGAATTGAAACAAACTCTATGCATACCTTTTTCGGCCTCGCATCTCTTTATCTAAGTTGAATTGTCACGAGTTCGCTAACATTCAAATTAATTTGTATTGCCAAAAAATTACAACAGTAAAAAAGGAGCGATTTGCCTATTTAAAAGCTACGTAAACGTTCAATAAACGTGCTATTTCCCGATCAAAGTTCTCATTTTCCAATCGCCAAACCTTTAGATATTCTAATTACATCGATTTTTGCTTCTTGCTTTTCGCATACATCAATAAAGTTGCGGCCTTGTACATTGACTTCTTATATTTTTTTTCGAGTTGGCTCGTTCTTTTATCAAAGCCATCGTTGAATAGTTGAATTTCAGGTAACATGTCAGGCTCTCATCGTATGTACAACAACCGCTCACTCGAGCGAATGACAGTGCAAAGGCACCTCTCCCACTTGAAAGTCGATGACCCGTTCGACAAGCCCGAGATTGTTCCGGCTCATCTCCTGCTCTACGTCAATGAATACCTGCAGTCTCTGCACAGAATCGAAGAATCACGTAGTAGGACGAAGGAGGCAACAGCAGCTGTTGAGAAGAAGAGGACGCCCAACAGCTCACTTGTGCGAAACGCGACGATCGTTCCCGAAGATTGCGCCATCAATGGACTTTCATCCGATGCGTTCGAATCCGAGGTATCTGAGTCCAAAGATTCAGGACCAATCATCGACTGGAATGAGCTTATCGGCTCCAATATTTGCATTCCTGATGACGACTTGAACTCTTGCGGTAGTGACGATACCGAGTCAAAGACCCTCTGCGCTCAGTTACCGGACTTTTCGAAGCCGTCGACGACGCTTCTAATCAGACCCAGAAGGCTCAACGTTGTCCGCGACAATGACAGTGATCATGAAGATGACGATGAAGATGACGATGACAAGACAATCTGCGCTGATTCTCCTCAACGTCCCGACTCGCCAACTTTCTGGCTAGAAGAATTGGAAAGGGAGTATCCAAAGGAGCGCTGTTCGCGTGTTTTTGACAGAAGTTTTAGCGACGAATGCGATTTTGGTAAGTTGTGTGCTTGCCGTGATCAAAATATAAACAAACTGTTTCAGAGTCGAACCTTGCTTTTCCGACAGAACAGTACTACACTATTGACGAATCAGAAGACATGGTTCTCGATGGTTTTTTTTTCAAGTATATCGTTTTACAAAACAAGTTTCAGATCCTGAGCCGTGGCAAAACCGTGTTGCCTATGAAGTAAAAGCTTTTTTTGCTGAGTACTCTGATGTACTCACGGAGGACGATCTCGAAACTATGATGGACGCTGATTCTATCGACCAGGGCCCCCATTTCATGAGTAAATGCGGTGCTCTGACGGAGGATGCTTTTGATGAAAGGGAGCCAGACTACTCAGACAGTGAATCAGATGGAGAGCGCTCTCCTGAGACCGTACGTAACTTCAATGAGATGAGCTACAAAGAGGAAATGGACGCAAGCAGCCACACTTCTGTGGTCACCAACGTTGCTTCGGAAGACAAACAGCCGCTGGAAGATTCCACGGCCGATCCGGATGACGATGGCGAAGCTGCTAGTGTTGCCCTTTACAAGAGCGGTTGGAATTTATTCGAATGAAAATATGAAGATGATTTTTCAGTTCCCTTCTTCGATCCTGTGCTCCTGGAACAATTCAAGATCAAGCAACAACCGCTTGACTATGAACTGATCATCAGGCCATGCACCGTCGGTGATGTCAGCGAGTGCCTCAAGTAAGTTGGACGCTGCGAATTGAAACTTTTTGTAAACTATTTCGTGGAAAAAAATTTCTTGTCTTTAGGATATATCAGGCGAGCAAGATTGGCGTACTTGGTGACCTCCGACCTGAAGTGCGCGAGCAGTTGGAAGGTGTCGGTACCAACGAAGTTGGCATTGAAGCTCAGTTTTCAGTTCTCGCTGAAGTCAAAGGGTACGACTTCACTGCCAAACTAGATCCTGACTTTCTATTTTCAGAACAAGCGCGATTGCTGGATTCATTGTCGCCAAATTTGTAGAGCTGGAGCACAAACCGCCGGTTCTGCATCTTCGCACCCTCTATGTCAGGCCTTACTTTCGACGCGAAACCATTGGGATGATGCTGATATCCGCCGTCTGCCATGCTGGCATGAAATACGTTAGTTTTCAAATTTTTTGAGAAATCCATGTAGGTATGGAGATGTAAAACAAAAAATCAGTTATTGATGACGTGTTCAAAGTCATTTCGGCAATTTCAAAATTGACGCGTTATTCGTTTGAAATGATTTCGGGAAATAGGCAGAATTGGTATTATGGGAAGACGCACAAAAAGTGAGTCTTACAACGATATATCGTTGGCTATGCATTCTTACTTTGAGTTTTACGCGCGAATTTGAAATTTCAGCAGAAAATGCCCAAATAACTCCACATTTTCCCGCGCAGAAGTTACAGTAAAAAAGGCATATAAAACGATATATCGTTGTAGGACTCACTTTTTCCGCGCCTTCCCGAAATACCAATTTTTCCTATTTCCCGAAACCATTTAATACGAATAACGCGTCTATTTTGAAATCGCCAAAATTACTTTGAACACGGCGTGAAATTTTTTTTTCGAATCACAGTCATATGTTTTTTCAAACTAAATAATATCTGAAAGAAACTTTGATTTCAGCGAATGGAGCACATGGCTTACGGCCACTGGCCATCGCATGGGGACGCTCTCAAGTCGTATCTGATGCATCTCGGATTCAAAGAAACAAACGAGGACGAGTTCGACCATCAGATCAGTGGAACGGTCTACTCCCTTCGACTCGGACCTCGTGCATACATGACTGAACAAGAGGCCGCCATAAATCCTGCCAGGTTCAAAGACGTCGTGCCAAGTGTCCGGCCCGTTCACGAGTCCCTCGACAAGTTGGACTTCAATTGCCAGCTGGACAAAATTCTTACCGAAGGGATCCACATTCAAAAGTAGTTTTTTCTTGTAATCCATAGTTTTTTTTACAGTATTTGCGCAGTTCTCAACTGATTTTGTATATAAGGAAAAAAATACTACACTTATTTGTCTCACCGCTTTGTTACAAATCTGGTAAAGTGTAGTGATGTACTCACTCTTAACACATTCTCACGTTTTTTTTGTTTTGCGTTAATCTTTCCTTATTCGTAACTTTTACTAAACGTTTTTCTCTCACCCTCTTCATTTAAATTTTCATGATTTACAGAAACACGTAGTTTGAAATCATATCCCCATATTTATCTGTATTTTATTGTGTTCCTTTTTAAGATTCTTTCTTTCCTGGTTTGCCGAATAGTATCTCATTGCCACAATCTAAGTTGCTGTCCCTGTGAATGATCTCCTCCTCACGCACCGGTCAAGAACCACCTTTTATATTGATTTTTGAAAACGAGTAACTCACTTTGAATTCGAACACTTGCATTGTTTTTCACTCGCTTCCCATGCCATAAAAGGTTGAAAACAAACAGCTTTCAAATTTAATAACAAAAGTTAGTGAGAGAATTGAAAAAAAATTTGTATTTAACAAAGAATTTCGTTCGAAACTTCAAACATAAGTAGTAAAATTCAAAGAAGAAATTCAACAGGGTTTTTATTTCCATTTTGATATTTGCTTATTTCATCATAATTTTTTTGACAGTTCATTTCATTTTGGAGCTTTTTAATTCATCTCATCCATGAAGACTGTGAAATGAGAATAATATTTGGTGCGATTCAAACCAACAAAGTCTGCAGGATCATTTTAGTGTGAAACTGCTGGCTGGACAGCCAACTCACAGCTCGAAAACTTTCTCAATCTGAAAAAAAAAGAAAGTTAAGCACACTTGATCTAAGAAGTTTCAGCATAGTCATCAATCCGAAAATTCAAAAGAAAAAGCTGTTTTCGAAAGCCAATTTGTGATCTTTTTTTTGTTAACTAATCTCAAATTTGGTGATTATGAGATATCAGAAGTTTTTTTTCAGTGTGACTTTCAGTCAAAGTTCAAGAAAGTTGAAATTAGGAGAAAGGGAAGAACCGCGGGATTTTAAACTTTTCTCTCTCAGCTTTTGATTGATTTTACTCTCAATTATTTTCTACTTTCCCACCGAACAGGTTAAGGAGAAAAGAGAAGGATTCTAATTGCAAATATAAATTTCTTGGATTCTACGGGAGCCTTTCCAAGACAGCCGTGCCTTGCCGTTCCGGCTACTCGCACGTGGTCGTGGGTTCAAGTGCCGTCATTCAGGTGGACCGGCTGCTCGAATTTCCTCACTTGGTTCTCATGAGCCGGCCTGTGAGTGTGGGAGTTTTTGACGTCGAAAATGATGCTGCTCGTTGCTACACCAATCCGAAGTGCACCCATCCTGGCGCTGAAGTCGAAATCATTCAGCTCGTGTTTCGACTTATGAACGTACAATATTCCATTGTAATTTATCGATTTAAAATCACTCACTTGGTACCATCGACTTTATAGGTGGATGTAACCAAAGAGTTTGGAATTCAATACGATTTTGGAAGCAAGATGCCAAACGGGTCTTGGTCGGGTATGATTGGGCTATTAACAAAAGGTAATCGTTATTTAGACTATTGAAAGACTTCAGATTTTCACAGATAAAATCGATGTTTGCGGGATATCCATGCGCATGTCTATTGAGCGTCAAGAAGCCGTTCTTTTTTCTTATCCCACCAGATATTTTGATGTAAGTAAATTTTCAAATCTTGGGAAACAAAAAAAATTTTCAGAACGTATTCATAGTGAGAGCACCAACACTAAATTGCGCTCGTTACTTTATTTTCAACGCCTTTTCTTCGACTGTCTGGATAACAATCACCGCAATTGCTGTTTTCGCCTATTGCTTTTATTTCTTCATACGTTTCATAAGTTTGACCACAAAAAACCCTGGGATCAATACCTCAAAAGCAATCAAAACTGTTTTTTGGGCAAGTTGATGGGATTTTCAATTAGGATTTATTTTTGTTTCCAGGGCCACATTCACCTTCCTCCAAGTTCACTGTTATTCGTCGTCACGATTCTGCTAACATCTTTTGTGATAGCTCAATTTTATCAGAAAGGGATGTACGCATACTTGACTAATCCATTGAAATATGATATACCCTTCTACACAGTTCAAGAAGCTTTGGGTGAGATAGATCACATATGAAAGTCAAGAAATTCCCTTTCAGACCTAGTCGAAAAGAAGCGCCGATTCTTCGCGGCCTTCGGAGCTCAGGGAGTTCTTTGCTCGCCAGAGACTTGCTCACGATTCGAGCAAGTAACGAAGAAAAATCCGGTCAGGAGAGCTGATGACGAGCAAGGCATTCTGGATTTGATGGAGTGAGAATGAAGATGAATGCAAAACGTAACATAATAGTCGAAAAATAGTCTGTTACAAGTTTACAAGTTTATTCACTCTCCAGAGAAGATTTTCTGCTGAAACAAATGAAAAGTTGTCGGCTTGTGGGATCGACCAAGAATAGCTTGTTGATAATCTTGTTCTTTTTCGGATACTAACGTTAAAAAATCGAGCGCTCCGACAATCACTGCTCCTCCATTCTCTGATTCACCTGTTTCTAATTTTAAGAAGTCGTCTTTTTGTTTCGTAACGAGAAAAACAAAATTCAACGAGTTAAAAGTTGATCAGTTGACAAACTTCTCCAATTCCTGGTTATTTCTATGAAAGACCTCTAATATTTCTCCAGTTTTGAATAAACTCATATTATGTCTTTTTTTCCATGCGTGTCTATTGGGTTGGCTTGTTAAAAATGGGTTCAACGACTGATAATCCGTTCTCGTAATACATTTCTTTCCTGCGCTTAGAAAATAGAGACAGATTTGATATAAAATTGGATACACTTTTTAGATCTCTAAACATGTTTTTAAAGGAAAAAACCCAACCAACCCCGCTCATTCCTAACAGGTTATTTCAACATCACTTCCGAAATATTTTTTTTCCGAATTCTCTTGTCACTAACGTCAGTCTTGACTATTATGCTTATGATTTCAGAAAAGGCGGAATATACCCATCAACAGTCGACAGCGCATTTTTGCCTGGACCTCTTTCATGGCTCGCTTTGAATAGAAAGTGGCTCATTGTTCGAGATCCTACCGCTCCAACTTATTTTGTTGCTTTTTCCTTTGGTAAAAAGCATAAAAAACTGAGAGATCAGTAAGTTTTGAGGTGATGGAAAAAAAAACGATGTTGATTTTAGGTTTAACAAAGCTCTTATGAAGGTTTTGCCCGCGATTCCGATCATTACAGCTGGACATGGTTACAACACACGCAAAGAGCCGTTTTTGGTAGGTTTTGGGGCTGGGGTCATTTTACTACACAATTTTATCTCAGATGTGAGAGTTTTTGAAATTACTTCATTTTCAAGGATTGGCATTGTGTTTCGGAAAATATAAACTTCATATCAATAAAAAATTAAACTTTGCACATTTAAAACATTGGAGTGTAACAAAAAAAATTCGAAATTTTTATGCGGAATTTTAGAATACCTCATAAACAAAACTTGTAGAAATTAATGATGTTTGCTGAAGTTCGAATGAAGAAAAAGCTGAATCAAGAATCAAACGTGATTTCTGATTCAAACGTATTTCTTGTGAGTTGAGAATCATTTCATTCAGAATCATTTTCATTTTTTCATTTGCTGAATCAACACAACATTCAGAAAATATAGGCATTTTTTCAGCGTCGTGTTTCTCAATCTTTGCATCAAAAGTCTCTTCGAAGCTAACGGAAACAAATTTATTGCAGCTTACAGCGCCGAACCCACGAACGCCGCTGTCACTTCAAGGACACCTTCAACAACTTTTTATAATATTCGGGGCAGCTGTTGGTCTTTGTATCGTTGGTTTTCTTGCGGAGCTGGTCTATCACCGACTGAAAAACCGTTGGAACTCAAGAGGATTCAGCCTGAACCCGTGATTCAATGCTTTAAACGAAAATAAAGTGTTTCTGGGTCACGTGTCATGATGTCACAATCCATCACATCGCTTGTCGTGGTTTGATTTTGTCTGTCATTTTTTTGAAGCAGTGTTTCATTGTCTTCGATCTTGTCTACCTAATCGATTTTTTTCGAAATTTACTCAAAGAAGGATTTTTTTACGGTTTTTTTTCGTTGATAACAGTTTGGTAGAAGGATCAAAGCCTTAGCCTTTTTCGATGGAAATTTTTCAACCTTAGAATGTTTCATTATTTGCTTCTGATTAATTCCGAATTATATATTCGGCTTTATTTTTGAGCCTTGCAAACTTGATTCATCTTCAAACTTTTGTCGCATCATACGTGATTTGGATTTATCAGGATCAGGTACAAAGTTTTTGAGGTAGAATTTTATGAGCTAAAAAAAAGGATGTGTTCTTCAAAGACAATCACAAATCTGTCATTTTTTTATAAGTTTTAATTGCCGGTTATATGTGCTATTCTCCCGAATCCAATAGTTTCAGGATATTTTTTGAAAATTCTCGATTGGGGAATGCAAAGTGAATGTTTTGCGCTTGGTATCGTGTTGATGTTTTTATAAACTTTTTCATGTACAAGCTAAGTTTGTATATATGTATACAAAAATGTGAAGGTTGTCTGCTTTTACTTTGAGTTTCAGGTTTTTCAAAAGCTTTTTAGGAGCTTCAAAACAACTATATTTAACGAAAACATGTTTTGTCCTTTGTAGTATTTTCCTTGTTTCCTGAGAACAAAAATTGTAAAAAACCGTCTCACAGGAAATACCATTTTTCACTCAGGTTCACAGAAACCGAAAAGTTCCTCTTTTTTTGAGAAGAAAAAAAGAAACATTTTTCGCCGGCCAAAAAATGTTGAGTACACAAACCGAAAAAAAAACGTTATTGAATCCACTTTGGTCCGAAAAGAGAAAAAAGAGCAAAAGTCGAATTCCAAGTTCTACAAATAGCCTTAAAGCGTCTTGGCGGTCGTGTCTCGCGCGCTGTACGCTTCATTTGCGTGCACATTGTCGCCGGCTCTTTGTGCAAACCGTGTTGACCCTTGAAGGAGACAAAAAGTTGAAAACACGAGAGGCTGGGAGCCGCTGCGGACCATTATTTGGTGCCTTTCTGAGAGTATAAATAAACAAAACTGACCGTGTGGAACCGCCCTCCGGGTTCAAGGTGTTTCCGACATTACAGCCGAAGAGCCTCGGCTCAGCGGTCGTTTTGAAGTCGTTGATTTTCTCACAATACAATAAGTTTGTTTCGTTGTGCTGTTCCGTTGGTGCCTGTTTTGTTTTAGTTTTCAGAGGTCCAGTAGATCATTGAGCTTTTTGAGGAGCAAGCTGGCTTGTCATTATCAAAGCCAATACGCCTTTGTTCTTACCCACTCCCGGCAGAGGCCATCCAAGCTCCCTTGTTAGAACTTTTCAAATTTTCAGCAGAAATATTCACTGGCAAATTTTTAAACGTCTCTGCATAACAATTTGCTCAACTTCTTTGATTTCAACGTTTCGTCAACTTTGCGCTGTGTGCCTAAAAAGTCAAGTTCTCGCAGCAGCAATGGCTAAACAAAGAAATAATTTTTGTATTTCTTCGAATGTCTGCTAATAGGACTTCATTCCTATCCTACTACCATCACCACTTTTTCTTTTTCGTAATCGATGATAAAAAAAGAACTTTTTTTGTTTTTTTATGTTCATTATGTATTCCCTGCATCATAAAATTATGAAATCAATACAAAATTTTCTAGGCATTACATATTTAAAAAAATTCTGTCCCTCAGTTTTTTTAGTACGAAATTTCCTAATAGTTTGAAAAATTTGCAAAAAGTTGTTATGATGTCCAGAAGAAATTCTCACGCGATGTTTTCGAAAAATAAATGACCATTGTTATTAGTTTTTTTCCAAATATTCCAAGTACTATCGATTCGATAACTTTCTGTGAAAAAAACAAGATCACGGTTGATTAAATAACAATTAGTATAGAAAGCGAGAGAAAAAGATTGAGAAGGACCCCAATTGAAAACTTGGAAAGTCAAAACATCATCCTCTGCAGTCTTGAGAATTCTGTCAGTTTCAAAGAGCTAAATCGAAATGTGTTCTTGGTTTTCGTGCTCAACTTTTTTCACGATTCAGCTCAAGCTAACAGAAAAGTTCTTCCAGTTTCTCAGAGATGCTCAGTCGAACCTCAATCCACCTTCTCGTCGTCTTGAGCATCGCCTCAGCTTCGCGAATTCGACGAAGCATGCCACTGGAAAAGAAAACCGTGGTGCCGCCGTCACCAGACTATTTCGAGACGAAGGTACGATTTATATGGACCCTTGGCTGTCCTTAAATGACCGCCACTAATGAGGCTGTGCGGTAAAGCGTTCATTAATTCTCGAGCAGATAGCCGACGGAGCGACCTTCTGGATTAGGCAACATCAAAGGCAATGTACGGGCTTCTTTATTGGATGCATTCAAGATTAGATTTCTGTGGATTACTGACATTCGCCATGTTAATTTCGAAACAAACAATGGCTTTTGTAATTTTTCAGGATCTTGAAAGCCTAGAAAGGTATTCTGTGAATCGACTAGAAAACTTCTTTTTGCGACAAAATTTGCAACATGAAGAAAAAACTTGATATTGACCTAAATGCGGACCTTAAAATTTTTACCACAAGAAAATGCACTTCGAAGCATTCTTTTTCTGAGAATAAATGTTTGGCATTAAGTGCCCTCGGAAAATTTGTTTCGTACATAGAAGTGGCTAAGCTTCAGACTGCAATTTGCGACAAAAGCGACTCCACCTAATCAAACAATTATCTTTGCGTTTGAAAATTATTTATCAGAAAGGAGTCATGTGAGGGTCAGAAGGTCTCCAATTTCATCAGTTTTGATATCATTTCCCGAAAAAACTTTTCAAAACATCACCTGCTTGTCATTAACCAGATAATTCAGGTAAACGAAGTGGCTGGTTTGAGCTGTGACGTGTGTTTGAAAGCTGTTTATGGACTCAATTACAACGTCATTCGTCTGAAGGTTCAATTCTAGTTTTTCAGTGGGTAATCTAATTTGTTTCAATTAAGAAAGGCGTCATCGACATGATCCAAATGGATTGCGAGGCTCTTTTCCACGGTCAAGCAGAAGATATCGCTCAGTGCATTCGAGTGATGGCTGATAAGGTCGAGAAGTACTACAATAAGGTGACTTTGTAGATTCCTAAATGAGGTTGAAATAGAATTTACTATTCAACCTGAATGATCTGGTAACTCGAAAACATAAAAAAATATTTTTTCCAGGTGGAATCTTTCATCGACACCCGCCATCTGTGCGTACAAATCCGAATGTGTGAAGCCTCGGAACTCCTCTAAAACCTTAACCTTGTCACAAAACCTGTAATATCATTGTATGAGTTATTCCTGTGCTTTCTGAAGTATTCAGCTGTTTTGTATTCTCCATGAGAACGTGTTTTTTCTTTTAAAGCGCCTGCAATTCCAAATTGAATGCCAATTTGATTAGTATGCTAGTTTTTTGCATTGATCTGTACCAAGAACTCAAACCTCTGGTTTTATTTCCACTTCGAATGAAGAAGCAAGTGAAAAACTCTTATATGTTCAACTCAAAATGGATTAACACGAAAGACTCGGTGAAATAGAGGGATTATGTTATGAAAATCAGTAGAAAAATCAGAAAAAAAAACTTCGTGTGAACTGCAGTATACAAGTGTTCGACTTTTTCTTATTGTCATCAAAAAAATATCTCTAGGGCTACAGAAGCTTCAAGGGCTACAGAAGCTTTAACGATTATTGTTTTTTTTTTCTCTTTACTGGAAAGGTTTAAATCAGTTTTGAAAAAGGTTTTTGAATTTAAACTCGTTTAAACAACTTTCATCTGACGCAACCTGGGAAAAAATTTTAAAGTAGGTTATTTTTGATATCAAGGTTTTGAAAACTGTTTTCTTTTTTTCTCGGCGGGAATCTTCCTGACTTGCAAGCTCCCTAGAAAAAAATTGCACTGTTTCACACTTGAAACCAGCGGCTCCGCAAATGAACTTTTTTTCTGAGAGAATTCCCTTTAATAGAAAAATTTTTAATCAATATGTTATTTTTTTCTTTTTCATATTTTTTTCCAAAAAGTCCAAATGAAAAAAATTTCCTATTCGTTCAGTTTTGTGTTTTTTTCCTTTGCCTTCCGACTATGTATTGAGAGACAAATGTTTCTGTATTCCAGAGAACAAATTCAGACAAGCAATTAGTTTGGCTGGCTGACGGCGGTTGGAAGCCATACAGAAACGGCAGATGGACGAAGGCGAAAGTACCGAACCAAAAGGAAAACGCTGAGCCCCTCGAGAAACGTTTTGAAAGATGGCGTACGTGACAGCTATTTGAGCGTCACGCATACGAGATCGAATCGGTCCATTTCCCACCGAACAGACCTCTTCCTCCTTCTTCTCGGCTTTTTTTCCAGACCGACTGAAAAATCGACTGTTTTCGGGTCGGGACACACTCTCGAGAAGCCTTGCTCTCCGCTTTGGCAAACCACGCAATTACCATTGCATTAGGGCATTTGCCTATCTCCGTCGCGGCTAATACACTATAGTGCGGAATTATGTGCTAGGTGAGGTGAGGCGACGGCGCCGCGGTCCGTTCATAAATATTCTCCCCGATTTTTTCTTTCGCCTTTGTAACTAACTACCTGCACAACAACTTTTTCTTTTCTCCGAGCCGCAAAAATTTGAGAGAGAATTGTTCTGTAGAAAACGCCAAAATCTGTTGTCAGAAATTCAAAAAAGTATGAAGTACGTCGATGATTCTTTAGGAATTTCTCGGATCAAAAAAAAACCATTCGGAGTCCAAAGGGTCTCCAATGAAGACATAATTAATGTAAATCAAAGTTAACGCAAGAAAAAATAATCTTACTTCATCTCAATTTTTTCTACATCAACTCTCTGAAAAACAAAAAATTAATAGAATTTATAAGAAAATTAGTGATCCCCGTCAAAACTTTAAAAAGAAAAAGACGATTTTTTTAAATCTTTTTGTTGAAAAAAATTGAGGTCATGAAAAAGAGTTCTTGGAATCAATTATCGTGGGAACTTCTCAACCGCTAGAAGCGATCTTTTTGATTCAAACTTCGCATAAATTTTTTCATTTTTTTTTACAGAAACTCCACTTTTTTAGCCAAAGCTTAACGGCAACTGAACCAATCCTTTTCCGAGGCTGCTAGAAGAAAGTTGAGATCAGAATAGCCTTTCAAGACGGTGAAAACCTTGCCGAACGAAAAAAGTGCTGAGCTCGTCCTACGCATCTGCAGGAGAAGCAATTTTCAGTGCAACACGTCATTACCATCGCGTCTTCTAGACGATTGTAAGCGTCGGCCGTCGGAGCGCACGTTCGCTCCAAAACGTCAATAACCGCTTCCGGTGCTTGAGTATTCAACATTGACTTGCTGTCACGCTGGCGCAAAGTTATGCTTGGGCTGGCGAGAAAAGAACACGAGACGACGGAACTATCGGAAATGTCGAAATTTCGGCTCCTGAGCTGTGATGATCTTTCTTCGAGTTTGGATATCGTTGTGAAAAAAAAATACAAAAATACTGTTCCGGCACATAACTTGGTCAGCATAGTAGCTTTGTGAAAACTTGAAAGTAAAAATAGTCACGTGGCTTTGGAAGTCACGAAAGATTAAAAAATTGTTTGATTCGGCGAGGACTTCTAAACTAATTTGAAAATCAGATTTTTAGTGTTCTAACCAAAGCTACGCTTTTATACAACTTTTGTCGACCAAATATAAGCAAAAGCTACTTTACTTTGAGACTGATGGCAGGATCTCGTTTTCTCGTTTGAGCTTATCTAAAAAAGGTTTCCTATAACTAAATGAACTTCAAATACGATAATATTTAATTTTCTTCATGAATTATGTAACATGACATTTGTTAAGAACAGACATTCCCTTGACGAGTAAAACGTTTAGATATTCTTTCTGACTTGTCTTTATATATTTTATAATTTGCAAAAAGTTTAATCATCGAGCGAGCAGTTGACATCAACTTTGTCTTCACGATTTCAGACCATATCTTTGAATAAACCAATATTCTCTGTCTCTAACTGCGCAAACCTTTTTAACGACTTTGTAACTACAAGAAAAAGAAGAGAAACTGCGCGTGATCAGGCTGTTGTCGAGCTTCCTTGCATGTTTACTTGGCTTAGTGTGGCCGGAACAATTTTTAATTGGAGAACACATGTGGGAATGACTGCACAGTTGCTGGAAGTCCCTTCGAATTAGTCACCGTCTTTTTCTATTTTGAAAGGATGCCTTGTGCACTTTAAGGTCAGTTAAGCTGAAAACGGGACGCTGACTGATAATAATGAAAAAAATGATGTTGGATTATGTTTGATGTTCCCGGTATCGGCTAAAGTTTTCCTCGCCTAAGCTGTTCTCCGTACAACTTTTTGTAGTTGACCTTATGATCGAACAACTTTTTCCTGCTCTTTAGTACACTTTTTGTAGCAGAGAACTGTGTCTAAAACCAAATAGTGCAAAAAGGCTATTATCGAAAATGGTTAACTGATTCGATCAAGATCAGAAACGAGGATGGGTTTGTATCCGGACATAAGACTAATAAAACCTTAATACTTTTTTTTTTCAGAAACAGAAGATCACACAGATCATACCAAACGGTTTATTGAAAAGTACATGAAGTTAAAACTTTTCAAATTAAGCTTCTCGTTCCATTGATCAGGAATTTGAAAAAAAAAGACAGAAAGATGGAAAACAGTATCTACAGTCCATTACTTCCATTGATTCGGGAACTTTCTCGGTTTTCTGATTCTCAAAGAAGAAGAAAGGAAAGCTATTCAGTATTCTTTCCAAACATGAAACCTGAAAAATGATCACATGAAAAGAAAGCCCGACGCCGTAAAACGGAACGGAGAGAGCGAAGCTTGCAGATGAATTGGAAATATCTGCAGATCCTCGAAAATTGAAGAGGATGGGCTAGTGAGGTCAAACCCTCAAACTCTTTCACATCTTCATAACAAAAAATTGTTCCCTAAGTTCGCAACTATCGTCGAAGAGAAGATGATTCTTTGATTTTTCAGTTTTCAATTTTTTCTTACGATGGCTCCAGAAAGTTCGAAATTACAGTCCGAAAAACTCAGAAAAAATTTACTAAATTTTGTTGAAACGGGGAAATTTTTGCAATAATAGTCTCAAAAAATATCTCTCGTCTTTAAAAGTTTCCTACCTACAGTTTTCTACAGTCTCCACTTTTTTAAAATACAGTTTCCTCAAATTTTCAGAGCCGTTTCAAGTGGAAAAACATGGGTGGTTTGAATTTTTCACGGATAACTGAAATGTTTTTTTTTCTGTCATACTGTCGTCTTTTTATTTTGATGTTTTTTGTTCTGTTTGACCTTCGAACTCGGAAACTTCTGAGGAAAAGCTCGAGGTGACGATAAGGAAGCCGAGCCTTGTGTTGGTAGCCCTTACCAGGCTTGGAATATGCTTAGAGACTGGCACAGTGTGCACGGAAGGCAGACAGCTCGTGCCGCAGGGGCCAGTGCAAGGAGGCGGAGCTTTCGCCTCCGGCTCACTGTAAAGCCTCAGCTAGCGCGGCCGGCAGTCCTGTATCGATCCTGGCGACCCTCGGATGTCGGTGTGCGTATCCCCAACTCTCGCAACGCCTCTTATGGTCGAAGAACTACCATGTCCACAGTGTCCCAAAGCATTTCCGAATGCCAAACTCCTACAGCAACATCAACAGATGTTTCATTCAGACAAGGTTCGGCGCTTTCTTTTTTTATTTTTGAATTTTCGAAACTTTATGCTCCTGAAAATTTCTCATTTTACTGTATTTTTGTACGATGAACTGTATTTTTGTATTTTTGTTCCTTCTGTATCTTCTGTATCATTTCTCTTCGTCTTCTTTCCGTTTCAAAAAATGGCGTTTCGCCCTTCTTTTGACCTTAAATGTTGCATTCGAAGCCGACTCAGCAAAAAATCTTTTTAATTATAATGCATCACGCAATGTCTCTTAATTTGTACTTTGTTTTTTTGTGAGGCAGGTTTGTCGCGTGTTTTTTTATAGAAGTGTTTCTTAGTCTCTTTCGAGAAATTTTCAACCGCTTTCTGCAAAAATTTTATTTGAAGAAAAAAATTAAAGGGATATGAGAAGTTTTTTTGATATATCAGATGCTTTGATCATCATCATATCCGGTTCATTAATTTTTTTAACAACTGATTGAAAAAAAGTCAAATTTTGATCAAAAACTCCAATATGAAGAATTATAGCGGAATCGCGGTTTTTTTGTAAAGAGATTTTGAAGACAAGGAATAGTGAAAAGAAAAGATTTCCTAGAAACTTGGAAGTTTTGGAAGTTTCCTATAAAAAGAAGCTCACTACAGATCCATTTTTTTTCCAATAAAAAAATGTTAAACCTTTTTTTCAGTTTTTTTCAGGACTTTTTCATGAATTCATCTTGTTTCAGATGAAAAAAACCTTTGAAACTTTTCAAAAACGTCAGAAAACTCATCATGAGATCAGAAAGAGCTTATGAATAATTTTTGTTGGGATCCAGTGACTTAAAGATGACCTTTAGCTTTCGAAAAAAGTATTTGGCATTTCGAAAAGATCCTCATCATCTTTCTTCGGACTTGCCCACCTTGAAGTTGTTTACGAGTGCACAAAAACGAGGGCGCCTGACCTGAGAACCAGAAGCACTGTACTATGGTAACCCGCGCAGCTGCCACCCAGGCTCTCTCCATTGCCAGATGCTCCTCAATTATCGCCATTCATACAAATAGCCACTGTCGTTTCTTCCTGTTTTCGCTAAGCTTTTCCTCGACCGGCCCCGGATCGAACCAAACAGTGACGCACAACAACACATGCTCTTCTCAGCAAAGTCGAGCTCACGTTTTAGAGTTTTTGAAATCGTCGCAACGAAAAAAATACGTTGAGAGCTGAAAGTTATTGCGCAATCTGGCAGCTGTTGGTATTTCTGTTTCTCATGGTTTTTCTCGAAATGAACTTTTCGAAAGAGAGGCTGGGAAAGTGAACATCTCAACCTAAAATAAGTACAAAAAAGGGATTTCTTCTCAAAATTTTACGATCAATTTTTTTCGGACACAGGAAAATTCTGAAAAATGGAAAACTTGAATGGATTTATGGAGAGTATGACTATATTGATTTTCTCAAGTCTTTCTTACCAAATAAAATCTTGGAAAAATAAGTTTCGAAATTAGTTTTTGGGAACAAGAAACTTACTGAAATCAAAACTTGAGATTTTCAAACTTGAATTTTGATCAAATTCCGGAGCCTTTCAAAACTGTCCGATTTTCATTTTGAAAAATATAGATGATATTCATCACTGAATTCATCAGTATCTCAATTCTTTGTTTGTTTTGATGAGAAGTATGCTCAAAAACATACCATCTACCAGTCTAATTAGAAAACTGATGATTCATAAGCTCCTTTGAGTAATTTCAAAGATCTTTTTTTTTCACTTCCCGTTCTGGAATGTGTTGCAAAGTCTGGAAAAAGCTCACAACTGAACTGGATAAAAAACTAGGTCAGAATTAGAAAGCAACAATTACAACTTCTCTTCTCTCGTTTTTCTTTTCTCTCCAAAAGAACGTGTCAGACTTCACATTTCCACTTGTTTTGACTTTCTTTCACATCCGCCGGTTTTTTCTCTCTTTTTCCCTCTCCACCGCTATCCAAACAGTCGAGTTACGGTAGCGTCACAGAGCACAGCACAAAACCCCATCCAATGGAAAATACAAAAAAAAAAAGAAAAAGAGAAAAAAAACTCGGATGATGTGGGAGAGAATGCAAATGTGCCGTGTGGAAAAGTGGACGTCGACGTGGCAGCAGCAGCACTGTACACAGACATTAAATTGCTTTTGCCATCTGTCGCGCATTTTCGTGTGTCCGCGTTGAAAAGCACAGGTCCCACTGCACAACGTATCACTTTCCACTCAAAAATTCAGCTTTTCGATAGAAGTTTGAAAGTTTTGAACGGAAAATAATTTTTAGGAAGGAAAAAGTTAGAACGAAAACTCCGAAACACGTTTCAACGTCTTATTCTTTTTATAACTTCGAAAAAGGCTTGCAAACGCTTTTTCTATCAATAAATTCACTTTTTCTGACATTTGATTCCCAGTTTGTGGTATATTTTCGAAAATGGGAAATGAAAGAGTTCGTCTGGATTAAAACTTGAACCTATGCTTGGCCGCTGGGAATTCGGCTTCGAAATAAAACTAATAAACGCTCTAGACGTGTAGTGAATCACTCATTGTCCAACTTATTAATTTTTGCCGTTTGTCTTCTTTTGGGAAGATTGAAGTTTGAGTTTTCCCTGAATAGCACGAAAAACTTTTCACCTTTTAACCCAAGTTATTTTGAGTTTTAGTTGAGAAAAAAAACTTTTTTTTGGATTGACAGCTTTTTATTTCTTGGAAAGTTTTTTGTTATCTTTTTTGAACGCAAACCCGAAAAAATTGTTTCGGAAAGCCGATCTTGTTTTCCGCATGTTTCTGGTCTATTCTTTTTCTCTCTTTTTCTGCCTCCCAAGTTTTTTTCAAGAATTACAAGTGTCCTTTTTTTCAGATAACTAAAAAGATTTCAAATTTTTTTGTGGAAAAACATTCATGGAATAAAAAAATTTTTTTCTAATCTTCAACTATCATGATATGTTTTTTTGTTTCTTTAAAAAAAGTAATTGATGAAAAAAACTGACGGATTATTAAAGGGGGCTTTTCAATCTCCATATTCCGGCATTTTCAATTTATAAAAAACTCCTTTTCAGAGTTTTATATGCGAAACGTGTGGGAAGGCATTTCGGTTTCGTTCCAATTTGGCAGAACATCGGTCCGTACACACCGCCTTGAAACCTTACGTTTGCAAATTTTGTGGGAAAAGTAGTCGACTAAAAGGTTTGCAGCGAACATAATTGGTTTGAATAATTATTGATTTTGTAGGGAATTTAACAAAACATATATTAAAAACATCACAAGAAAGAGCAAAGTGAAGCGATTTCGAAGGATGATATTATTGTTAAGAAGGTGGGTGCATTTCAAAAACGTTTTTTTTTCTTTTTGAAGCTGATCTGAGAAAAATTCGAGCAAGTATCGCAAAATAAAAATTTTTTCCTAATGTTAATAATAATTATTTTTGGAGACTTCAAAACTTTGATCAAAGACC
Source organism: Caenorhabditis auriculariae (assembly GCA_904845305.1). NCBI lineage: Eukaryota > Metazoa > Nematoda > Chromadorea > Rhabditida > Rhabditidae > Caenorhabditis > Caenorhabditis auriculariae. Next base: position 2,154,660 of record CAJGYM010000010.1, on the reverse strand, counting down.
AAAATTTCAAAACATCATTATACAGGCATGGGAAAAATTACCGTCGTAATGGTCAAATCCTTTTTCGCCTGAGAAAAATCCTTCCCCATCGCCTTGTTTTCGCTACTGTGGGAAAGAGATGATTTCCCGTCTTGGGAAATACAAAATTTTTCCTCGACAGAAGAATGGGAAAACAACATTGAAAGGGAAAAAAAGGGAAATAGCAATCAAAAACGAGGTGAAGCTACTTGGGAACGCTTAGCCTAAAGGCAGGAAGTGTGCGGAGAGGAGCGTACATGACGCCTTTGTGTGTTTTTATCCGAATATTCCGCAACAGTTGTTCTTTTTTTTATTGTTCATTGCAGCTGTCTCCAGTTTACCCTTGATTCAAAAAAAAAGGACAAAAAAAAACAGATTCAAACGTCTCTGTAGCCTTTTAATCTCACCATGACGGCAATGGAATTAAATTCTAACTTCATTTTTGAAAAATAAGGCCTGAGAATCAATTAAAAATTCTCTAACTAGAAACTGACAGTGAAACTGGTTAGTGATTTTCGGAATATTTTATTCGAAGTCAATAACACGCAATTGATTCGAATCTTTCAAAAACCCGAGAAATCTTTCAGGCCGAGCCAACTACAGCGACGATAGAGTACACAGATAAGACTATTTTCACAGTAACCACTGCGCCTAGTGGAGCAACGACGATAGCCACGAATGGTCATTCTGTTCCAAGCCTCCTCCCCAAAGAAGAATCCGGCGACCAAGAACGGTATCTCATTCAAAAAAATATGATCAATTGGCTATATTCCTGTTTCAGATCAATATTAATATCCCTCGGACTCGACTACAACACCTCCATAGATTTGAGAGAATCCCCTGAAACGAGCGTCAGCCCGGAGAATGGTAAATTTTCTTTTGCTCGTTAAAGAAATGTGTTTTCTCAAAACCTGATGCCGGTCGGCGAAAGCTCGTAAAGCGTAGAGGAACTGTTTTTTGAATGTTTATTACGAAAGGCTTGTAATTTATCGAGTTTTTCATTCTGAAAAATGACAGGTGGTAGAAAAGTGCATATTATGAAAGAGTTGCTCGGAAAAGGCGACCAAAAATCTAACTCCAAGTTTTTCACTTCTCAAGTTGAGAAAATATTTTTTAACTTGTTGTGCTATTCTAATTAATTTCGTCATGCAGCGTTGTAATTTGATTTTTCTTTGCTTCGAGATTTTTCGAAAATTCATTCGCTTTTATGAATAATGCAAAAATGTGGTCATTTTTTTTTAAAGCTCAAGTCAAGAATGCAAATATCAACTAAACAGCCATTCGGTAATTAATTGTACGTTTTTTTTTTAAATTCATCAAAAAAAAGCTTGATGATTCTTATAAAAAGAGGTTCTTATCAAACACTCACATTTTCAAACCAACTCAAACTTCTCTCCGAAGATTTTTCCTACCAGAATGACTCAGAAAAAAACCAAAGAATTTGCTTTTAAGAAAAAAACAAGATTTTTAGATTGCAACGGTTTCTTGAGTTTGCAAGTTGAAAAAAAATAGTTTTGAAGCCGTTCAATTTCAGTCAATATGAGAAAAAGTCAAGCTTCTTTTTTCAAAGACTTTGAATAACTTCATTAAATAATGTTCCAAGCTAACGATGAATGAAATATATTTGACAGAAGTTTCCTCAACGTGAACTTTTCAAAGAAGAACATCTTTTCGAGAAAAGACTTCAGTTCGAGTTTGTGGAAAGAGCTGCTGCTCATAAAACATGTAACTGTTGCTCCAGACACCCGAGTTCTAGGCACTCATGCGTGATGGTGTGAGCTTTCGTGAGCTCGAGTAGTTGGATGGCGTGAGTGCGTCGAGAACATTGCTGGTTTTGAGGCCAAACGGAACCATATCTGCCGCCGGCGGCTGCAACACTCGCACATAATATGCAGGTTCTGCCATCTGTGCGCGGCATTTTGGGTTTTCGAGCTCGGTCGGAGCTTATCGTGGGAGGACATCTTGCCTGCGGGTCACATCGATTTCCAATGTGCCTTGGCTCTCTCCAACCAAGCACACTGTTTGTCGGCCGCCTCCGTCAACCACCACTAACAAAAACTAAGACCGCGGGACCTTGACGGCCAAAACTATTGTCAATAACACATGGACTGCCTCAGGGCACCTTATGAACCAAGACAAGGTCGAAGAGAAGGAACAAATCGCCTGCCCGAAGGCGGGGGCTACAAATCAGGATAGATATCACGGAATTTGTAGCTTATCTGCCGCCAACGGCCAGTTTATTTCGTTTTATTGTCTCAGTAGGTTCTCCTAATCTTCAAATAAAGTGCTTTCCTGATACCTCCCAGGATAGTTTTGGAAGTAGACGGGTTTTTATTGACAGCAAAGACTGGCAAAAGACACTGTACATCAAAAGTCTTGAACTGGAGATTTTTGGTGAAAGTTTTTTGGATCAAATAAACTGAAAAAGTTTATGTTTTATAAGAAAGCGGAAAAACAGCCAGTAACTTTTCTCAAAAAAATATCAAAACTCAGAAGAAAAAAACCAACATCATTTTTTTGAAACGGAAAAATCGCGTTGCACGAAACAAACAAACAAGCAATAAAATAAAACGACTGAATTGTATGCTTAAAAAATAAAAACTAACCAGCACGTAATCTTACATTGCCTACCTTTAGATATTCGTATTGGTTTCTCTCTAGCCCCGATTTTCCTATTTTTTTTTCTATGATAACGTTTTGTAAATTACTGATCAGCTTCTCTCGAGAAAAATTTCAAACGAACAACAATAGGAAAAGACATATTTTTCGAAATAAGACTGAGAATCCAAGCTTTGCAAAACTGCTGTCAATGCTTTTCATATTTCCGCCCGTATCTCTTTTTTCAACTAAAGCCGGGCGTTAATCTCTAGATTCATCCCAAAACTTTGAAGAGTTTTTTTGATTGTCTCTTTTTAGATTGACTACACCAATATTCATAGTAAAAGCGGAGTTTAGTAAGTCGCGATAAGTTTGATCATTTCAAAAACGTTGGAGTTATTGGATGAACTTTAAAATTCAAATCTTTGAAACAGTCCACCTTATGTCCAGTCCTATCCATAATCTTCTAATTTTCTTTTTTTCAGGCCTGATGAACCCGAAGTGCGAGGTTGACAGCGATCAAGGATATGGAAGCCCTCTTGCACAAAATACGGTAAGTGGGCGTGGCTTATCAACACGCCGGCACAGTCGAGCCGACCAATACGCCGTTCCGTTTGCAGGTGGGCGGCGAGACGTCTTTGGCGGCGCTGATCGCACAAGTGAACAGTCCCACATGTGGCAAGAACTCCATGGCGTCCCAATGTCCGGAGTGTGGGAAACACGTGCGCAAAAGTCGGTTTTATGCACTTTTTCTCTGCTTTTTAAACTGCAGACGTTCCGAGGGAAAACGTTGATTGATGGGGTCAGAAATTGATTTAGGTCGGTACCTCGAAGTTTTGATGGCTGGTGAAAAATGGGAACAAGCTGAGATCTTTTCTAGTGTTCTCATTCGTTAAGAACGACAAAAATGAAAAAAAAACAACCCAGAAAAATTCCAACAATAGTTATTCTAAAAAGGTATATCTTCCGAGGAAAGTTTTCACACTTTCGAAATTTCTTAAAAATTTTGGTTTTAAACTAAAAAAGACTCTTTCGGTTCTGATAAAACTGGAATTGAAAGAAAAAGAAAGAAAAAACGAAATCCTCCGCTCCTTTGAGCTATTGATTGCGCTAATAACTTCTTTCTGGCAATTTCTCTGAAATGTGAACTCCTGCCACCTTCTCACTCTCTCTTTTCATCAACACCATTGTTATAAAAGCTTTTTGCAAACCGAACATTGGCATTTTTGAGAAGCTCACGCATGAAGCTTTTCGATAATTAGGTAATGATTACGCCCCTTGTCATTTCCAAAAAGTGCACACTTTTAGCTTTCGAGTCTTTCGTTCAGTTTATATTCTCAGTCAGCTAAATTCTCTTTTTTTTTCCAAATTGACAGTTCCCTGGCGACTGTATCGGATAACTAAGCACCATCTGCCGTTTTGTGCTTTTTTGATGCTCGCCGAACCGCCTGTCGGCGCGGGTCACAAATTTCGTCGTTGCGTTGTACAACGGCCAGAGCCACATAGTTTATACAGCCCGTAACTCTACAGAGCTTTCTCTGTATATTTCTCGGCCGGCAGGCGTCTAAGAAATCGCCGTGGAAATGGCAATTTTGAGAAATGAGGGACCGAAAGTGTGTTTTCTCAGAGATGAACTTCCACTGAAAGGTCATCACTCCGATTAAAAGGTTTGGCCAAAGTTATGACAGATTTGAGCTTTTCTGAAAGTTTTTGGAAAATGTTAGAACTTTGAATGAATGATGTTAGAGAAAGTATAATCGCTTTTTTAAATTTGTTTTTCAATTCTCGATAAGCTTGAAGGCTGTTCAAAGAAAAAACTTCAAAGAGAGCCAATCACTATACTTTTTGCGAAAAAAATCAATGAAAAAAATCAATGAAATTCTTGATTCAAAAATTTCTATTTTGATTATGCAAAAAGGTATATTTTTATAACTCAGCTAAAAAGTTAAGATCAGTCGTGTACGAAAATTCAATTGAACTCTATGGAACCTTGAATTGCATGATAAGTTTTATTATGACCAAGTTTTAAGTTTGAAAATTTTCGGGTTTGAAAGTTGCCTACGCTTAATTTAGTACCAAAAAGTCGAACTTAAGTTTGATTCCATCGAAATCTTTTTTTACAAATAGGCTTGTCGGTGCGATTTTATTATTTTCTCACAGCTGAGGATTCAAATTCTTGATTCGCCTCAAACTAAAGAAACACATTTTAACCTTAATTTTTCGAAGGTCAATTGCTTTAATATCTACTATGTAGGCCTTAGTTTTAGGGAACTGATGCTTGTCTATAAATCGATAAGATCAGTCGGTTCTCAGCAAGAACCTTCTGAACATTTGATCTTCCACCCGGACTTTCCACTAATCTACAACCAGCAGACGTCTCTTGGGAAAGACAAGCTAGGCAATAGTGAAGGAAGAGCAGCGCAGTTGAAAGTGACAGTCGGTCGGCGAATATTTCGATTTTCTCTTACCCCCAGACTCCGCGGCGTTTTTTTTTCCGAAGCCGTCAGCCACGCTATTTCGCGTCCGCTTCCCCTTTTGAGCACACACATTGCCTCAACAGAAGATGTGCTCACTCGCTACAATTCCAAGCCGTCCGTCCTTCCATCCGTCGTCGTCGTGTGTACGAGCAAACTTGGCAGGCAGGACAAGAGTGGGGGGGCTGAACGCTTTTGAGCGAATTCTTAAGTGGAATCTCGGCACAATTCTCGACAAAGAGCTTTTCAATGCCTGCAATTACGGACGAATGGTGCTCGAAGCGGCGCGCCCGAATAATTTCATCTCAGGCCACACCGCCCACAGTCTCTTATGGCTAGAGCTCGCAACTCGGCAAATATAAGGACTCGAGCCCACATCATAATTAATTTTCGGGAACTTATTGCACCGTCGTTTGTTTGCTCGGCTGGTTCACAAAGATCAACATGCCAAATGCACAAGTACATTAGTGGCAACAGTGGAAAAATGATCAGGATGCAGTTCACTTTTGTGAGAGCTTTTGGGATGGAGAGAAGACGGTTTCATGAGAATATGGTCAAAAACGGGAAAACTTCGTTTCATTGAATTTTTGTTTTAAATAATCTTTTTTAGTGAATTTAATAATGAGAGGTTTCTTTTCTTTTTTTGACTGTTGGATGACTGGAATGAACTTTATAGTTGAATTGAAGGAAAAGTATCAAAACCATCTGCTAGATTATTGCTGAACTGATCTTCAGACACTCAGTCAAAGTGATAATCATTATTATTCAAAAATCAAAAAAAAAATTTTTTCAATCAAATTTTGATCTTGAACCACCGTTCAATTTACTCTATTTCACCAAAATTTTCCCCAGATCATAGCCTCTTTTTCTTAGTAAACCTTGGAAATAGAAGACCCTCATCGTCTTGAGAGATCTCCATTTGAAGTTTTGTACTAAACTTCCCATTGTCTGACAAACAAGCTGTTAACGTCTCGAACTAGTAAGGATGAGAGTTCGTTCCAAGAGCACTTCGAATAAGAGCAAAAACATATTTTCTCTCCTATCCTCTTCGCACAGTTAATCAAAATGGCCACGTGATGCCTTTTACGGCGATTCATCAAGTTTGCTTCCTGACGAGCACGCGAGACATCGTATCCGCCCGCAGACAAATATTTATCGCATCAAAGGATGAATGCGGAATGTTGATTAACATGATTATGAGTTATGGAGCTTGCTAGGTGTCAACTTTTAAATGATGTACAGTGACGTGTCAACTTTCAAACAAAGAGGATGGGAAAAATTTTTGATGAAGCTCGGAAAAAAAATTTAAAACCACTTGTTCTGCGCCGAACTTCTGAAATTCAGTCTCGAGCTGTCCGAAGACAAAAATACAGGTAGCTGTGACTTTATTCAGAAAGAGAATTGAAAATTTTGGGACTGTCTTGGCATTTGAGATCGGAACTTTTCGTTAATCTTAGCAGAGGACAATAAGCTCGTAAAATTAATCTTTTTTGGAAAATCACGATTTTTTTCAAGAAATTTTTCGGTTTTGTGGCTTCCAATAGATGGAAAAAAACCGAATTTCTGGTAGAACTTTTACAGGGGCTTTTTTGGAATCATTATTTTGATATTTTTCAACTCGGGTGAAGCTCGACAAGTCAGTTTAATGAACCTTATGTTACTGAATAATCTCTCAATTTTTGCAACGTTGATTATGGTGGAGCTTGACTTTCCCAACCATAGACAAGAAAACTTTTTTTTGTTTACTCGAGCTCAGTTTTTCCGCAAAAGCCTCGATACATCAAAGAGCTGGCTAGCGCTACAAAATTCCATCCCTCTGGGAATTGTGTCTGGCCGAAATTCGTCATTTACGAGCCTGACAGTGTCACTCGCGTTCATCTATCTGGCTGCCCTGGGAGTTCAGTGCCATAGTCGGTGGCGCGCGAAATGAGGCAGAGACACAGGCCGGCCGCACACACACAGTCAGCTGTCCGTTGCCTGCTTGCTCCGTCGGGAGTACTATTACCAACGCGCTGGCGCCGATGGACTCTCCGAGCATGGCGTGCTCCCTCACGCGCCAGCCGCGAGTAATCCCGCACCAGCAGCATGACCATATCTTTCCGTAATAGGAGGCTGCACGCGCTTGCTTGTCGCCTCGTCGTCCACGTCGGTTCTGATCGATACAAGCTGCCGACCGACCAAAAGCTCACACTTTGCCACGACTTCAAGCCAAGAGGGGACCGAAGCTGGTCGACAGTAGCAATGGATCTGAGAAAATTAATTTGAGCGAAATTTCTTGAAGAGAGGAAAAGAAAAGACCAATATCCGGAGTACCTTCTCACCAAGGATTCTCATTTTCTGAAAACCACAAAAAAGGAAAAAGGCTCAAAATTTTTTTGTCAACCTTTTTTATGGGATGGTAGAAGATTTTCAAAACCTAAACGCTTGACTTTCTTACGGAGAGTTCCATTTCTTCTCAACTTGTAATTTTTTTCATGAAAACGTTAGTGTCAAACTTCGAAAAAAACATCAATAAACAGGGTAAAATATCAACCTTCACGGACTTTGAAGCTAGAAAAATTCTGTTCAAAAATCTTACCGCAACTTTCCATCAACTCCATTTAAGTGCAAAGCAGTGAATTCTGTGTATAAAGCCAATCTTTTTTTGGTTTCACAAAAAAAAGTTCTCTTTGGAAAATTCAAAATTTGACCGTTTGAACCATAAAGACACAAAAAGAAACTGCTTGTAAGCTCAAACTTTTTTTTATAAGAAACTTCCCGTCTATTGAAAATGCACTAGTAACCAACAAAAAAAATCTGAACATGATTAAAGCTAAATATTTTTTCACAGTTAGTCGTTTGTAGTCGAAACTTGGTCTTCCTTTTGATGTTTCCATTTCCTGTTGTAGTTCCTGTGTTTTTTCCCTATTCTAATCCCAGTATTCCTTGCGTATTTATCGTCACCTAATCTCCTTCCTTCCCATCTGAGTCATGGAGTACAAGCAGACGTGCACTTCGAACGAAACGGGATTGAAAAGAGAAGGAAGCGCTTCTGGGAGAGGAAAGTGGATAGGAAACGTCAGGACTATCGAATCGTGCTCCTCTCAGCTTTCAAGCACGCTAGGGAGGACATGACTCCCAGAAGGGCTGTTCTTTCAGGAAACGTATTGTTTTTTGTTTATCATGTACAGATTTCATGGAAAAGGCGAAAATCGGCCATTTTATGAAAAGGTTCGAAATGAGCTGATTATTTTCGCAAGAATCTTTTATTCCTCATCAATCCTGATGATTGAAGGAAAAAATCAAGTAATCCGTGTTTTTTCCAATATTATTCAAACTCCTTAGAATGACAAAAAAACGAAGCAGCTCAGTTTGATGATTTTCAAGATTTTTTTGTCATAAATTTTTGATAATCACACTTCACAATGACGTTTCAGTCTTTGGATACTTCTGGTAATTTTTATACTCTCATTCAATATTTTTTTCAATCTAGGCAAGAGAAAAAAATAATTAAGTAACAGTCCAAAAAAACTTTTATCCAACTTTGAGGATAAGCCGGTTCGATGATATCCTAAACTTCTGAAATTTTTTTGAATTTTTTTATAATTATTTTTCGTTATTGAATAAAAACTTTCAAATTGACAGTTTTTGGATGTCGAACTGTCAAAAATTCGATCAAAAAAACGCTTTTCATCACTACCTTGCTATATTTTTTTTCAAAGGACTTCAGGAAACAACTTTTTTTCTATGAATTTAAGGCCTGAAAGGAAAAAAAGTTTGAAAATGGTATCAATTTCAATACCGTTAAGTTTTTCATTCATATTTTTTTAATTTATTGTATCACTTCGTTTTGACAAAAACCAATGATCAGTTGACTCTTGAACTCTTTGCAATTTCGAGTCTCCAAATCCTCAGCAAAGTAACGTTCACGTCAACTTTTTTCGAGAATGATGAATCGGCTTATTATGCTTGGAGGAAGAAAAAGGGGCCAACGGTTTCGAGGGCGGTTGAGCTCTTTGAGCACACTCCCACACGGTGTACAGCGTGCCGGCATCATATCGGTTTTGTACGAGAGAACAGTTGCTCCGCACAGGATATATCTGTCAAGAGACGACGCAAAAACTCCTCTCGCCGTACCCAATAAAACGGAAAATAAGATAATAGCACAGGCGAACCGACAGATTCCTAGCAACGGTCACGGCAGAAATCTCGTTTCCGCACATTTCACGAGCTACAGGGAGAATGAGGAAATCAGTTGGGGACAGGGAAAGAGCTTTTCTTTTTGATTATAATTTAAGAAATCTGTCATCGAATGGATGATGAAATATTTAAAAAAATTGTTTTCGTGAGTTTTTTTGCTCTAGAGATCCCGGAAACCACGATTTAATGGTCTGACTAGTTTTTTTGAAAAATCTGGGAATTTTAAGATTGACAATTTTTTTCAGGATTCTGATATGGCTTGTTTCGAGAAATTTCCCACGCAAAGAATTGATTCAACTCTCTAAAGAAAAAAATTGTGTCCCTTTGTAGAAATTAAGTTTCACTGTTTTTATTTCATATAAAAAAATGTAAAGAATTTTTATGTAAAATTATCAAATCCTTGGCCCTATCGAAACGTTACGCGTCACAGTTCCGAGAAATTTTCGTTTTCATTGAGAAAAAGCATGAAACAAAGATCAATTTGATTGCTCAATTACCATTCAGTATGCTAAATGTCAAGCCGACGTTATTTAATTTCGACGGTTGCAGGCTCGTATTTGCCGATACACATGACGCTGCACCACGGATATCCGCCACCTGAGTCGGTCGTTTCTTCGGACGACAAAATCTCCGAGGAAGCAGATGGAAATTCGGGCAGCGACGACGGCGCACTTCAAGGCGAATTGCGTGCAATCGCCAACGCCATTTGCGACCTCAAAGCCCAGCAACAGACGTTCCCAAAAGTCGAAACGGTAAGCAAAAAGGGATCTTTAAAGGAGAAAGGTCAAAAAATTGAAATTTGAAAAGGAAAAAGTTAATTCAAGCATTGTACTTGAGAAGAGAAACTTTTTTTTGAATTTTTAAGGAGAATAAAGTTCTAAACAAGAAAAAAATTGAATTATCTAATTTTTTTGAGAGTTGTTCGAAACTACCGGAGATTTTCAAAATTAATAGTTGGATCTTTTGAGAAAAAAACTGAGATATTTTTTTCACAGTTGTTGCGAAATATTGGACATAAAAAGAAGTGATTTCAATCGAATAAGAAAAACCTCCTTTCAGGCTTTGTCGTCAATTGAGACCCGAATCTCAAGGCTGGAGAAGAACATGGAGACCGCCTTGAACTCGATCTACACGCTGGTCCAGCTCCAAACGGGCATGAACAGCGGCTTGAACCGGTTTAAAGAGGAAGCCAATCAGCAACTCAGCCTTATCAAGAGCTACCTCGAACTTGATCGCCAATCTCCCTAAGTGCCATTTTTTTCAATCTAAGTCAGCCAAATGAGCCATTTTCTCTCATTTTTTTCTTTTTTTTGTTCATATTTTCACTCACTCATCTCAGTTTCTTCTCATTTATGTTGCACTCCATTTGTCATATGACCCGTGATCTAGAAAAATGTTTCAAAGAACTATTAGATAGTTATTTCAATTTATAGTCTTTTAGAACTATCCTTACTTATTTTGTCACTTGATTTCTCGATTTGTTTTTGTGTGTTACTTATTTGAATTGTACTACGGTTTAGGAATTCATTGAACTCTCTTATGGACACGTTTATCTCACTTGAATGCAATATATTTCGTTTATTTTTCTCCTTCAGTCTTGTCGGCTTCTTTATCTAGTCAACGTATTTCGGCCATTATCTTTTTGTTTTTTTTGTTTTGTTTCATTATAAGTGTTCTTCAGCTGGATGTGGTAAAAACACGGTGAATCAGCGGCTTTTTTGTATTTATCTCCGTCTCCTCACCTTGTTTTGGCCACGGTGTTCTCGAGAGAAAACTTTCAACTTCCATTTCATGCAGCTTAGACCAGCGACATTCCATCCATTTTTTGTATTACCTGGAAATCCCAAAACATTCCTATTTTCGCCACTCACCTCGACAATTGAAGCTTACTATTATTATTCGTATCTCAGCTAATTTATTTCTTCCCTTTATTGTTCTGTTACCTCATTTTCCCAGTTCCAAAACGAAAATATTGACGGTTGCGAAATCAACCAAACAACCCCTTGTATGTTTCCATCTGCATTTGTTTTTGTACGTGATCACGATGTACTTGAATGAATTTTTTTTTTGAAAAGCAAAGTGATGTGTTATGAGAAACAACAAAAAAAGAACTGAAGAATTTCAAGCGGTAGTCCAATTTTCTGAGTTATTTAGAGATACATGCAACCGGCACTTTGCCTCTTCCATTTGAGGGGTCTCAAAAAACGAATAGGCGTTTTATATATTTTTATTCAAAAAGCAGCTAAGGTTTACTCCTAAAGTGGTTCTCTCTATGTACTGAAGCGGAAAAAAAGGACAACCTTCTTTGGGATTTTTAGCATAAAGCTGTTTTGTTTAAAACTAAAAATGGCAGTTGAGTACAACTCATTTCGATTCTAGGTGTTGGAAACTTTCTGAAATATTTAATTTATCTTATTGACAGATTTTCAAAACTTATTGAAAAAATTTCGTTCCAACATACTTTTAATTATTACCAGGTAGCGTTTTGTGTTTATTAAATTGACCAGGAGGTTATGAATCATGAAATTTCTTGTTCAAGATTTAGTTGAAATGCTGCGCAAGATCGCCAAATCTCAAAAGCGTTTCATCTTGAGAGTCCATTTGATTTTTCAATTTCAAAAAAGTATTTTTCATCGAATAATGGTATATCACAGAACCCAGATTTCAATCATAAGGAACGATTTTAAGTTCAAAGAAAAGTAGAACCGTCAAAACGGCTCAATTTTCAATTTCGCCATGATCAATTTAATTTATCTGTCGCATCAGCTTTTAATGAGCTTTCCGCGGGAAAAGAGGCGCTTGACCTGCGGGTACAAAATGAATGTTTACGGTGAAGACAAGGTGCGTGGGCAATTATGCGGCACCCATCTGCACATGGCGTTTAATCTTTTGGGTCCGACGGTTTCGCCTCCTGCTAATCTTCATGCGGGATCTACCGTTCGTCAATTACTTCTCATGACTTCGCGGCTGTCGTTAATCTGAAAATTGTCGATAAACAAAGATTCAAATATACGATTTCGTATAATGATCTTAATCCGTTTCATTTTTGATACAAAAGTATTTTTTCGAAAATTTTCGGTGAGAAACTTTTCAAAACCTACAATGAAAACTATATAACCTTCAATTCACTTCACTCTAACCAAAAAATCTTTCAAGCACAATAAAGAAGAGCAGCTAAAGATACTTTGCTCGCGAGTGAGATTTCAGATTTTCATTTCAAACTACGAACGGCTGAAAAAATATTATCTTGCGACAAATTTTAGGTTACAAAGATTTGAGTTAGACCAAGCTCATGAGAAAAAAAAACTTCTTGGGAAAAGCTTTGAAAAAAAAGGTTTCATGATTCCCTTGAAAACTTTGAAGTTGAACCCCAAACTCCTAATTCTTGAATAAAGTCCTCGGTTTTGAAAAAAAGGCAATTGAGCTTATGAATTTAAAAATCCGAAACGGGTAATTTATATAAATCATTGATTTTCACTTCCAAATCGCTTCAATCCAACAATAAAATATCGAATAGATCTTTGAAGAGAAGCTGGTGCCACGTTCCATTTGAAGTTCTTCACTCGAAGTTTCTGTTCTCTTTTCGACTTCCGAATAGAGCACGGTATTTGGGCTCCAGCAACAATTTCCGTTACTCTCTGAGCTTGTCAAGGCTCAAAAAAGGCAGGGCAGAAAAGCGAGGTGAAGGACCGTAAGACCCTACTTTCCACTTTATTGATTAAACGTTAAATTTTTTTTATTTGCCTGGAAGAGTCGAGATGACTCAAAAAGTTCTTGTCTTTTCTGTTACATATTCCGGCAAATATACCAATCAATCAGTAGCGTACAGATGTACCTTGAAAAAGAAATTTCGACTTCCACTTGACCTTTTTTCAAGTCGCTAGAGTTTTGAAAAGTTAGGATAATACTCCACAGCAATCATTGTTATAAACATTTTTCCAGAATCTGGATTCATGAACAAAAAAAATAAGTCTTTCGAAAACTGCAACTATGAAGATTATTCATTCTATTAACAGTATAGAAAAATATTATAACAATTGTCATGATTACAGATACACAGTCAAAGAACCGGTGAAAGAGATAGATGGCAAATAATTAAACGCGGTCAAGTGAGGTGAAAATGCGGTTAACAGCGCTGCCCAGCGATTCCTCTACAATCAAGTGGCTCGACTCCGGAAGTTTCCTGCGAGAAATTACTCAATTTACTTCCACAAAGAAACCAAAGTTCCTCACGAAGTGTTGCTGATAAGAGCGACGCTCAGAAGGCTGTCCAAAGCTGGTTTTTCCTTGGTTCCAACGAAGCAAGTCTGAAAGTTGAGTTTTCTATGCAGTTTTGGAAATGCTTGAATTTTTTTTTTGGGATACGATTTGTTGTTTCTGCTCAGATAACACTGAATTATAGTTGATGGGATTTACAGTACCGTGAGATAAGAAACGAAAAAAAAAGTTTTCTTACGACTTCCTCGTTTGGAAAAACTTTGGAAACATTCTTGATCTGCGTTTTTTTTTCTGCGATCTGAAAGTCCACCAGAGTGTTACAAATAACAGTCAACACAGCTCCAAAAAGTTCCAAAAACATTAAACTTCATACAAGAAACTTGCGTTTGAAAAAACTTTTTTCGTATCGTTTCTGGCGGAACTGTAATTTTTTTGCACTTTTCTGTGAAATTTTATATATTCTCTCATTATTTTTCCTAGACCAAAAAATCGACGTTTTTACCGTTGAGCAAATTTCGTCGATTATAAAATCATGTTGATCACGACTCAGCCAATGGAGCAAAAAAAAGAAAAAGAGACGATGTTCTGAATTAGAGCGCATGAAAGTGAACAGCTCTAGAAATGTTTCGAAAACCCCAGTTTTTAAATTCGGAAGTATTGAAAACTTGTCTTTTAATCCAACTGACCGTATCTGGGTCCAAGCGGAGATGCGCCTTCAGAGCATAGAAGCACAGAGAACTGTTCTCGTTGAGAATGATTGTTCCACGGCCGCACATTGCGGAGATCGTCTTGCCGTACCAGCCCATTCCGCGTTGTTCCTCTCCATCCACAGTGACGATAACCCTGTAGATCTAGTTTCAAAAAAGATATAAAAAGTTGATTTGAAAATTTTCCCTCTAATTGAAGGCGCAATTTTTTGATTTTTTTTTTTTTGAATCTTGTTTTGTGTTTCAGAAAAAGCTTTTCTTGATACTACCACTGTGCGAATATTTTACCGAATGAAGAATGAAAAAGAATGGAGAGTTTCATTTAAGGGTCAGTTTCTGGAATACTATTTATCTATAACAGTTCTGAGCATTTCGATGAATTTCTTGAGATCCGGGATAAAGTTTCCAACTGTAACAAAAACAAGCGTTTCCCGTTCATTTAAACACGAAAAGAAATAAATAAAGAGTTTTAATTTCATCTGCAACACATTTATTAATCACTGGAGTCACACTTTCCTTTAAAAATTCAAGTCTCGTCGGATTTTCCGATTGTTTTTTTATTTGTGAAAAAGAGTGAATTCTCAGAAAAAGGGCTATAGATAGAGTACGAATCTTGCATTTTTTCTCTTCGATCGTAATAAAAAAAAACTCACTTGTTATCGAAAACAATGAGGTAGGACATTGGGTGAGTGAGAAGAGCGTTGGTCGCGCAGTTGAGAATTTGAATCGTCATTCTTTCTGGAGGGATTCCGATGACTACGAAGTTCAAAGATTGTTTATTGCGAATCGGAGCCCCGAGGTCTTCGGCGTCAGTGAAAATCCAACGACTTTCTGTAAGAAAAAAGAACATTGCTGTAAAGTCAATGGAGCGCTACAGTTTAAAAAATATTTTTTTTCTAGTTTTGATGTTTTTTCAATGCGTTTTGAGAAGTCGAAAGCGCTACTTTTTTAAAAAAAAGTCTGCGCTATCTAGGAAATCTCTATGGGCATAAATTGCGAAGTCGTAAAGAAAAAAATTAATGAAACCCCCGGAAAAAAAGATAAAAAAATGGTATAACGCTTCAGATTATTTGAGGGTCTTATGAACTGACAGTTAAAAAACCCTCGAAGTCGTAGAAAAATAATTAGTGCATAAAAAAGAAAAATTTTTCTGACAAAACCTTTCTACGGAAAAAAAGTCAAATATTTTTTTGAGCAGTCTTCTAATTATCATACCACCTTTGTTTTTATTCTTGATGCAACTGGGATTTTGTAAGTAAAATGTTTTCTTAGAGTAGTTCCTCCTCAGCCTTCCATTTGGAACTGATTAACCAATTAAATCAAAAAAGTATTTTGGAACGTCTATTAGAGATGGAACTTTCTCTCAAAACACTTCACACAGTCAGAGTTTTATAGATTCTGTAGCTATTCAAACTTTTTCTGGTCATCCTAACTAATACTTGGTTCTCCCACATAAAAATTTGCGATCCGTGAAATCACTGCGCTAACAAACACGGAACACACTCGTTGAACAATTCAAAAAACGATCTCCAATTATTCAAAAAGTATGACCTTGGCGGTTTTTGATATTGTGCGATATGAAGTTGTTTTTTGGCTGTTTCTTCTTTTGGAATTTGTGAAAGATATGGTTTCAAACAGTTAATGAAAAAAAAAAATCTTGATTGCAAGCTACTTAGTACCTTTGCATTTATCTACAAATGTTGCATTGTTTTTTGGAACATTTTGGACGTTCAAAAAAGAAAAATTTCTTGATCTTCTCAAGATCTGGAGCAAGACTCAAAAAAAGAATGTTAGGAAATTCGACTTATAAAAAAATGTGTGGACCGCAAACCTTCAGGGAGAGAAACGAACGCGCGGGAGCTATGATGCATCACCAGAGCTTTTGCAAGAGTCACCGAAGTGAAGACGCGTTCCGTAGTCACTCTGAAACATTCTCATCTTGTAAATAAAAGGAAACCGTAATATCGTCTTTGGATAATGACCACAAAAATAACCGCAGTATAAGGAATTTTGAAGGATTTTTAGCAACTGTTCCTAAAATTCAAGTTCTTCATAGCTTTGTGTAAAAAATCGAAAAAATAAAATCAGTTTACCACTTAAATATTTTGATCGCTAACTTTTCAGAGGTATGAATTGTATGAATATTACTCAAAAGAAGTTCATAAAACTATAGAAGAAAAGTTCAAACTTACAATTAAATTGAACATAACATACTTCACTACGATTTTCTCTCTGTTTCATTTATAGCTCAAAAAAAATTTCATACGTGAAGCCAAGTGAATTGAGTTTGTCAGCGAGGTCGGACGGATTTTTCAAATAGCTGTAGCTGAGAAAATAAACGTTCGAACTTTTTTGAAGCCTGAAATCTGGGATGTTTACCATCCGATTTTTTTGTCTTGGGATTAAACCTCTCCACGGCCTCTACACTTCCAGCAATGGCAACGTTGTCGTTTCCAGGAGTCGGGTCGTACAAAACGTTTTCGATTTGACAAATGAACGTCGACTTCGACATATCACAATCTGAAAGAAAAATTTGAACGAATAGAGGAAAATTGTGGGTACTGTAAAAAAATAAATAAACTAACTTCACTTGATTTTGCTTTTTCGAAGCCATTAGGCTGTTTATTGTTCGCGTTTCTAAACTATAAAATGCACCTCTGCGAGAAAAGTTTTCTTTTCAAGCGAATTCATTTATTAGGACAAGACCTGACCTGATTTATCAAAATTCGTTGACTTCAGCTACGAATCATAAATTCTGTGCTACCGATTCTCGTTTTTCCATTCTAGAAGTTTATTGAAAACAGGGTGTCTAAACTTCAAAAGCTTTTAACACAAAGCGATGAATAAAAAGAACGGAAGAAATTTTTCGAGTCAAAAACCAAGGAAAAATGAATTTAATGATGCTCATAAATAGCTCATTTTGAAACCTTGTACGACCTCATTCAAAAGTTGAAAATAAGCGCTTTTCAATAAAATTGATAAAAATAACAAGACTCGTCACTATTAGCACTAGGTTTTATAATTGAGCCCCAGTGCAACTTATCAAAAAATTCAAGTTTCAAACGATTTGAACTTTCTTACTAATCTCCTTTTTTTTCAAACACATGCATCAACTTCTAAAGCTGGTAAAACGTTTGGAAGAGTAAAAGTTTAGCCTGGAACAGCAAAAAAGACCAATTGAGAGGTGAGACTCATTTTCTAGCGAGGCATTTTGAATAAACAAAAGCACAGAAATTATAGTTGCCAGGTGTTGGAGTTAGGTGACGTATAAACATTGGGCATAACACAAGGATACCAGAAAAAATGTAGCTTTTTAGAAAGATATGCAAAATAAGCGGCTTGAGGTTGGATATAAAACGCCCTCCGTGTGCGTTTTGTCTCGAATACTCTCGTGTGAAGGAAAAAGCTTTGAGACCCGTTGCTGGGTGGCCTTTTATGTTTTTTACGTTGATATAATAAAAGTATCCCACAATGTACCGACGTGCGTATGTTCCTCAAAAGGGATAAAACAGAATCCATCATCAGACCAACTGCGGAAGTTATGAACTGGAGAGTTGAGTCAGAACATTTCAAAAAGAGTCTATTTTCTGCACCCGGCACTTATGAAGCAGCACAGAAAATATCTGCTGTTTTAATAGGCTTCTAATGAAAAGTGCAAAAAATTTCGATTTCGGATTTTATTTTGATTAAAAAACTCTCATGAGTCATCCGAAATATCCATCAATAAATCGTGAATCTGTGGAAATTTCGAGCAATTAGTCATCACGCAAAAATCGTATGATTCTAAAAACTAACCTGACATTTTGAATTCCGAAGGCATTTGTAGGGTTAGGAGCCTATACGTTGCACGGCGCTACAAAAGAGTAAGAAATTAGAATCGGTTTAACTGCGCGATTTTACGAGCGGCAAAAGTAAAACGATTCGAATATCGTGCTATGAGAAACAAAGAACTTAGCGCTTATGAGGAAGAAATTCAAAAAGTCTGAAGAGAAAATCTTTTTATCGTGAGCGTTAACAGCTGAATTCAAATACTCAGTGGAAAACGGATCAGAAGTTCTTTCAGAGGTTTGAGGAAAAAGGTTTTAAAGTTGAAATCTGATGGACATTGAGGCAACTGGTATGGAAAATTAATCGCCTTGGGAGTCAATTTTGACTCACAACGGCTTGAAAAATCTAGGTGCATCACAACTTTTGATGCGCGGTCATTTCGCCAAGCTTGATTTCTACTTTTTAAGCGGACATACAAATATGAATCAAATTGGAAGTGCTTTCTCATCATATGAGCAATTAAAACTATTACTTTTAGAAGCTTACAAAGGAAGTCATCGTTGGAAATCCGCGTCCTTTTTTTTTACAATTTTTTCCAATTCAAGTGATCTCAAAGTCCGAATAAATAAATCAAAAAGGGAAATAAAAAGCAAAAGTTTGAAATAAGGCAGAACGGCGGAGCGCGAAACCGTTTCGGTGCAACGTTCTTTGGCTAACTGAGACAAAGGCACAGATGACACGGCGTTGCACTTTCCAAAGAAGAACCCTCCTCTTCCGCCCAAAACCGTCAAACTCAAATCGATTGCCTGAGAATCCTCCTTTTTTCAGGACGTTTTCTCGCCAAACTAGCAATTAAATCCAGGTTCACGAGCTCATTTCCCGTCTTTCAAGAAAAAAGAATATTAATAACGGAGTCGTAAAAAGACACTGTTCGACGCTTTGATAGCATTTTGCTAAAAATGGCTAGATCTCAGAAAAAGCAAATCGCTTACGTATTTTGTCTGAAAGTCGAGTTGCAAAACCTTCAATTTTGTATTCTACCATTTAAAGCAAATGAAAGTTTCTCGGCGTTTTCAAAGCGTTCGAAACAACTAAATAAATTGACGTGAATGATTCTACTTTTTTTTCAATTCGCATTGCTCTCAAGAGCGTCGCGGCTAATTTTCATTGAAATCGCGAAAAAATTGTGATTGAGCAACGCGATTCATAGCACAAACCTTTGTTTTCGCGGTACGTAGGCGAGAACATCTCGTACAATCAATGTCAAGAAGAGCTTCGCGTCAGCAAGAAACGGCGAAGAATGTTTCTTTCGTTTCACCTTTGCTTGTCGCTGATAAAGATCAGATGTGGGGAACGGCCGAGACGAATGTGATTGCTAGAATAAGAAGCGAGTCACCGTCAGAAGGACAGCGTCTGCAGCGTGACTCGTCCCGAATGCTCTTTTATCCCTTTTGTCTTTTTCCTTGCGGCCAGCTCGAAATGCGCCTTGGCTAACTACAATTTATCATCAACAAGAGCAACGGGCTTTTTACTTTGTAAACTGGGCACAGTTATCATACGACAATTACAAGAAGAGATCAGAATTTGTTATGCGTGGTATAAACTTTCATATTCTTAAAAAGTGATTTCAAGTGAAGGAGAAAATTACATACGCGTATTATAAGACATGGAAAAATAATAAGAAATATATAGGGGACCGTAGAGGGTAATTTTAAAGCTAAGGCAGTTTCAGTAACCAATCAAACAACGGATTCAAGCGAGGTGGACAGTCAACTGCTGAAGGGTCAGAGATTGAATCCGTTGTCGGCAATGGTCTTGACGGCGTGGTAGAGGGTGTCGGCAATCAAGTCCGGCTTCACAGCTGCGTGGTTCTCCCATTCCGGACTGCAAAGAAATCAATAGAAGTTGATAAAAAAACGTGAAAAACTGTAAAAAAATCTATCTTCTTGGAAGGCTGTTTCTTCTTTCTCAGATAATCACTTATCTTTTTTTCAATAACTAGCAATTTTTTTAGAAATTATATTTTTTTGATATTTTAAAGATTTTTTTCAACCCATTTTGGTGAATCGCAGACAACAAACCCCTCTTCCTCCTTAAATTATGATCCCATTTAATTCATTTTAAAAAAATAAACGTTTGACAGTCGTTCAATTTTGTTCTTGAAAGAGTCTGTTTTTTTGATCAAAAAAATTTGAAAAAAATCTAATTATTTGGTTAGGCTCAAAAAAATACAGAACCGTAAGAAAGTTTTGACTTTTTGTGAGAAAAAGTTCAACAAAAGGTTGCAAAGATGTTTTGGGATTTGCCTGCCTTCCTCAGCTAAACACATCTGGACAACAAGTGGAGAGTTACGCAGTGCTCTTTGTGTGTAGCTTTCTGTTTACATTTGTGTACGGTTTGAGATTCAAATCTTTTCTGGAGTGACATTCTGAGTAGAAATAGACTTTTGAGCAGGAAAAAAGGATAGAAATTCAAAAGTGGAAAACAAACTTTTATTAATTGTTTCGTTGAGTTTTTTGAAACATCAATGAAGTTCCTAATAATGAAACTATCAAATCAAAAGTATTTTACTTTTGTTTTAATGTAAAAAATGGTAATTTTCTTCGAAAAAGAGTTTTTTTTTGAATTAGAGACATCCAAACCGAAAAAGTATTTCACTATTTCAAATATCTTTTCCAAAGTAGACTATTTGGCAATTTGAGATGAATGAAAAACAATATTGTTCAAAAAAATTATATCGCTCCAAAAAGGTTTATATTTTAAAAAAATGACAATTTTTTTCTTCTTTATTATATTTTTTTCTGAGTATGATTCAGTTTTTCCAGCTTTCATTGATATTTTGAACTACAAAAATAAATTGGAAGATGGCCAGCTGAGCTCAGTGCGCGATTGTTTGGACAATGTCTAAACTCAAAGAAAATGCCGCTTCGAAGATTCACACGAATCCCATGGTCGGAACCATATGCGCAACAATGTTTCACAACTTGCGCAAGAAGATGCTGCCACAAGAAGAAAATTTTGTTCGCAAGGTCGAGATAAGGGAAGATGGATTTGAAAACTCATTCCGATAAAGATCTCTACTGCAGTTTTAAATTTAGTCCTAACCACTTCGAAAGCTCTGAGAACATTTAAAAAAAACGCAGAAGTGCTCACCGGAATTTTCCCGTGCGGACCTGAATGCCGCGAATCCCGCAAAGTTGAGCGCCGCCGACATCCGAAACGATGTCGTCGCCAATCATGACCACCTCAAAAGTTTTTTTTTGCCTTTTTCTGATTTTTCTGATTTACCTCTTCAGCTGAGAGGCCCATCATTTCAAGTGCAATATTAAAATAGTTGGCGTTGGGTTTTCCTAAGATGATTTGTTTGCAGCCGCTGGCAAAAATGAGCCCTTGAGCGAAGGCGCCGACGTCCAGGCAAGGACCGTCCGTCCGTTGGTAGAACTTTCTGTAAAACATTTTTAAAAAAAAAGTTCCAATGTAGTAGGCAAAACATTTTTAACGTAACCTTTAAATAAGTTTTCTTTTGCTTTGTCACTAGCTTTTAAATTTCCGTTGACATCGCTTTTTCATTTTTAAAACTAAGTCAAATCTTGGGAATTTGTTGGAAAAATCAGCAGGAGGTTGAAAGGTAAATGAAAACTAAAAAAGAAAGACTTGGAAGTCTTTGTTAGAGGTAAATCAAGGAAACTCTGAGACTATTTGAGCTTCCAAGGTACAGAGACTATGATGAAAGGCACGTGTTTACCGCATCGTACAGTGCGCACACATGGTCGAGAGCCACATGTTGACAAAATTAAGAGCTTTGTGAGGCTCGAAAAAAGATGGATTGTGAATGGAAATTTTAAACTTCTTCTATTTATTTTCTCATAAAACTTTCATTCCTTATCATAACAAATTTTGAAGAAAAAAAAAAACAAAATAATTAGCTAACCCGTTGCCAAGACTGATCAGAGTCGGGTTTTTGATTTTCATTAAAACTCGAAACGCGTCGTTCAGCTTTTCGTATGAAAGATCGTGTTGAGCTTCTCCAAGTAGCACACAATTGGGCTCCCCTTTGTCGGCAAAGCAGTCAAAGTACGATTTGACTCCTGAAAGTAATCCAATTTCCTTTTCACTAACAGTAAAAAAACGCAAAAGGTTGGAAAAGCTGGAAAGTGGGATTTCCCCCCCCCCCTTTCTGTGAAATCTCACTCAAGTCCTGTTTTTTGCCGCCTAATAGTATCAAAAATCTGGAAGTTCTGTGGATTCAGCTTTGAGAAAAAAAATTAGTTTTGTAGAAGCTTCAGACATTGAAAAAATGGTTTTTTATGTCTCGTGCTGTAAAAATTCATAATTTAAAAATAATTCATAATAAAATGACTTTTAAATTATCACCAAAACCAAAAATTATCAAAAAAGAAAACCTCGATGGCACAAAAACGTGAGGCACAAATCCTTCCTTCTTCATGTATTCGACTGCCACAGGAGCCGGAGTTATTATATCTTCTTCATTGACTCTGAAAAATTTTGAAATTAACTTGAATATAACTGAAAAATAACTTGTTTAGAGATGATCCATCATCAGTACAAGAAAAAAATGAAACGGGTTGGAAAGGTGTCAATATGAGAAAAAAAAACTGAACTGAATTCCGAGGCGACCAAGACGAGCAACAACATTGACAGTTGTGTGTGAGCTTTCGTTGCTCACAAACTTCACTCTTGACTGTTGATACATCCTAAGAACAAACATATTACTGGGAAAATAGCGAGGCATTTGAAAAACATATCGAGCAAAAGTTACATTTTTACGGCTTCAGCTGACTTCTCGATGACGATTCCGTCGGTTCCGCTGCAGCTGTTGTACAGGACGCCGGTAATGTCAACTAAGAAGCCGCGGACCGGGCGCGCAGTCGCCATCGTCTGCAAAAGTGTAGAGTTTTTCTGCCCTCAAAATTCTCTCCGCAGAAGTTCCACGATTTCAATACTCCCAAACACAGAAGTTTCTCGACTTTTTCAACATACATGAGCTACGTAAGCCTCATGAAATAGTAGTTTTTACCTATTGATAATTTATATCATATACTATAATCGGCAGAATCATGAAAATTCAAAAAAAGGAAAAAAAGATTTGAATATTTCGAGAGCTCAAGTTAAGATTGAATTCTCTTAAAAACTTTTTAGGTTCTACAGAAAAGATCGAAACTACGCCTGTTTATCCAAAGATCAAAAACAAAACTTGAATTTAGCTAGTTTTTTTGCCAGGTTTTTTTCAGAACAACTTGAAAAACTAAACAATTAGTTTCTCGACGTTTATTTGTTGAAACTAGTCATTATAGTAATGAAATATAGCCAAATTCACCTTTAAATTGCAGGGGGACTTCAGAATTCCAAGGTAAACAAAAATTACCAGTATCCCGGCGAAAAGTAGGGGGATTAAATTTTTTGTTTTCGAAAAATCTGATCTTGGTCTTTCTCAAAAGTAATACTTATTTTTATTCGCTATAAGAGCAAATTTTGATAATAAGAGTAAATCTGACGTTTTTCCGTGAAAAAAGTCGTTCATTATAATTATGGGTTCAAAAAAGGAAGATGAGAGAGTTTTCGGTCGGAATTTCTGGACTTCATGAGCCATCGAGTTTACATACAGCAGGCTTCTTGCCAGGACTCATTCAGAAATAACTAGAAAATTGCTGGTTTCTAAGATACATTCAGCCAAAAAAACAATTAAGTATTGAAATTCGCCGTTCTTTGCCGAAATTGCAGGTTGAGTTTTGATTCGAAATGCGTAACAACAAAATAGAAAGCTGTTCATGCTAAAAAAAAATGTGAGTTAAAGCACAAATGTACGTCAAAACAGCAGAAATTGGTGTTCAATTTTTTGCACACTTCCACTCAAAAACGGCTTTTATGACCTATTGAAAGTCTCAAAAAGCTGAAAATCGAAGAAGAACCAGTTTTTTGATCGGTCAAAAGTTTGGCCTTTTTCAAATCGGCTATAATGCAAGAAAAAAACACACTCAAAAGATGTGACGTCAGTGAGACGAGAGAAAGGAAAAGCTGAAAGAGACGCGGAACAAAGGTGGAAAATCACTCACGTAGGAGGCGGAAGGCGCAGAATGTTTCGATGGGATAGTTTGAACCTAGAAGACAAGAGGAACGGAAGGGAGGTGCGGGAAACCAATTTGGAAGACGCCGTTGGTCCTCGAGAGTAGGAAAAAAAAGCGTGCACGACCGCACTTTTTTCGCGCGCTCTTTGCCAATGTCTCTCAGCAGGAGCAGGAGCTAAAATTGCGCCGACGGAGCTCGGTGACGCTTTGCAAGCATAGGGAATTGCCTCCGCAACGACCTGATTAATATTGGAAAGCTTCGACTTCGCAAACCAACGTTAATGAAATTAAATAATTATGATGAAACTTGTCTATCTCACTGCTTTCCGAAAGTGTCTCAATGCAGGGGAATGGGAAAAGTGCTTTTTATTTTAAGCATTCTTAAACCCACTATTGTAAACTTAGACGATCTTCTCCTATCGAAGTTTGAATTTTTTTGATTTTTTTCTAAATTCAAAAAAATGGCAATATAACCAATAACTAAAAAGTTTTCACAGTTTGACTCTTGAGAAAAAAAGTTCAACTTTTTTTCAATTTCATATCACTTCATATTAAAAAAAGTAAACCGGAAGCTCAGTTTACTACCGAAAAAATTGTTTTTTTTTTGTCTTTGAGGGCTTTTTAAACGACCTTATTGAACAACTAGAAAAAAATAGAATCTTCTAACTGAAGTTGATAAAGCCAATTGGAAAAGCCGGAATATATTCATTTCATTTTTTTCGAAACGCCGCAGAAGCTGTTTTTTTCTTCGATCACATAAAAAAGAACACTGTTTTCAAACTGAAAAAAACAAAACGGTTCGAAAAAAACTTCTTTTATTAGCAAGGAAAAATATGTTTTTTTAATCTTTCCGGCTGCTCAAAAACTCCCAAGCAATATTGCTTCAGGACGTTTTATATAAATTTCAAAAAAATCTTGAACCACTTCAATTTCTCATCACTATAACTAAATTCAGCGTTTGAACTGATTCGAAATTAGATAACTTGCTAAAATAAATTCGCCACACCTTTTCCTTTATTGGAAATCATGTGTAAGTATTACTACAAATTGAGCCTACGTAATCCAGAAAAAGTTGATGTTTTTGTACTTTCTCCAACAATTTTCTGCCGGCTTTTTGTCAATCTATTCAGGAGAACATTTGAAACCATAGAAGCTTTGGAACATGAATTGTGACTGAAAAAAAAGAATGTTATGGAAATCCTTTCCGCTCGGCTTTTAGCTCCATCATTTCAGGCGTTTTGAATTCGAAACTACGTTGCTAGTTTTAGGCAGAATGACTTATGCGCGGCGGATGTTTCGATGGATTTGAAATAAGAAGATTAGTCTCCTAAGCTTTGTGGCGATAAAATGATGCTCATTCGCGTTATCACTTTTTTTTTCTTGTGAAGCTCGTCAATGTCAAAAAATAATTCATTTCCGCGAAGAGAACTCAGCATTTTTAGAATTTTTAATAGGGAGCAAAAAAAGGAATTTCAGAAGTTGATCAATTGTTTCACGCGAGAAAAACGAAATAATTCAAGTCAAATTGCTCAAGCGAATAAGTTCTTGAAACGGTGATGGTTTATAAATTAACTCATCACTATCTTGGGTTGAAAATGTCCTGATCAAGTTAGATATGTAATTCAATCTACAGTGAAATAAAGAATGTGATTGAAGCTAGTTCGAAACGTCCAATTGAAGCAATTTTATTTTCTCCGAGTCGTATTTGAAATCGAGTTTTTTTTCAATACCACTTTGGTTTTTTGAAAATTTTTCATAAATGGAAAAAGTGAACATCGATTTTTTGCCAGGGAAATGAAAAAAAGATTAGATTCATTCATATTACAGGGTACGCATAAATTATTGCAAAGAAGTTATTTGGCTGTAAATTGATGAGGAATCGCTCTGTTTCTCATGATTTCGAAACATTTTTTTGTTTGTCTTTTTTTCTTTTAAAAAAAGTATTCGTAAAAAAAGCTGCCAAAAAAAGGACCGACGATTCAGAATTTCAACAGACAAGATCCAACACTCTCAAAAATATCTTTATTTGCTTGCTGCACTCCGATAGACTAATAGCATCTTGATCGAAGCGTCACAGAAGTGTTTTTTTAGTACGAAATTCAAAGACGATCGAGAAAAAAGTGAATCAAATTCAACTCTATACTCTTAAAAAAACGTTATATCGATATCATTTGGACTTGAAATTTAATTTAATATTATTCCTATGAATCTTTGAGAAAAAAACACCTGTGAACAAATTTAAGAAAAATTCTCCTGAAAATTCAAAGAAATTTGTACATCCACGTTTCCGGAGCAAATACAAAAAAACTATAATACTTTGGAATATCATTATTTGGCCTTTACTAAAGTCAGACCTTGCTCATGGGAAAGTTTAAAAATAGCAGAAACTGATCAATGATAACTCAGTATTAAAAAGACGTTCCAAAAAAATGAAATAAGAGATAGTTTCTCGAGGGAGCTTTATCAAAAAAATTTGATATTATGACCTCATGATTATAAAAAGATTGATAAAATATTTATATATATAAGTAGTGTGTCTTGTTATTTCACTCATGTTCACCCAAGAGCCGAATTCTGGAGAACAGACGTACCAACAGACGAGAAACTGCCATTTTCCATTTTTGCGTCGCTCGGCCAAAATTTTCTCCACCTTGTAGACGTCAGAAGAGTCGGTGTAACGCGTCAGCTCTTGTTCGTAGAACTTGCCCTCGATTGGTTCATTTCGAAGATTTTTGAGTCGGTAAGTGACAGTGTTCGAAGGAACAGTTTCGAAAATTTTGAATAGTTCTTCGCTGAAACCGTTCTCGTATCTTTTATCAAAAGTTTTGCGTAGTTTGGATACGCGAACTATATCCCCCACGGCGTAGCGAGGTTTTCTGGTTCGTTCCGGAAAGTTTTCATCAATTTAACCATTTGAAACTTGTAAAGGCTTCTTTCCTGTAAGCCAGCCAGGCTTTCTGGAAGTGTCCGAGTGTCTGAGTGCGCTTAAAATATACTCATTGCACACGGTTTTTAAGTAAAAAAAAAATAGAACTAACCGCGTACAACCAAAGTTGCTTTCCAAGAAGGCTGACGAGGTTGTTGAAGCCGAAGTCTTCATTGGGGCGCCGTGAGCGTCGAACCGTGGTATGGCCATAAAGGCGCGCAACTCGCAGTGGCTCTAACGCCGGGCTTCCAAGGCCATGGTGACTCTGTTAGCCTTCATACTCGCTGAACTGAACCGCCCTGCTTGCCTTGGAAGGCCTAAAACATACAATGTTATGCTTTTTAAAAAAATCTGTATAAAATGATGTATTATCAATTTTTTTGAAATTTGAAAAAAAGAAACTGAACTTTTTTCACCTTTTTCTTGTTATGAGTTTTCTTTTTTTTTTGTCATTTTCTACCTCCACAGGCAAAGTCCAAGCGACCTCAAAGAAGAAGAGCCTAAAGCTCTTTTTTTCATTGAACATTATAGACTTGCTTTTTCAGTGAGAACATGATTGAAATTGTGTTTTCTATCCGTGTTTCTTACTTCAAGGGATTTTTTTTTCCAGCCCGAAGAATGGCTGTTCTAAAAAGGGATCACTATAGCTGAGACTGAGTCTCATCCAGAAAGCGAATGCTCTCAAACACTGCGATTCTGTGAAGAAAGATAGGATAACGCGCAAGCCGGTGCAAGTCGGGACAGTGAAATCCTTATAACAGGACGGCGACTCTGCACAGTCGCTATCACTATTTTTACCAACATCATAGCAGGAAGGCTCGGATCGCTGCCTCCGCGTGGCGCCTTCTGGGTGAGACTCCGTCTCAGCTAAAAGTGGTCCATTTTTGGAACCGCCAGCTTGGTTGGCAAAAAAAAGTTAAAATTTCCGAGTTTTCCTTTTTTTTTTCCACAAGTATAAGATAACGGAGGGTTCGTAAAAGACTAAAATGGCCTCAGAAGTTTTGTGCTTTTGCGAACGAACAGAAAATTACAATTTTTCAATTGACTCAATGCGAAGGTAGTGAAATTTTCAATACAGAGCCCTGACCACTCATCAAAACTTTTCATATGAAACAAAACCAGGCCGTATAAATTGAAGAAAAAACTTTTGAAAATTGCTATTAATCTTGGCTCACACGATCCTTCAACTAAATATTCAATTTTTCATTTGTTACATTACCCAAAAAATTATAATACGTGGTGCTCGTGATCCAGACGACAAAAATATCAAAAAGCAGCTTTTTGGTTGTTTATAAACCGTCTGATTTTTCTCGAAAAATGTACATTTTTTTCATGAAAAAAACAAATTAATTACGCGCTCAAAAGGAACTTCTTAGAAGACTTAAAATTTGCGAAAACCCTAAAATGTGTCTTCATACAAAATACGCAAGCTTCGAAACCAGATACTAATCCGACTGTTTTCGAAAAAAAAGGTAATGGCAATCAGGCAAGAATTTCAGAAAACTACTCGACTGACGATCTTATTATTTTTTTTCAGAAAAAATGTAAAGTTTTGTTTTCGTGTTCTTCTTCTTGAACTCCTAAATCTACGAATCTTCAAATTTGGATAACACATTTTTGATTTTTCTTCAAACCCACATAACTTGAGTGATTTCTTAAAGCTGAGCTCAAACTTCGTCGAAGTTTTATAATAAGCCATACAATCCAATGACAGAACTTCAGTTAGCTTTTTTTCTTGGTTCAAAAACATCTGGCGAGTCTTTATTTATTACAACGCATAAAAAGCGAAAAGTGTGAAAAGTGGATAAAACATGGTACGCGGGACAAATGAGGATTTGGGGGAAGCTAACATATAACTAACATGTAATTCCCATGATGTTAATTGCAAAAACCGTTTAAGCCTTCTTCTCGAGCTCGATGAGGTGCTTGACTCCGTCGTACATCTGCTTGACGGCTTCGAATTCGGTGAGTCCGAGACGAGCTTTGTTGGAGATGTCGTAGACGCCACCCTCGGAGTCAGAGTGTTCACCGTGGATACCACGAATCTGGAGTTATCAATGTAGAGAAGGCGAATTCAAAAAAGTAAGTACCTGGAGCTTAAGACCATCGCAGATCGACTTGAAGTCAGGCTTGGCCGAGATCTTGGGGAGACGGATGTGGACCGACGCGCGGACGGTGGTTCCTGGAAGTTTAAAGCAATCATCTACATAAAAGTTTGGTTAATAAGAAGTTTCATGTCCTTCTCGATTCTATGGGATTTTCGTTCATTCTTTTTAAACCACGTCAACTTTTTCTCGTTTTATTAGCTCGAAGAAAAGTTTCCCGCACATTCTTGGGAAGAGAAGTTCAAAAATATGAGGAGAGGTAAAAGTTTTTGACTCTAAAACAAAGGAATTCATATCCAGTTGTTTTCAAATAGTTAAAGTCGATTGTTCTAACCGACTCGCGCAATCCTGATATTTCGAAGTCAGAAAGCTCGATGACGGTTTTTGAAACAGAATTGCATTTTTTGTCAGAAGTTTGATAGAAAAGAGTTCTCGAACTTCGATCCATTTTCTCAACTTACCGAGGTTGGATGGGCAGAAAGTGAGCCATCCGAGGCGGTCATCGCGCGAGAAAGGAACCTGCTTCTCGATGGTCTTGACTCCCTTGATCAGGCGCTCGAGAACCTATCCAACCAATGTTTTATTTTAAAATTTCTTTTTTCTCAACCTGTCCGACGTTTCCGCCCTCCTGCATGGAGATGATACGGAGGTGATCCTCTTCGTTGACCCAGACGAGGAAGGTCTTCTGGTTGTTGTGGAAGATACCACGTCCCTTGGGCCAGTAGCGGCAAGCGTTGGCCTCCTGGAGGAATCTGGAAAGAGATAAAATGTTGAAATTTTGTCTCAGACAGAAAATTCAGATGAACAACTCGCTCAAATTTTCACGTGAAAAAAACTAAGAATCAAATTTTTGCATTTTTTCGTGTAATTTTTGTTATTTGTTGTGAACGGAACATTTTGCCATCAGACCTTTCAAGTAGTCAATAAAATTCAATAAATCAGCAGGATCACGGACTGCATCAATCTTTTTGCACAAAGTCATTTTCAGTTGTTTTCATTTGTCGTTTTAATTGTGCTTACCGATCTCCCTCCTTGAAGAGGAAGTGATCCTTGATGAGCTGGGTCTGGACTTCCTTGGTCATGCCATCAAGAGGGTAGTAGTGTCCAGCGAGCTCGGAGTCGCTGATTCCCTCGAAGACTTTCTTGACCTTGCCTGTAATGTTGATTGAATGACGTCATCTTGTAGTATTTGCATGCCTTCCATGTCGAGGTAGTTGGCTTCGGTGAGGCATGGGTTGAAGGGATATCCATCAAGAGAACGTCCGCAACTGAAAGATTTTGATGATATATTGCTAACTGGTAATTAATTAAGAAGATGAAACTATGAGTTCATTTTAAACTGCCTGCTTAAAACCACCACTGAATTAAAACTTCAATCTAAAGTTTTGTAGTGGGTTCATTTCTTTTCTATCAGCAGAACTAATGGATTCTCGATTTTTACCAGAGGTTTTTTGTTAAAACTAACCGGATGCGAGTAGAGTTGATGAACTTTCCTTCGGGGTCAAGGTCGACGAGCTGGCTGGTCTTGCCCTCTCCGAGGTCGGTGTTGGGCTGCTTCTGGTTGGGGGCGAAGCCGTTGTGGTAGTCCTGAAGTTATGACTTCAGAAAGTACTTTAGAGCTCACTCCAGAGGAGAAGATTTTATTTGCCAGGCCGATTTATTTATCTCAATAAAAGGGTAGTGCGAGATTTTCCATCTCAGAAATTTGAGTCCCTTTTGGTTCCTTTTGTTCTCGTCGGCAAACGCTGAACGCAGAATATTGCATATGTAATTACCAAGCCGTTGGGCTTGGCTACGCTTCAAATTGAGCGAACAGCAAGAAAGACAAATTACTTTGGATTTCTCGGCCGCGACTCTCAGAGACAATTGTCCACAAAAACCAGCTTTTGCAGGCGGGAATATTCAGCATGTATTGTAAGTTCCTGGTGTAAGATCTCAACTCGGAAATGAGGTCAAGCTCTTAGCTCAAGGTCGCGGAATTTCCTCGTTTGCAGTGATGAAAATCTAATCTAAATCCGGATCCTGTGATCCCCTATCTTTTTTTTTGGTACACAGAAGACCAAAAAAAGAATCAGCAATAAATCAATCACAAGTCATTGGACTGTCCGAGTGTTGGTTTTTTCTGCGCCGTTCTTGCCGAGAAAACAAAAACCGAGACGCGACGCTGCGCATACCCTTCTGTTTGCATCATTTCTTGCGTTGCGCAATACGGCCGCGGCTCACCTGGATCAGGGGGTCGAAAAGGGGCTTGAAGAGGGTGTAGGCCTCAGCGTCCGGCGCGTAGACTCCAACACCGGAATCCAAGTTGGCAACTCCTGGAAAACTCCATTTGGTCAGGTGTTTTTTTAACACTTGAATTATTTAAACTGCAGTGTGAGGAAGAATTTAATATATCTTAGGTTGAAAATATTTGTGTGAGACGTCCGGATGAACGTAGTTTCAAAAAATTATTGAAGCGGGAAAAGCCTCAGTTGTTTTCGATCAGGGAACCCCCAAAAACAACCCGATTGATTGGAAAAATTTTACGGAACCTTTAGTTTTCTGAACATTTACCACAACTATTTTTTTGATTAGTTTCGAATAGAGCGCTCCAATTAAAGCACTAATTAGAGAAAAAAATTTCTAATTAGAACTCCATAAAAAAATTGGGTAAAAAGTTTCAGGTTTCAACTTTGTTCCAAGAATCCATTATTTTCATTGAAAAATATTCTGAGTTCTTATTTCAATAGTAGAATGAAAATTTATCTTCTACAAATACTTCAAAAGCCAGCCAATTAATTATATTCTACCATGAAAATATAGCATTAAGCAAATGTTGTACACTATTTTCATGTAAAAGTTTAGGTTCTTTCTTCGGGTTTCTAGTATTTTGACAATTTTCCAGTCCCTTGTTTTTTAGACACTCGCTCTTTTTTCCATGAAGGACCGAACGAGTTGTTTTTTTGTTGGATTTAGGGATGATGAGCTGTTTTTTTCGGTTTATTTGCGCAGTTTTAGCTTTTTTCTCGCATATCCGTTCAAATCGGCTACCGCTATTTTTCAGAATCGTTTCTCCCATCCGCCGGCTACAACTAATCTTTCTGCTCATATTTTGAATAACTTGTTCCTGGAAAACATTCGAACAGAGTGATTTTCTCAGAAGTCGCCTTCTCATCAATCAGTTTTTCTCTCACGGTTTTTAGCGTTCGTATAGAGTTACTATGGGAAAAGCGCTTGGTTGGAGTATTATCTGATGGAAACTCAAACTCAATGAGTGAAATGTTAGCCAAGGAGGCAAGGAAAAGTTGCGGCGTAGTGACGTCACGCACAAGTGTCAGTTGCATCATTTTTTGAAAGCGAGCGCCTTTTTTCTTTGAATTGAGAGCTATAAATCAACGTGAAACGAAAGAAGTTTTCTGAGCTTTAAGAAGGGGAAAGTGAGTTTCTACGGTCTCACCTCTCAATTAAATTTTTTTTAAATGTTTTTTCAATGACCATTAGGTTTGAAGCAGTATAATATAAATCTTTTTATTTTTTCACACTATTTTTCTCATTTTTTGTTGTGCAAAATAGCGGACAGAGCTGAAATGAAGAAGACCGTGTATATTTTTTTTCATTTGAACTCTCGGAGATTTGGAGAAAGTTTGGAACTCTCCGGTGCTCTACTTTTTTTCATGCCACCAAGTTTCTTGTTCTGAATCCAGCAAAAATCATTTCGAAAGTTTAAAAACGATCAGAATGGTCATTATTTTGCAGCAATGCTGCGCCATTTCCTTTTCTTTGCTTCTGTTTTTTTGAGGAAAAAAGAACCAACCAGACTGAATGACGTCCTGGAGGGTGGCTCCAAGCTTGGTCTTCTTGTTCTTGAGCTCGTCGACGACCTCCTTGGTGAGGTACTTCTTCAAGAGAGAGTGGCAATCAGCAGCACCCTGAAAATAGACGAGGGTTGGCGTTGGATAGCAATGGGTGTCTTTTAAATCCACTTAGGCGCCTTGTCAATACTACCCGCTTTTGGAGCTAGAATGGGTCTCGGTGAGGCATATGGAAAGCTTCGATTGAACGAGAAGAGAAAGTCAAAGGGCAAAAACCCAAGGTAGGAACCTATGAATAAGAAAAGAAACATACCTGGAGCTTGGCATAGCCTTGCTCAATCTTGGAGACAACTTCAGGAGCGACCGACATTCCGGCAGGAGCGACTCGCGTGCAGTGGAGCGAGGCAGCGTATGCCTGCCTCAGCATTTCGCCCCGCCCCTCTGGAACTCTCTTACGCGTTTGACCAAAAAACAATACTCCTATCTCTCGCTCGAAGGCTGATAATCAATATACAAGGTAAACTATCGGTTGGCGATAAGGAATAGCTTGATAAGGTTTAAAAATAGGAGAAAGTAAAAGAGCATCAAAGGTTTCTTTGGCGATGAAGTCCTTGGTCGGTGGGAGATTAGTTTGTCAGCTTCATTGGCATATTTTCTGCTTTAAAAGCCCTTCTTTTCAGAGAGCTCCGAATATTTTCAAGATTCTTCAGAAGTACTTTTTTCCCATTTTGCTTTCGTTTATAGTTTGATCTCAACAAATTTTTAGATGTTAGAAAACGTAGCAGTTGGGTTCTGCACTAAAACATTTTCTGCATGAAATTTTACAACATTCTTTAGAATCTCGAAGTTCACAAGTATCTTTTTCTTACGGTTGAAAAATCATAAAAATTTTTTTTTCAAGCTGGATAGTGCTCTACCGCTGAAGCCATAGAAAGCGACAGGAACACTATTTTGAAAATTCAGAGAAAAAGTTTTATGTCCACAATTAAATTCTTAACTTCATCAACGGTGTGAATTTTAAATTTTTTTCAGAATTGCTGGAAATTTCATAAAAAGATCTCATCCGTGCCTGGCAGTGTTTTTGTATCTCTTGTTAGAAAAAAACGGCTCCTCCTATTCAAGGAATGAAAACATTGTTCACAACTGCGAAAATTCCGGTTCGCGGCCTGAATAACAATTCCATGAAAACTCTTCTCACTTTTATACATATTGACAACGGTACGCTCAACTTCTTTTTGAGAGCCGTTCCCTAGA
Organism: Caenorhabditis auriculariae; assembly: GCA_904845305.1. Taxonomy (NCBI): domain Eukaryota; kingdom Metazoa; phylum Nematoda; class Chromadorea; order Rhabditida; family Rhabditidae; genus Caenorhabditis; species Caenorhabditis auriculariae. The sequence goes on along the minus strand of CAJGYM010000010.1, from coordinate 2,120,536 downwards.
CGACAGCACAAGGCGATTAGCCCATATTTACATTTTTGGACGCTCTCGTTTCGGTCGCGTCAATCGATGTGTTCGTTCTGTGCAGCGGTGATGAGTTGCCGTTCGAAACGAAGAGACACAGACAGTCGGTTGAGATTTTTGTGCGGTTGACGAAAGATCAAAGAAGCGGTCTTTTGGTAATTTGATTGTTTGGGGTGAAAATTGAAGAAGCTAGTTTTTGGCTTGTTTTGCCTTATCAAACTCTTTAAAACAGGGTGTGGATTATAGCACAGTAACGAAAAAAGTTCATTTTACATATATTTTCAAGGTATTACGAGGCGTTTCACCAAGACTAAAGATTTCCACTGTTACGTATATGTTTCAACATAAGCCTTTTTCAAAGTACAACAGTAGAGTAAGCTGTTCTTGGACGGACCATTTGAAGGGGTTTGTACACTTTGCAACAGTTTGTAAAATGCGAACTTATAATAAATTTACCGTGCAAAAATAAATAAGAGATTCAATGATTTTCGATTTTTGAATCGGCTTGGTTGAAATTTATCAATCAATCAAATCAAATCATTTATTTTGTTGTTTTAGTCTGATGTAATCGACTAGGCGGTGAACAAGAACTTTCAAAGCTATAACGAACAACCGCCTTTGGCGATTGTTCGTTATAGCTTTTATGTTCAAAATTTAAAAAAAAAAGCTGTTTTTCTTCAGCAAAACGTTCCTAGTTATACTGAAATTGGATCATTCTACCGGTTCCTCTTCAACTTCACTGAAACTGGTGTAATTTTGTTCAAATTTACACATCCAATTTTCCAGATGGCATTTAATAGCCACGAAATGCCTCATATCCCGCTCTAAAAGTTGTTATCGGAAAGAACTTTCCGAAGTTTTACCTTTTCTCTGTTTCCAAAGAAAAAAGAGAAAAGTTTTTGGAGCAGGCGGACATGAATATTTTGGCTTTTTTGTCAAGACACCCAATACTTCTTGGAGTTTCGTTTTTTTTCTGAAGGCTTTGCGCTTCTCGAGGAGACCGCTTTTTCTTTTCAATTCATCTTCAAACAGTTTGGCGGAAAGGGGTTTCCTGGCCTGTTTGCGCTTGCGCAATGATCGTGCCCTTGAACTTTCGACGTAAATATAATAAATCGGCCTTTTTTGTTTAGTTTTTCATTAGTTGCTCAAGGAGGAAGGTTATTTAGATCGTCCAAGGACGGTTTTTTTTCTATTTTCGAAAGGTTCTCAGAAATTTTTCACGAAATATTGACACTGTTGAGATATTGCGCCAATAAATGATCTAAGATTCGATAATCTTTGCCAGAGTTATCTGAACAAGTGAGTAGCAAAAGTAAGGTTTTTTCGAAGTTTTTTTTTTATCATATTGACAGTTCCAATATCGGACCTTCATTGGCTTTCAACGTAATATTCGAACTTATCTACGATATTAAAATTTTTTATCAATTCAAATATTTTAAAAGTGGTTCTCAACTTGAAAATTCTTAATTCCGAACAGTCGGAGCTTACTGCTACATTGCTGATCGTTTTTGATAATGCATCTAAGAAGCTTCGTCTTTGATAAATCGTAGGTCATTCGAAATAAATCAACCGACAACTTGTTCTCAAAATAGCTTTTGCGTAACTCGTAATGTCCACGACAACAACACTTTACACCGAACGCTCTCGAGTGGGGGAAAACAGTTTGGTCGGGTTGTAATTGCGGAGATCGGTTGAGGATGATGGGACTGAAAGCCAGAGAGAATTTCTCGAACTCTCTCATATGGATCTAATTCCTTGGCTCCATGTTACACTACCACCTTGGCTCCTTCTCTTCTTTCCGCTTCTCGTAGGCTTTTTTCTGCACATTACAACAAAAACCGAAGAGCTGTCCAATGGCAGGGTCGAGGGGCCACGACAACTGCCGGTTCGGGTTGTTTGCCATTTGACGGGGAGAACGGAGAAAAGGGAACCGAATCGCCAGAACAGAATCAAAAGTTTCTCCCGTTCGACACATGTTGCGTTTTTGTATTCATGGGAAAGCGGAAACAGAGAAAAAGGGTTTGAATAGCTTGGAATATTTTTTGTTGGGCACGACGCAAAATCAGGAAAGAACCAAAAGTGATTAGAAATGAAAAGTACAATGCAATCCAAAAAAATGAGAAAAAAATTATTATTTTTTTCTTAGCAGTCTTTTTGATATGAATCTCACATTATTCAGCCATTTGAAAGAGAAAAAAATGAATAAAAAAAGAAAAATAAATTGAAAAAAAGTTGTATTTTTCAGGAGAAGAAGCCAAGGAAGCTGTTTTTTTGAAAAACATTACCTTCATAGGAAAAAAACAGGTGAGGGAAATTGATAGAATTTTTTTAAACTACAATTGGAAAAAACATCGATCACATATCAATAACTACATCGCTTTTTCTCGAAAAACTTTTGAAAAAAATTGAGAAAAGTTTTGACTAAAAGAAAACGGAGCGTGTGCATATCCCACTGTCTTCTCTGTGAGAATTTGGTCATACTTCTTATTTTTAAGATAAAAAAAATTGAAAAAAAAGACAAGACAGGTGTTTTTACAAGTTCATTCTGTCTGATGAAAGCTGTTATATTCCGCTTATATTGAATTGAAAGTTTTTGAGCGCCTGCGTCTCTGCGTTCCCTCAAGGACGAGGTCAGAGAAACGTAAAAACAGCCCGTTAAAAAGAGAGCGTCGCCGAGGAACAAGGAGAGCGCAGAGAAAATCAAGCCGTCACAAACATACTATAGATTTAGGAAAAAGTATTCAATCCAAGACTTTGGTCCAAATTGAGAAATGAATCAAAAGATCCGTTGGTATAAAATTGCAAGGTCCAGATAAAAAACTGCTAAACAGTTGTTGAATATGCGTGAAAGTATCACGAAGCTTTTTGATGCTAAGCCATTTCCTTTCACAGCTTATCTTTCATTTCTCAACTTGCGCAGGTAATTTCCTCCTTTCTTCCGTTCGAGCGTTCCAATGAATCGGCGCTAAGTGCTCTTCTTTTCTTTTCTCTCCTTTCTTTTTCTTCTCCTCTGAAGTAACCGATACCTGTAGGATTGCAATGACGCAAGTGCCTTTCTTTTTGTTTGCGCCCTTGATTTTTCCGCAAAGAGCAGGAAATTCATAAATCAGGCTTTGATAGCTCATAAATGAGGCTCCGATAGCTTTTTCCAGAAAAAAATAATGCGTGAATAAATGGGGACCGATTAGTGGGAAAAATGCCATGTTGGTAGATTATAAATGATAATCTTCACTCAGCAGTCTATTGTTCATTGACATGCGTCATCAGTAGTTTTTGAGTTATGGAGAGAATTACGGTCACCATTTTTGAAAAAATCCCAAAAAAGCAATTGGCGGAATTGGCAAAATTCGAAAAAAATATTGGTTCAATTTTTTTTTGGGACGGTAGACAAATTGCACCAATTTTTTTGAACACTGTCGTTCCACAGCAAAACATAATCCTCCGCGTTGGTTAGACAAAAAATGTCTTGAAGATCGTTTGAAACACTGTCAATATTTGTACAAACTTTTTCGAAAAGTTCTTTTTTATTCTTCTTGGAACTATGTTTCAAAGAGAGCAAAATAGCATTTTTTGGGAAAAAAAAAGAATAAGGGAACATTTTAAGTAGGCAAAAAAGAAAATAGCAAAGAGCATTTAGGGTCACGGAATCCGAAAGCAAAAACTCTCTTAACGCTGCCTCAAAAGGTGCAAGTTTTTGTGCCGCAGCTTAAAGGCAATAAATTATCGGGAAATTAATCACAAAATAAATAAAGAATTAGCCATTTTTTTCCAGCCTGCTAACACCAATCAACGGTCAAGAGCCAAGTCTGCGATTATTTTTTGACAATTTGCGAAGAGTTCAGAAACGTACTCTCCCAAAAATTTCGAGTACTTTTTTTTTCATTCTTCTATGTGCTGTCAGATGTTTTCTTACATCTTTCCAGAAGTTTGACATGATATTAATCTCGATGTTTTGATTGTCGTTCTCTAGCAGCGGCGATCTCAAAGCTCAAAGCCAAAGGTCGAAGAAGTGTGATGAAACGGCGTTTTGGCAAGAACGACCTCCGCTCCTTGGCCTCGGTCGGAACATATCTTGAATCCCATTAGCCACCCGAGGCGTCATCGATTTGGGCATCTGGTGTACGCCATCTCGAAACCGCGGCCGCTTGACGTTCTCACCAATTTTTCGAGGGACTGCCAGAGCCTAAGCCGTCGAGAAAACTTTTCTCCATTTTCTTCCTCTTTTTCTTGCTTGCTTTTTTGCAACTTTTTGGCGGCTCGCATTTACTTTGCAAAGTTACACACGCCGGAGAAAAAAAAAAGAAAAGAGTTCTCTGGAAACTTAATCCTGGCGGCGGACGGAGGCAACTCAACAGTTTTTGCACCATGCGAGAATGGCAGATGTCCCTGCCGTCATGTGTCGTGTGCGTGTGCTCCGTGACTTTTCTCGTATTTTTTCTTGAGGAAAAAAGAACTCGTCGAAGAACGGAGTCAGGAAATGACTATTTGGCAGCTTTTGAAGAGGCTCGTGACATTTTAAAGAAAAACTGACAAGTGGCGTAATTTTTTTCAAATTGAATTCGTTTCTAAAAAAACTATTAACTTTCATAAGGAAATTATAAAAAAAGTTTTGAGCAATAATCTTAATAGCATAATTATGAGTTAAACCTCACGAATGGGAAAATCCAAACAAAAATTCTGAATCATGAGAAAGTTTGAGGGTATAAAAAATTCGCAATTTGAAAGAAGACAGCTTTTAAAATTCAGGATAAAAGGTGAAAACAAAAATTTGAAAATCTTTCTACGAGTTTTCCAATTTCCAATGCAAAGAAACTAAAAGATTTTCCGCAAAAAAGGACGCCTATTGTACGTAATCACATTGTTCTTTGGCCGCACACAGATCATTTTTAAAGGTTCTCATAAATTTAATTTTTATAAGAAAACGGTAATTTTTGAAAGAATTTGTTCTTCAATGTTCGATTCATTAAGATCCATTGCGTCGGTTCAATTCAGATTGAAGTCAAGAAGAAAAAATTTCAACCATTTTTTGATCGGAAATTTAGCTTTCGGGTGCTCCAAACTTTCGCGAGAGCCGTTCGCTCTGGTGATCATGTTTACTGGATATTTTATCAGTTTAACAGCAGGTTTTATCTCCAAGTCTGAAACGTTTTTCTTCTCCCGAGCTGTCAGGAAGAAGCGCATTACAACGGCATGGAAGGTTCAGAACCTGACAGATTACCCCACTTTTTTCTCGAGCAAACAACTCACACCTCAACAACTTGAAGAAAAATAGTTTTAATCTATCAGAAAGATTGTCTTCGAAGTCGTTATTCTTTTTTTTTGCAAAAGGACTTGATTTCCTATCTTATCTAGAAAATAAACGGAGTGGTCGCAGAAATCAAGGACGAATCGAGAACGTTTTTTGGAACGTGCTGCAACATTAAATGCTATACTGAAAAAAGACTATTTCAAGGTTCTCTAAAGATTTACTAATAAAAAAACATCGATTAGATCACCTCTAAGCTTAATTTCCACTCAATAAGTCCAAGAACTACCTTCTGAAAAGTATTATTGGCATTCTTCCAGTTTTATTTAAAATGGACGTTGTTGTAAACAATCTAGAAAGCTCTCTTTTTTGTGTCCTAACTAAACTGAAAATGCACTTCTACTATTCCTTTTCCTCAGGATAAAAGGAAAATGTATAATTAAATTTTTTATTTGACTATGAAGAAAAAATATTGGAAAACTTTCAGCTTTGCGCAACTATTTTCTCAATAGCAAGTTTCTCAGATTTGATCGAATTCGAAGCTTGAAAATTGCCAGTACGGCAATCAAAAAAAGTACTCAAAGGCTTGCTTAAACAGGAAATTTTAAAACAGCTAAAGAAAAATATTTACAATTTTGCTGTTGCTAATTCGAATTTTTCTTTTCTCATTTTTGAACTTCCATGAGAAAGTCTCAAAAAAAGTATTCCTACGATATTCAAAAAAATACACGAATGTTGGTTGATTGCAACAAAAATCAAAAAAATTGTTTTTTTCATCAGAAAAAAATTCATTTACAGTATTGTGCAGAATTTTGTTCACACATTTATAATTTTTGTTATCTTTTAAGCTCAAGTGATTGCTAGGGTCATGAAAAAAACTTGATTGAAATGTTTGTAACCTTTTTTTCTAGAGAGTGAGACCATAATAAAATTAAGTTACAAAGACTAAGGGAAAATACCTCTTTCCGTAAAACCTCTATGCTCGAAGTAGTTGCTCTCATCTCTAAGCTTTCTCCTGAAGCATGGTCTCCGTGCTGCAGCACAATGTCTGCTTTATTCAATGTTCGCCAAGACGCGTCTGAAGGAACTACGCGCGAAAAAACGAGGCAAAGAGCCGCTTTTAGCGAACTAAAAAACCAAACTTGTAGCTGATCGAGTTGAAAACAGTTTTTTACGGTTTTTGGCTCGTTAGTCCGCGCATTGAGTTGCGTTTTCAAGAGCTCAAAATGTAGCGGATCTTGTGCCGGAGCCCGGAGATCATGCTCTAGGTGGATGTCTCGAAATGATAGCGACCACGCGAGTGAAGATTTTTTTCACGGTCGAAAAATGGATATCTACGAAGACCCTGTGGGAACGTCAAAAAAAAAGAATTTTTTCGAATTTTTCCAATAAAAAAAAAAATTATCTGCTTATTTTGTTTTGTGAGTCAAGTGAACGAGCGGAATTTGAATAAGAAAAGAGTTTAAAAAGAACTTATATTAAGAAACTTCCGCTCCTGGAAGGAAAAAAATGCCGTGTTCAGAATAAATATTAACATAGGGACCGCAAGCCATTTCTTCAGAACGATTCAAAAAATATGTTTTTCACATTGTTCGATAGAGGAGAATGTCCATTTTCATAATCCGTTTAGTTTTTGAAAAAAGCTCCACTAAGAAAAAAGTTATGGCCAAAAAACGAGCGCGCGCGGCGTACAACTGGAGGCAAAATCTCACGGTTTACCCGCCGCCGCACGCTTTCTTTTTAAATGTTTTTGCGCGTTTCTGGACCGTTTTTAAATCGGTTTTCTGTTCTGAGAGGTTGTCCGAACTGAGCCTCATGTTTTTGGTATGAATCTTTTGTACAATCCTCATAAGAATTTTTTTGATAAAATATCAAAAAAACTACTTAGAAAAAAAGGTCAGAAGGAATTTTTCAGCTTATTTTTTTCTTTTCTCTACTCAGAAAAAAATTATTATCATTCGATTTGGAAAAAAAGAAAAAAATGAAAAAAATAATGTTAATTCGAAATAAAACAGGAAAAAAAGTGCAATTTGACTCGAAAACCGGCTCCTGCGACATTTAAAAGGGCGCATCGGTGTGTTTGACGCAAACACTGCTACGGACACTTGCACGAAATCTTCCGAAATTTCAAAAATTGCTATTTTTTTCGAGGTTTTTCAAAGCCGTTATTTTTTTCGCGTCGATCGATTTGTTTCATAATTTTTTTCATTGGTAGAGTTTTTGAACGCTTAATAACATAATCAAAAAGTATAGACGCGATCCTAATCTCTCATTCGTCAACGAGGCAGGCGAAAAAAAGGAGGTTTTTGGTAAATCTCAAATATAATTTGATTCGCTGTCCCAATAATTATTTTTCATTTTTGAATTTTTTTGTTTGTGAGCACACTGTGAGTTTTTAAATCAAATAAAAAAAGTATACCTTGTCGCTGAAATTTTTTTCGCATTTCAGCTTCAAAGTTTGGTGTCACTTTACAAGCTTTAATATTTTTCGCGTCGGTAGATCATTTTCACTCAAAAAAATAAAGAAAGTGTTAATGTATAACTAACTCAAAGTTCGGAAGCGTTCCTCACTTGGTTTTCTGAAACGCGACGATTTTTGTGAAACTTGTCAGTTTTTTTTCGTGTTAAATCTTACTTTTTTTCGCTTATTTTTTTGAAAAAAATACATAGTTTTTAAAAATATTCAGTCTTGTAGAGCGTTGTCGATTACATAGATTAAGAGAAACAGTTAATTTTTAAAGTGGGACTTTAGCTAGTATAAACGCCTCAAAACCGTTTTTGCAACAAAAAATCGTCATTTTGGTGGCGTGAAGGGGCGGGGCTTTGCGCCCCCTATATTAACATTTGAAAAGGGCTCTCTGAACGTCACTTGTCGAGCGTTTTTCATGCAATACAGAAAAAAAAGTTCACGAATAGTGTTTTTTTTTGGATTTCTCGATTTGAAACTCCAGAAATTTTTTGAGGCCGGAAGAAGAAAATTATGAAAAAATAAGATTGGATCATCGTCATATTCGCTTCATTTCTTTTTCTCGATTGTTTGCGCTTAGACGTTATGGTTTTTTAAACTCTACTGAAGATTTACGGATTTCTGGAATTCGGCTGAATAAATCACTAATTGACTTTTTTTAAATAAAAGCTTCTCAAAAGTTATTATCCAAAAGTAACGAGAAACTTCTTCCAAGACTTCTTTGAACATGACAAAAGTGTTTAAAAGTCCACAACAGTTTTTTTCGAAGGGTTCCTGAAAAAAATAATCCATTAAAAAACCTATTGGAAACAGCACACCGAAGTTTTTCTTTATACGTGAAAAAGCTCAAAAATATTTTATGAAATCAACTAAAATGCCAATTGGATGTTTTTGCGTTCTGAATTTTTTTTTGAATGTTCGTCAAAACAATGTATTGTGTATTTGTTTCTTTTTTAGCAATCAACCATGTTAATTGCCCAATTTCAGGCCGACACTCGCAGGGCGACAATCAAAAATGTCGTTTTCGCTCTGCCGATAATCCTCTTCACACTTTTCGAATTGCACAGAAAACGATACCACTACATTTATTGTTCAACATTTCAAATTGAGTCACAGGGACTCACATTGTGATAGGGCATGGGAAAAATACCGATTTTTCGTACACCGTGTGCTAGAAAAATGATTAACTGTATAGAAAAAGATTGTCATTGAAGAGTTGGCGGTGATAAGTATTTCATATACAAGTCATGTTAATCGACGTTGAGCACGTTGTTCATGCCGCCGAGGCCGTTGGGCACGAGGCTGTAGTCTCCAGAAGTCTTCCACTGCCCGCTCACGAGGAACCGGAACTCGTATCTGCAAGAAGAGACTGATTTTGATGGTGATGAGGATTGAGCAGGCTGGATTTCAGTTGCTAAACTTTAAGGATTATCCCTAATTTAGCTTCGTTTTGTCTCAAATATATTCTTAGATGCTTCAAATGTGCTTAATTATAAGAAAGTCTTGCTTATAGTTTATTTTTTTCGAGAATACAAGTAAATATTTCAAAAAAGGCCCGGATGAAATTTTCAAGTTTTTTTCTAATGTCAGTGTTTGACGGTCAAACTTTACGAGCTTTTTATTTTAGCTGACGAGATTTTCAAAAATTACATTTTGTTTTAACTATAGTGCGATAAAGAATCATTTCGAATGAAATTATCCCTGCTTTTTGCTGAGCGGCAAATCTTGAAAAACTTTTTCAAATTCCAAGACCGTCGCATTTTTCAAAGCTCCAAAACTGACCTTCCACGAGGCAAATCAACAGAAACGCCTTTTTTGCCGTTGGTTTGCTTCTCGCATCGCAAGGCGCACTGCCAGTTCGTGAACGAGCCCTTAATCATTTTTTTTTTTCTTTCGAATTCCCCTTCAGAAGTTATTTTACCGTCAGAAAAACTTCATCTTCAGTGTCTTCGATAGTGATTCTGATTTTGTTGACGCCGAATTGCTGCGAATTGGAAGGATAAGAGACGAATGAAGGAATCGCAGGTGGAAGTCCATAAGACGGAACCGGTTGGTAGGAAATCGGTCCAGGAGCGCTAAAATCAAAAATTTTTTGTGAATATCAACTTTTTTTTTGCTTTTCCAGCTCTTTATCACTTCCAAGGTTTTTGTTTAAAAAAAGCAAAGAGCATCAAATTTATAATTAAGATTCAAATTGAAAACACTTTTTTAACTTTCACGTCACTTTATTCATTTACGCTTTTATTTTCTGCTAATCGACTAATTTATTTTCTTAATTCGAAAACTTCAATTTTTAAAACACTTACCTAGCCGGTCCAACCTGCCAGTTTCCTTGGAAGCCTGGATGCACGGAGAAGACGTTTTTATCGGAAGACTTGTTTGAGCTGAGAAATACCGAAGTTATTAATGTTCCGAACTTGGTTCAAAGACAAATCCAAAAAAGCTTCATCAGTTCAAAAAAGAAAACTTGAAGAAAAAGAAAACTCACAGCAGACAAAATCACAAGAGGTAAGACAATATTATGGACCTTCAAATATCAATGAATTTTTTTAGAAATTCTTTTTGAAGTCTCATATTTTGGTTCAACCATTAATACTTATGAAGTTGCTCGGACGTATTTATCCCTCGAACCCACTTTTTTTGTGAATAACTGGAGTCTATCCAATAAAAATCTTATTTTTTTAAAAACTATGGAAAGAGGTTTCCGTAATTCCTATTAAGTTTTGTATTCGACTTTTCAAGCGTTTCAGACTGAAGACAGACAAAAACCAAAAAACATCTGGTTAAAAAAACTCGCAAAGACAATAAACTCTAGTAAAAAAAAAGTAAGAGGAGAACATTCCGATATAAAAGTCGAAAAAATCAAACAAGCCAACAAAAATTTGGAAAAAAAAACTTGAACCGTACCTCACCTCCTCTATCAACCTACAAAAAGTTTGAGTTAGGAGATATTTTCTGTTTCTTTTGAGTTTTCAACCAACCTGTCGTTGAGATTTTGGATTTTGGTATTTGCAGTGTCCAGCAAATAACGCTGTTGGTTCACAGCCGATTCAAGCTCTCCGATTCTGTAAAATAATCAGGTTTGAACCTAATTCATTCCAACTTGAAATTCTCCCACCGCTCCTGGAGCAGTTCGTTATTATTTTTCAGTGGAAATACAGGTTAACGAGCTTTGACTCTTAAAAACGAACTTCCATTTGGCGTCGCTCCACCATTGCGTCAATTCTCCCATGCGCCATTCCATTTTGCTCTTTTCCTCAGCCAGTTCCCAGATCCTCTTGTCTTTTTCTTGCAGAATCTGAGCCGACGACGAACTGTCAGCACGCAACCTCAAAATATAAATTTTCTTTTTGTTATAAATCTCGTTCAAACTTCAACTGATCCGTGATTCCCTTGAGATATCCATTTTCCTGTTCCAGCTTGCCGATTTGCTCGTTGGCATACCTGAGCATAGTTAAAATGTGTGAATAATAAAAAAATTATGCTAACCAGTTTTGTTCCTGAAGCTTCTGCTTCTCGCTCTCGAGAGTCCGGATGGAGTTTTGAGCCAATTGGAGCTTTGTTTCCAGTGATCTCACCTTTAGAATGTTTTATAATGGGGTAACCAAGACTTCGGGAACCTGGACTTTGATGGAAGTGTCGTCGTGAGATTCGGAAGGCGGACGACTGCGGCCCTTGTTTACTAAAACTCACATTTTATTCACTAGAACGCTTTTGAGAAATTACCAGGAGTGTCATGAGAAAGTTGAGATTCCAGGTAAGCGACCCTGAAACGACAATTTTGAGTTCTCGCCAAACCCTGAAACCAACTTCTCCTTGGCGCTCTTGAGCATGTCCTCGTGTTCTCCGACTTTGTTCTGGTTTTCGACCTTTTCCTTCTCGCTCTTGGCCAACTGAGCGCGAAGGTCTTCGATCACGTTGTGAAGGTTACTGAATGCTCAATTTTCAATAAACTTGGATTTCATAGCGGCAAACTTGATCTCCTCATCTTTTTCCTTAAAGTCGTGCGATCTGAACAAAAAGAAGCCATGCATTAAACTGAAAAACAGCGTTATTTCTTTAAACAAAACCTTTTCTCTTCGTTTTCTCTCTTCAAAGTTTCAATTCTCTGGGTCAAGTTGCGGACGGTTTCTTCGTGTTCCGAGTTGTCGGGGACCTCAGTTCTGGAATTGATTTATTGTGAGTTTCATTTCGATGCACTGGAAGATACTTCTGAACATTTTCAGTTTCAGAGACGGGCGACCTCGGGCCCTGCGCCGCTTTGTTTTCGTATCTAAAACGACTAATTTGTCAGAAAGTGAATTGCAATCGCCTCCCTACTCTTTCAGTTTTTGCAGCGCTTCTTGCAAATCATGTCTAGTCTCTTTCAGACTGAAAATATGAGTAGATTGAAAATACAAATAAAAAGGAGCTACCGCAGTTTCAGCTCCGCGTTCTTGTGAACGAGCTTCTCGACCTGCTTGTCTTTTTGTTCAATCAACAGGCCTACGTTGTCGCTCTGAAAAGATGGGGATCATTCAATTTTCGAATTTTCAGGTTTTCGCATGCCATTGAACTTTTCCTGCTCAAAATAACCCTTTTTCTAATTTACTTTCAATAATGAGAAAAAAATATTTGAACTTTTTTTCCATCTGATCAAAGGCATAGTGGTTGGTGAGTCACTGGAAACCCCATTTAATAAAGAGAGATTTTCAAAACATTTTTTTCTCGCTCATTTTTTTTCTCATTTTCCAAGATCTTCATAAAAAAATTGCATTTTTTTCTCCATGAATTAAGGTCTTTTTGGAACGCTCGCTACTCTTTTTAGAAGCAATGACTTTTTTTCAAGTCTCACCTCATCGCTGATATGAACGTTCTCCGGCTGAGCTTCGTATCCGCTTTTTGGCCCTTTCTTGGACTGACTTCTAGCTCTCGGCTTCTCAATCTTGGACTGTCTATGTCCTCCCATTCCAGCAATGGCTGAAAATCCTTTCCTTCCGTCTCATACAGTTTTTTGTGTTTCTACCGAATAGTTTCTGAACAGCGCTGATGTTCTTCTCAAATTGTTGATTGGCCTTGGAATAGTCGGAAAAGTGCACGCCATGACGCGAACCATGCGCTGCAAAAAAGGGAATTAAATGCGCCGTTTTACGAGCTGATAAAAAGCATTTGCGTTTGTTTGTTTCGAAAAAAAGCCGTGAAGGAAGACTAAAAACCGAGGTGAATATAGATGGGCTGCGCTTCCCAGCCGCTCGTCGGCGGCAACACTTTGCCCGTGTTCGTGTCGAACCTGCAACAATTGTTATTGATCATTGACAATTGTGATAACGAGGGCCGACAGGTGGTGATAAGCAAGTGCGGCTATTATTGTCACGAGGGAAAGTGAAACGAAATGCCCTGATAAACTTTGTTTGGATGCTTTGATAAATGTGTCGATTGCTGAACGCTTGTAGTTATAAATCAATCAGAATAGATGAAAAAAACTTGTACTTTTACTAAAAACCTTAACAGAACTAAATGAAAACATTATTTAACGCCCGCGCATTGTTAAAAGACATTGGAGAGAGGTTTTTTTATGAGTTTTTTTTACGAACTTGAAATGAATTTTTTCGCATCAACTAGGGTAGAATAGAACAAATTCATAGTTCAGGCTTCTCAGGTTTTTTTTTAGGTTGTGAACTAAAATAAAAACTTATGAAATGATAATTTTAAGAGCCATACACTGATTCTGAAAACTTTTCTTTTTTGAGCTTTTGAATCAGCCCCGATATTCAATGACCATAAAAGCCAAGTAAGCGTTTTTGTGAAAACTCTATTGAAGCCTGAAAGCTATGCTCTGGTAACAGTGCCGTCTTGTAAGAAATTCAATCTTTCTGAAACTTTTTGGAATTGTGAAAACTGTTATTTTCAAAACTCTGATGCAGTTTCAATTCATAAAAAACGCAGCTTCAGAAACTTTTTAAAATATTGAATTCCTTATAAGAAAGTTACGATCAAAGTTCCGATCCTTCGTATCTTTTCTAAAGGTACTGTATGTGCCACCAACAGTTTTTGTGCTGACTAGTTCAAGTGTATCAAAGAAAAGACTAATGGAACCATGACTTCGATTTTTGAGTCACCACGTTTCTGCGGTAACAGTTTTACCTAACCAAACAGCAGGCTTTTACTCGCAGTTGTTAAAGGAAGTTGTTGTTTTTAAAAATGGGCATTACAAAGTTACCCAATTTTAACACAACTTTGAAAATTAGGAGCGCAAGAATGGTGTCTAGAGGGGCTAGGAAAAAACTATAAAGCTCCCTAGGCGGCTAAAGTTTAGGTGGTCCCCATAGGTTTCAAGTCTGAGCCTAATGCTCCCTCTAGCATTTTTTAAAATTTTTTTTCATGATTTGAAACTTAAAAAAACTTATTTAATAAAACTAGATCCATCAAACTTCTGTTGATTTTTTTCTTCCACTGAGTTATTCGCATAGAAATGTTTCTTCTCCCAGAATTACAATAAAATACCAATAAACAACGAATGCCATAATCTGTTGTCTAAAAATGTTCAACTCACGGAAGCGCTTTTCGTTCTCCATCCTCGCGGTAATAGAGTCCGTGGGCGCCTGGGACGACAGATTGGACGGTGGCAAAGTTGAGACTAGTGTCGTTGTCAAGGTTAACTTGAACTGTTTCCAGCTCAAGTCTCACCCAATCTGAAAATTCAGAGAAAGGTTCATTAAGATGTTATTATGAAAAATAGGCGTCTTGGAGTTGTTGATATATTGGTTATATAAACTATATTTTTTTGATTACGTTAAGGGTGATTTTAAATAGTTATTGAAATAATCATTTGGAAATTTATTCATTTTTTTCTCCATTTTTTTAACTGTTTTACGTTTTTGTTTTTTTGGATTATAGTTAGATTTTGCCCTTGTTTCTGAATCAAAAAAATTCAATTAATTCTCGAGGTTTTTTTCCACTGATCCATCTTTTTTTGATATGAAACTCAAATATAACGCCGCTCCAATCAAGCCCAAGCTTTCTGTCATTTATTTTATCTCTACGGAACATTTCTGTTTCAGAACGCTTTGTCACTAGCGCAAAGTCAACATTTGCCGCTTTATCAAGGGAAAAAAGAACGGATAAGTGAAATTTGAGTACACACTTCGGTCGGCAAATGTTGTGTTCAGAAACTGATGGCAAAAAAATCTCCAAGCTGATTGTCGGTAAACCTGACATTTCTCGGAACCTTGTTAGTTACAAGGTTTCTTGTTGTAATGTTAGAGAAATGGAAAAATCTAAGACACTGGATAGAACATTCGTACTATTTTGTTTCGAAACACTTTGGTCTTAAAATAAGATCTCAAAAACTTGAAAACTTGAAAAAAAATTAGAATCGGTTGATTTCAGCTGTCATTCATTTGCTACTGAACATTTCCAACCTTTTCTTTCGGAAAACATGAACTTTTTCTGTTGCATATATTTTGAACAAGAACTTCCGCGTGAAAACAAAAACTTTTTTTGCGCTTTGGGTTTTGCAATAAATCACAGGGTTTCCCAGCCTTTCTTACACTCGCTGAAAGAATTATTGTTTCTTGGGAAACCGTTTGTTTGTTCCGTTTTGTGCGTAGGTGTACTCTGAAGTTTCGAACAAAAAAATGAAGAAAAATATTATTCTCAGAATCGTTGGCTGTAACTGAAAAAATAATTTCGATATTGATTTGAGGTTTGTGAAAAATAAATGTTCGATATAATTGAATCATCTTGCAATGTTTTGGTTTAAGCTATTGCCTAATTTTTTTCTAGTTCTCATCATTTTTTTGTGCTTCCCGTCGAAAAATGCATAGAAATTTCGAATAATTTAGAATTCGCTTCAGTCCGACCCCCAAAAGGCGAGCCATGACAAATCGTGCGACAGAACGTCATTGCCAAAAAAGCTTTGTAAGGTCGACACAAGAAATTTTTTGTAACATTTCAATGTCATTTCATTCAAACCACAGACTTGAGGAGCGTCTCTGAAGTCCTAGAAACTCAGAAAAATTCAGAGGTGAAACCAGATGCAATGAGTGTACTTTTAACTCCACACATTATCATTCAGAAACATGCCGAAGCGGTTTTTTTTGTTTGAAAAGTTCGAAATCGAAATTTCAAAAAACGAAAAGGAAATTTTGTCAGAATATAACTGAAGCTTCTTCTGAAAAAAAGTATCTCAAAAATGTTTGATTTTATCCTTAGTAGAGTAGTTGTTATTCCCACAATCTTGGCGCGCAGGTAAGTTTTGAAAAAAAACGACACTGCAACGGTTAAGGCCGTGAAAAATCCTAAGCATAATCAAAAATGTTTTTCGTATCGTCAATATGATTTATATTTTTAGGTCTAAGCAAGTTTTTCCTCGTATAATTTCTATTATTTTAAGAGCTGATTGCGTACTACAGTATTACGGAATTAACTTTCGGATTCGATTTCAACCAAAAATCATGAAAAACTCGACTTATTCTCGAAGTGTGACACTACTGTCTACTATTGTTAATGAAAGCCGCGTTAAGCTTTTGATATTGAGAATACCAGATGGTCATTTTTGTTTCGGAAAAATTCAATTGAAAGGACTTCTTGATAGTGAAAGACACTCAAGGCAATTTGTGAGTATATTTTCCGAAATACGTGCTGTTTCTAGCTGTGTTTAGTATCAATCAATTCCAAACGTCATTAATCGTTACTGACAAGAAATAGACTCACTCGATTTCGGGAGCTGAGTGACGGCGCTCGCCATTCCTGAAACAGTCGTGGCGTTGGACGAAACAGAGGAAACGCGTGGAAGGATAGCGTGAAACGAAGTAAACGCGCAACAAGGTCACTCTTTCGTGGGGCCGCCTTCCATGGGAAACAAAACCCAGCAAATCGCTTCTCCTCGTCGTAAGATTCAAATCAACCACGCTTTTTGGGACGTTTTGCTTTAGTTTGAGTTCGAAAAATCAATAAGGAGTTCAAGATAAACGAGAACATGAGCGACAGTTGTCTCTGAATTTTTTCGAAGTAAACAAAGGGCTGGTGGAAACTTTGGTTTAAAAAATTTTCTGGTCGTTTTGTTTGCAATCGCCTTTGTTTCATAATCAGAGCTGAGGAGCTCAAACTTTGAAAGAAAGAAAGAATGAGAAAGGATTGTTTTTGACGAAAAGGGCGAGTTACGAAAACAGACTCCTCCGTGGACTGATTTATCCGAACCAATGATCTGATATCACTAGTATCTGATGTGAAAAAGCAAAAAAAAAAGTATTAAGGATGAAGAGAACGTGAGAGAAAGTTTTATTTGGTCATTATCACACCAGTCTTCATGAAAATTTTTTCCGTGCTAGAAATGAGTTTTTTTGGGTCCTCTACGAGAAAAAAAATGCCACGAAGTTCAAGAGCAAGATACTTTGAATCCTAGGATTTAGGGGAATTATTTCGTCTGATTTTTGAAACTTACTTAAAATTTCTTCACGTTTCTTTCACATTGCTCAAGAATCAATAAAAAGAAAAAGAACCAATCTTTTCTGGCAACATAAAAGGGCCGAAAGACATCCAAAAAGTAGATGTCAACAATGTTTGTGTTTCTCCCGCGGCTGGTAGAAGGCGGACGATTTGTGATAGATTGCATGCGTGATAAATCGCGGTAAGAAAAAAAAACCATAAACGTCGCGGAACCGATTGACTGATTAACTAGCTGGATAACAGAAGAAAGGGCAAAATAATCAAATCACGGAAAGAAAAACTGAAGTGATCGATGGGTAGAAACTGGCGACACACCGGCGCAACACTGCCAGCCTTTTTTGGGCATTGTGGTAAACCGATCAATGTTCTGTCTGCGTGGGCTGAGTGTTGCAAGTTTCGGAAAGTGCACTGTGGTTTCGTGCCCAAAAAAACAGTTTTTTTGTTCTTGTTTTTGAAAAAAACTTCAAAAAAAAAAAATCTTGGGAAGTAATTTCAGAGGGATGAAAAATTTTCTCAAAAAATTTGAGCTACTAAAAAAATCAAGTTTTTTTTAAAAATCAAGAAATCAAGTTTTTTTCCAACTGCCAACCGCCAAAAATTTTTCCGGTTTGGAGATAGTGAGCTCTAATATTTTTTTCCAAGTCATCAAATAAATTATTATTTGTGAAGAGGAGAAATCTGGGAAAGCCGAGAAAATACGATTTTTTTCGATAGTTGATTTCGTAAAAAGAACTGTAAAAAAAATAGCGTGATTCATAGTGAACCAAACGCGCTTCTGGATCTTTGAACTTGGAGCCTGAGTTCGAAACGCCACAATCGAGGATTTTAAGCTTTCAATATTAAATTTCAAACCTCGAAAATTTAAGTTTTTCAAACGGAATGACCTGATTATTCCAGCATTTTTTTTTAACTTTGTTGGCTGTGTAAACATCGAAAATCGAAAAATGGATCTTGACGCGGTCATATCCGTTTTATTTTTTTAGAAACAAATAAGACGGCGCAAAAGCAAAAATTTTGAAAAAAATGCTGCAAGCAACTGAAACTTAGCTTTTTTCATCGGAAAAAGAACACTAAGAATGGAGAAAACGTTCCGGACGGAACATGACGCGTTATGTTCCCATGCAGAGCTGATCGATTCCGAGCGATCAAATCGTTCGACAAATAATAAAACTTGTGAGAGCCACAGTTTTCGATTCGAAAGTTCAAAAAAAAAGCTGCAGACAGAGAAAGAAAGAAAGAAAGAGCGAGAAAGAGAAGTAGGATTGCAAAATGACTAATGGAGCTGGCAAACGATTTTTATTGTGTTGAAAGGCCACTTAGAACAATCACTTGGTTTGACGATTTGAAATGGAAACGATTTGTGACTAATATTGGAGAAAAAGGGAAAAAATGAAATGGACTTGTTTCATCAAATTTTGTATGCAAGCCGAAGCAAAAAAATCATCGAAATGTTTCACTCTAAAGCTTTTTCTTAAAGTCATTTATGAAAGTAGAAAATGCATTAGACTTTTTAGCCGGTAGCAATCTTGAGGGATTTATTAAAAGATGTGATGAAACCGTATGTCTTATCCGGTTATGAGCGACATTGAATTTCAACTCGTTAATTCTGAACGTTAGCAAGTTTGGAAAAGAGTCAAGATTTTCTGACTACTACTTTTTAAAAAGCCACTGATAAAAATTTATATTTGAAAGATTCATTACAACCAAAATATAGCTCCGGATGAATAAACCGATTCAAGTTCGATCAAGTTCTTTGCCGCCTGCTCTAGCTGATTTCGCGAATTTCTATCCGTTCAACAAGATACATGGCAGCCGTGCAATCTGAAAATAATCCCGAAGCTGCAAAAAACTTTTTCGGAGCGAGAGAGAATCATTGAAGAGGGGTGAAGTTTAAGCTCGAATAGATGCCTTAATCGCAGATCTGCTTTGAATTTTTGACTTTTTGATTTTTTTTTCTGGACAGTTTCACTGTTTTCCTTACCGCGTGCGTTTTGACATTAAAGTAATCTACCAAGAACGTAATCCCTTAGTTTGGAATTTTCACCTCTCTCCTTCCCCATGAGCTTTTTCGATTTCTGTCGCATCGATAAAGAAAGAGAATATTTTTTATTTTCCTGGCGCACGGAGATTAGCGCGTTCTGGCTGCAGAACTATCATTGAAAAATGGCATTTGTCATAACGAAATAACACTTTTTTCTGTTCCAAAAGAAGTAAGGTTTTGGAATGATATCTGAATCCCGCTGGCCAACTGCAAATACTGCGCGGCTTTGATCGAGGGCAAATCAATCTCCATCAGAATAAAAAACAAAGATAAAACATGGAAGAGGTCGAACTGATCATGGAAGAACGGAAAACGGCTGCACGGGTTGATGAGGCTGTAAAGTGAAACATACACGAGAAGAGAGGAAACGTCGCGGCTGTGCGGCGACCCAAAGAACTGCTGTAACTACTGTCGCTCACGGGGCTCCGTCGGCTGCTCTTTTTTTCGTATCATTTTGTTTCGTTCCAGATAACGTCAGGTGCGCGTGGATCCTCGCTGGGTGTGATAATGCAAACAATGACAACCCCGAACGCAACGTTAAACTCGATATAATCCGAGTGGAAAAGTGTTCCGGAAACATATGAAGACAAGCATTCGATACAACAAAAAAACTACTCAGAGGGCATGTTCCTGGGTTTTCATCAAAGTGTGGTAGTTGGCCGATTTCTTTGTGTTTATTCAGAAGAACTTCCACTGCACTCTTCCAAATGTTTTTTTTTGTTGCTTGATTAAAAAGTACTGCGAAATCTCAATATTTTTGATTGAGAAAGGAAAAATTACACCAAATCTTTCAGAATTTTTCCTAGTTTGCAAAAGAACATGAAAAAGACAGCTCTTCATTGCGGTTTCGATTTTTTTTGAAGAACATTGCTTAGAGGATATATTTTTCAAAGCCGATGATTTTCATTTTTTCCTGTTCAAAACTGACCAAAATGTTTTTTGAACTCAAAAATAAAGAGGAAGAAACTTGTAATATGTGAAAGTCCAACAAGCGTCTGTGAAAATACTACCTTCGGAAAATTTCAAGAGTTACTTAGAGTTGATGAAAAAAGCTACCAAACCTCCAACTTGACCTCCAAAAAGTTGGGATACAATGGATGACTAAATTGAGAGACACTGTTGCGATACAAGATTTATGATAGGGAAGTTTGATACAAAAAACGTCAACTTGCCATTTTTCTTCTCTGTTTTTGTCAGATCGAGACGAAAAACTAACTCTTATCGTTATGTGGAACATGATCGCTGAAATTTCCCCACATGCCGGACGGCTGAGCTGAAATCTATCAATCATCTTCCGCCGCTCTTTGTTCGTTCACTTTTGAATTTAAAAATGAAGAAAAAGTCGAAGACAATAAAATAAGGGTCTGAAAAAGACTAAATCTATAAACAAGCTTTTCCCCTTGTTTTTTTATATTCTTAAAATTCTCAGTAAGATGCTCTGAACCAGGTGCACAGCCATCGAAGTTAAGCCCCGAAACAAGATATTCACATCGCAATACTTAGATATTTATTCAAGTTACAAAGGGATAGTGTGTACAGCGAGATTCGAACATTAATTCTAGAAATCTATTAAGAATAGCAAAAAAAACGAGACTATTGATAAAACGTGATTGAATATAATAGCAAGAAAATCATTGAACTCCTTCAATCAATTATCAGCGTCAAAGGGGATAAGGCAGTTAGGGAAGGTTCCACGCCTACTCGATGAAGAAGTCGGTTTTTCATAAATAAAGGTCGTCGATCGTTTTGAAACCTTTCAATGGTCTTTCAGGCATAGACCTTGGAGGCACTAAAAAGTTTTTTTTTGCGAGTTATAATTCAAGGAAAACTCACTGTAAGGATTCCAGAGAGACTTTTGTGGCAATCTTCTGTAGGCCTTATTTGACCAGACGTTCGTCTTCCGTGGAGCTTAAAACAAAAAAATTTTCAATGTTTAACTCGCTGAAAGTTTGTTGAAAAAAAATTCCAAATCTTACCCGGGACTCCAGGTGGATACGGTTTCTTGAAGAGCAAATCTTCAGGAAGACCACGCTTCGATTTTTCTGAAAATTTCAAAGTTACTAACAAAATTTTTGGGAAAATATGTATAATCTGAATGACTCGTTCTCTGCTTTCTCTTCGAAAAACTTGAACAATTCCCCTTTTGCTCCCAATTTTTATAGACGCTGCAAAATCTTTCAAGAAATACAAACTCTAAAGAACAATTAGAAAAGAATATTTTCCAGGCCAAGTAAGGAAAGTTTTACGCTAGGCAATCTAACATAAATTTTGCTCAGTTTTTGCCTTCTAAAGAAAAAAACGATAAATTTAAAAAAAGCTTGTAGCCAACAATAATCATAACTGATAGAATTTCGAAAGTATATCACCTTTCTCACGCCGCATGGCTAGAATTCCTCGTCTTTTTGGCCGCGGCTCGAGATCAGGTGGGCCGTGAGGTATCATCAATTCGTAGGCAATCAAATCTGGAAAAGATATTGAAAACCATTTTTTATAACTTCGTCAAAGTTTTTTTCAACTTCTGGTAAAAAAACAAATTGATCGCCACTTCTTGTTGCTCTGATGAGAGGAGAGGAAAAATAACCTTTTCGATCGATACCTCCATAACAATCGGAGAGCGGCTTTTTCGGGTTGTCCTGAGTACAGTTCGCCAAAAAATCTTTAAAAAAGTTTCAACTTTTGGAGCCAGATAAAAGAAAAACTGACCAAGTGCCGCCCACCTATTTTTATAGACGACAGGCTTCGGCTCGGAGTTCTCGTCGGCTTTGTCTAAAAAATGGTCAAAAGCTCTCGAAAAACAGGTTAAAATTGTTAACTCACTTCGATAACCACCCGTTGAATTCTCATCTATTGGGATGATGTGTTGAGATGGTTCAGTCGTCGGCTCTTTTTCTTTTTTCGCTTGATCTCTTGAGACAGTCTTTCTCTTCTCCATTGCCATATTGATTGAAATATGTTGTCGCCTGAAAATTTTTGAATCAGCTGGAATTGAAAAGAGCTCGGTGCAAAAGAAGAGTGAATGTAGCTCGAATCAATACAAAAAATTAAAAATAAATGCGTGTTGATTATTGGAACTGACCAGAGTGACATTTGATTCTGACAAAAAACTTTGATGAGGACACATAGCAAAATTTAAAAAAAAAAAGAAAAACAAACTTGGGGCTTGCAGAAAAAAACTAGTGGAAACCGATTAAAACAATGTCCACACCAGGAACATTGTCACTGGGTGAAGGAACGATTTCCACTGACGTATCAAATCAGAAAAAAATATCTTCAATGCGTTTTAAAAAGTTTTTGTAAGAAAGCGATGGGCAACGGTAAACGAGAGAGTTGGCAAAAAAACCATTTTGTGCAAAATACGACTCTTCGTACTCCAAACTGCCGCTCGAGTCGCGTCCCCCGAAGTTGGATCTTTTCGCACCTATTAGGACAAAGACTCACAGTTTTTGATCCTCTCATGTCCGGCCTCCAAGCAAATTGCTTGATTTACGAGTCGAGTAAATCGATTTGACAAGAAATATTCTTGCCAACACAGTAAGTTATGGAGTAGTTTCTGTATATATAGTTTCGGAAAAGCTAAAATAAAATTTTGAAAACTCACTTACTTTTATTTTGTGAAGTCCATGTTCATTTTAAGTTTAGCCAATTTCTCGAAATTGTCAAGACAGTATGAAATTTAATTTCACGACTGCCAAGAGTTTTATACGTTAGATTCTTTAATTTTGAAAACACATTTAAAATCTTTTTTTTAATCAATTTCAGTTGATTTTTAGAATATTTTGCTTTCCAATTCAAACCGAAATATTATTTCCCAAATGAATTTCCTCAATCAACTTTTTTTCAGATTTCCTCACTTCAGACTTCGAAGAAGTTCATCTGCTGAGTTATGGAATAAATGAGCAGTTGATAATCGGTTTGTGGGATTGCATTGACCGAAAATGGCTCGTCTTTTCCTTCATCATTATTAATCATCAATGTTTATTGGTTGTTTTGTCACATGGAATCGACTAGACGGTGAAAAAATTGCTCTTTTAAGCGGCACTAGACCTTTGGCGAAAAGAAGTCAAAACGTGTAGTTGATTGAATTGAAAGCATGGTCTTACGATTCTACGCCTCGTTCTTTCCAAAGTAGATCACCTAGTATTGCGGGTACGGGCACGGCGGTGATGGTGGGGCTCCGGCACGGACGCCGTGTACACTCTAGGATTGCCTCGGCCGATTGAGAGAGCTTCCATTTCGAGTGAAGAAAATACCTTATTTGAATAGTCAAGCTAGGAAGTTAGGTTGAAAGCCAATGAGGACATTTTTCATGCAAAAAACGGCACCTAAATGATTTTTGAGTTAACAGGAAGAATTAGTCGTCGGTCCTTTGTTTCAAAAGATATGTGTATAAAGTACCAGACTTCAGTTTCACACAAAAATTTCAAATTCTCAATAAATAAATGTCCGCGCTCAGTTCATTACACGATTATTAAAAGATGAAGTATGGCTAAGAAATCAGCCACAATCAAAATTGGTTTTTTTCAGT
The DNA here is from genome assembly GCA_904845305.1 of Caenorhabditis auriculariae. NCBI lineage: Eukaryota > Metazoa > Nematoda > Chromadorea > Rhabditida > Rhabditidae > Caenorhabditis > Caenorhabditis auriculariae. The sequence continues at coordinate 2,096,808 of CAJGYM010000010.1, read as the reverse complement.
TGGAATGAATAAAGAGCTCGAAACTAATCGAAACTTTTTTAAAATTTAGTCGGTAACAGCCGAGAATATATCAGCATTCTTCATATTATTCTAGTGGAATAAATAAGGTATTAAGAAATGTTTATTAATTTCCAGTAGCGAAGTTAAGAGTTAGGACGTGAGCCCATTTTGCATAAAAAGTGATCAACTTCAAGTGAGAAAGGGACCGGTAGCAATGTTAAAACGGGAACAGATAGAACGGGAAAAGATAAAACGGTAGAACAAGGTGAAACGATTGTGGCCTACGAAATTTCAAGAACAAGAGGAAAATCGAGAAAAACTCTTAAAAAAAACTCTGCAAGGAGTGAGACTTCTTACATATATTTCAATGTTGAATGTGTCAATGGATTTCAAAATAATAAAAAAACATGCAGTACATTAATAGAAAAAAGGAAGCATTAATGAGAAAAAATGGGGTATCGTTCGAGAAATTGAACTAGGGGCTGTCAAAAATTAAAAAAAATTAAAAGACACGTCCTTCAAATAAATTTATGAGAAGTCCGCCAGTTTCTGCGCAGAAGAAGCTTGAGAATACATGGTCTTTCGATAGGCAACACAAATCTCCCATTCGGGAACGAATAATAGTCTTGGCGAATGTTGATCTCCTCCTGAATCGCCTGAGCCGCGTAAGAGTTCATGCTTGGCGTGAATGTGACTGGTTTAGATACACGTCTCAGGTACAAACGGCTGCCGCAGATTACAGGATTTGTGAGGACCCAGGCTCCTTCAAAACCAGTCTTGAAAAGGAGCTGGCGGTAAGAAGGAGACGACCAATCATACGTATCCGCTGCCAAGTATTCTACTCTCTGAAAAAATCTTCTTCACTAATCATATGGTAGCTGAAAATAGGACTTTTTTTCTTTTTGTTTTTCATTTACTTCTCAGAAACTTTATAACTCTTGTTGTCGCTATTTTTGATGCTTAGAAATAAAAAAGTTTCTAAATACAAAAAAATTAGATACTTGCAAGCTGTGAATGAATTACACAAAAGAAAAAAAAAAAATTTTTGAAAGTGAACAGTCTAAAAAGAAAACCTCTCAAGGATTCATTGTTATTTGGTGGAGTCAATTTAGAGTGTAAACAGAAGGTAATATAAATGCAAATTACGAAAAAAAACTCACAAATTCCTTGGCGATGTGGGTGACGGCGTGAAGAAGGCAGGTAGCAATGGATCTGCGGAAGAGGGCCTTTCGAACAACAAGAGCTCTGATATGCAGGATAAGGGCTCTTCCAGAGTTGCACGCCATGAATCGACAACCAGCAAAACCGACGATCGAGCCATTACTGAAAAAAATTTCTGTTCGTAGTGATCCGACTTTTCGAAGCAGATTTCCCAGTATAATTTAAGAATTTTTTTTATCAAAAAAATAATGAACTTTTTTCAGTCTTATTATAGAAAAGTTTGTTTGCAAACTTACTGTCTATCTTTGGCGACCAGGGAGATTGGGAGAATGTTTTGAATATCCTCGTGAGGAATTTTCGTCAGCAAGTGTTCCAAGTCGATTTCCAGTTTGCGGTACGCTCCCAACTGTTGAGCTTGCTCTAGTCTAAATGATACTGCTTTTCAGTAAGGAAGTCCAACTTACTCAAAGCAAGCTCTTAGATCATTTTTGTGAAACGGGTGAATGGAGAGTCCGCGCGATCGCGCTCCACCTTGAAAGTAGCCTTTTAGTATTGCTGGATCGAAGACGAATCCTGGAATTGGTTTTACGGGCGATTCTCTTTAGAAGTTCCGTGGTGGTCGATTTCTACACATAAAGCCTCAATTATTTTCAACTAATCCAGAAGTTAGAATGGGCTGAGAACGAAAAATATATTTGCTCACCTTTCCGATAATCCGAAAGTGGAAAACAGTTTGATAACATGTTTTAGTGCAAAAATGCAATAAACGTAAAACGCGAATCAGCCGTAATCAAAAAAGTTCTTAATCATTTCAAATTTTTTTTTAAATATTTTACATTGGCGAAAATCTGCTTAATATTTATCAAATTCTAAAATTTCAGAGAAAATCTGAGAATTCACTCAGCAATAGAATCTTTAACTGTTGCTGACTTTTGCCGTTCTGGGCAACCAAATTTTTTTAAATTAATCAAACCTTCATTAGCTTTGTACTCAAAGAGGTTTTCAAGCGTCGGCTTAGACAACTTTTTCGATCTTGCTGATCATATCAAGACCATGCTGGTTTTTGACGTATCGGTATTCTGAAAGTAAAGTCGTCCTGAAGAAGAAAAACCGGTTCATTGAATTTTTGTTTTTTTTTGTAGTTTTTTTAGAACTGTTGTGTGTAGAAAACTGTCTATTCTAAAATTAAGGTTCACCCAGATGAAAAACGGCCGACCAGCGCGCATATATCAGTTTAGAGAGAATGGCAAACTTGTAGCGATTAGACTCTCCTCACTTTGCACACTGGCTGAGAATCTGCGCACTGGTCAGCAGTTTTCTGTTAAATTTGGCATGCCAGCGCGGTCCTAGACAGTGTGGAGAACGAGGAAAGTACTGATCCGCCGTTTTTCTTTTGAGGCAATTCGCCGCTGGCCTGCAGTTCGCCGTAGAGTGAACGACGCGTGTGCAGCCGCTTCCTTTCGCGCCGTTGTTTTGGACTACAAACTTTTCGCATTTCTTTATTAAAGTTCTTTAGTTGTGTAGTACGTTTCTTGATGGATCGAATAGGTTTTGCGCCACCTCTTAATACTGAGATCAGTTTATCTTTTGTCTTTAAATAACTTTTTTTCAAACTTCTCATTTTCTTTATTTGAGAAAAAAAGCAAGAATAGTTTTTTTGGGTTTGCTTCAAATGACCCAATGAGTATTTTTTTTTGTTCTATTTTTTTATTTTTTTGATACTCTCAAAAAACTGAAGCTAAGTTCAAAATAAAACCTTTCTTCAATCCGATCGGCTTGAGAGCTTCGTTCTTCGCCATAATCTCATCCACGTCATTCTCCTTGTGAGCTGAGTTTTTGCACAGGTCCGCAAATTCAAACACGTTACGGTTGATGTCCATGGCCGAGAATTCGGAAAAAAAAATCCAATTGAAAAAAAGGTACAATTTCGGGCAGAAAATAAAAGTTTAAACGAATTAGAATCGGAAAACTCGAGCGTCATTCAGGCTATTTTTAAATGGGAATTGTATTCAAATGAAAAGTTTTTCATTGGAAGTAATGATGGATTAGTACAGTATTTGCATTAGTTTGTGGCTCATCACTTAAAAAGAAATAAATGAAGAAATAAACACAAAACTCAAATTGTGATATTAGAAAATCAAAAACTGCCTTATAAATTTAGTGATAGTGACAAAAATTACTTTGAACATAATAAAAAATAAAGCTTTTTGATGAAATACCTAACTTGTTGCCTAAAACCAAGAAAGAAAAGTGAAAGAAAACTAAAGAACAAAGAGTTCTGTGAAAGAAGAACGATTGCGCGCGATGCACACTGCCGCTCGAGTCGCCTCCGCCGGATCTTTTCGCGTCATTTGGAACGAGAGTCGCCGTTTCTGATCAAAACTGTGCATGCCTGTCTAGTCTAATTTTTACTTTTGATGGAGAATAGAAAACATTTAGAAAACTTTTTTGGTACTCTGATACATTTTCCAGAGTATGTTGTAGAAACGTTCGAAGACATTTTCGTGTTCACAATGGATTTTTTCAAATGGTATCATGAGAGTGATAAAATTTCAGCCATTTGCAGGTTTCAGACTTTTGATTTTTTCAATAAGATAAAAGGCAAAAAAAAATTGGAAAGTCATTTTTTTTTTTTTGACTTCTTGGCCGTACTCCGATCGCTCCGCCTCCGCTATAATACTGAGGTTATTTCTGTAGGGAAGGTGGAAAGGCGAGATATTATGAAAAGCTTCTAGGCGCAGACTTTGTTTTCGGATGAACGAAGCGTTCTTTTCAACGTTCAATGTTTTGTGTAGCTCTGATGGCCAAATGGATGCCTGTGTCGATGATTTGTTTTGTCATTGGCTTTTGGTTTCTGCAAAAGATTTCAGAGATGATAAGCGAATTTTTTTTTAAAAATTACAACATGATACATGAATTCCTCGCATTCAATGCGCTAAAGTCATTTGCGGAGCCCTACAGAATATTATTATTCCAGAAGCTTTAAACACACTTTTTCACTTTCGCCCTTCCGAGTTACCTGACTTTTGGAGTTTTTTGTTGCGTCTTCGAGCACATGATTCTGATAACAACTTTTTTAAACTTCATGCATCAGCTTGTCCTATAAAGCGTACAATTGCACAATATCTATTTTTTTGCCAAGCTCATTTTTACAGTATTCCATGAAATAAAAAACATTAGAAAAGTTTTTGGTCCTTTGATTGCAATTCTGAAACATTACCGTCAGAAAAAATACGAAAAAAACGGTCACAAATTTCTCCCAAGTGATTCAATATTTCTAAACTTTCTGAAGTTGTGATGACTGTTATTTTTGTGACCTTTCTGAAGTTTCAGTTCACAGAAAAAAAACGCAGCTTCAGAAACTTTCAGGAAACTCCTTACAAGAAAGTTGTGACCGTTTTTTCGTATCTTTTTTGACGGTACTGTAGATGGAAAAAAAGCGAGCAGCCGGCAAGAGTGCAGTCTCCATTTTTGCTATTTTTCTAGCACCTTAAAAATTTGCGTATTCTTTGATGAAGACTATTTGAAACTGCCGGAACTTCCATTTTTCATATAGTTTGCTCAATGTAGATTGCCAGTTTCATGAAGCCTCTCAGATTTTTGAAATCCTTTCGTCTCGGGAACTTCGGGTTCATTTTTAACGACATCTATTTCCAATTTCTTAATTTCTCATTCTTCATCATTTTTTTTCTCGGTTCTTCATATATTAATGACTTTATCATTGAACCGTCAGCCGACAAGTATACATTTGCTTCTTTTTGATTGAGATGATTTATTCACGGGTTCAAGGCAAAAAATGATAACTTCGATAAAAATGACAGAACGATATCATAAGAATGACTTGAATAAAAGACAGAAAGACGCTTCAGCTCTGAAGGCCATTTGAGAAAAAGGTATGAACTGACTAATATCAGTGAAAATGACAAAAAAATAAGTGATGAACATATTTTATAGAATGACATGTTATAAGAATAAAAACAAATAGGTACAGCTTTTGAACAATTGAAATCAAAGTGAGAATATGATTGAGACCTTTCGTAACAACGAGAAAAACGATGAAGCGAGTAACAAAACACAATGGAGTTATAAACGAAGCTTTTTCAATGTAGCCAAAAACATGATTGTCTTGTAGAGGCTCTCAAAAGGCTTTGGAGAAACTTTCAGGCCGTTTTGAACTTTCAAAAATGAAAAAGAAACAAGCAGAGGAACTTTTCAAAGAAGTCGTCAACACGTAAGAGTTGTTAAAAAAATTTCGAACAGAATCAGATTTCCAGAAAAAAACTGAGAGATACAGGTGAAGGAAAATGTTTGATTCTATTTTTTTTGATGAGTCTTTAGGCAGAAACCTACTCCTACTGAATTAGTCTCTTTGTATGAACTAAAGCTTTCGTTAGTTTTCATGAGAAGTTTGCAAGTAAATTGGCGGTAACAAGATTCTTCGAAGAATAAAAGGTTTAGGTGCAACATGGAGAGAAAAGAATTTCAACAATAATCGAGATAAACATAAACATTTCAGAAATGAACTGCCGAAAATGGGTTCTGTGAAAGTAAAGGCTTCAGAGGACACAGTTTGAAAGAAAACTTCTCAACAACAATCAAGATAAACGGCGACACGTTGGTTTTCATGAAAATTTCATGAATAAACTGGCGGTGAATGAATTACGCAGGAAAAAGAGCTTTAAGAAAGGTTCCGTGGAACGGAATACTTCTCGACTATGATCAAGGAGAGCTAAATAAGCAAGGAAAAATTAATTGTGCTGAAAAGCTGGAAGAGAGGTTTTGAAATATTTACACTTTAGCAAACCAGGATGTTATAATAACTATGACGAAAGAAGGATAACAAGGAGGTTCCAAACTGATTTTGCCGATAATGAATAAACCTCAATGAATAGCATACTTCAGCATTAAATAAAACGAGCTCGATACCGATCTTTTCTTGCAAACTTGAAAAAAGTTTTGTATTCAGCTAGAGAAAGACCCAAAAGCGACATAATTTTCCAATTTGGTCAAAAAATTTTGATTTTAGGGCTACCGTCCGGCAAAAGGTAAACTTTGAAGCGTTTTTGGTGTTGAAAAAGAATGTCTATTTAGGATTGATCATGATTGTGATATTAACTGAATTGGCGTCCTTCGGTACATTTGCGTTGAAAACATTATCGTTTCTCCGCGACATCGACTGGTTGTATCTCGGAGGTTCGTTTTGTGCTGAAAAGAGGCAGAATAAGCTGAGTCACAAAAAAAAGGATTTGTTTTTTCGATCCGAAAAATATCACAAACTTTAATCGAAGACGCGACAAAGTGTTTTTTTCTTCAGTCAAACACTGGATTTTTGAAGGACTGAGTATGAAAGATAAATGCATAACCCTTTGATCTCTGCAATAAAACACAAAAAGTGTACCTCCATAGCTTGTGGTCCTATTGTGGTTTTCGTGTGTATAACGGCCTGAATTCGGGTTTCTGGAGCTGTCTCTTCCATCATGGTTTCGATCTGAAAATAAATCCTACTATCCAATCAAACTGAAAAAATATAAAATAAAACGAACTCTGAAGAACTCTGGCTGAAAAATGAAAACTGTAATAATGATTCGGCGATGGGTGGAGTTTGAGTTAGTTTTTGCTGTATTTATCAAAAAGAAAATTTGTCAAAAAATCACCTTGCAAACGTCTTTCCGTCCCGTTTCGGCCATCTTGAGGACGTCTTCTTTCTTCATTCCTTCTTTCTTCCCTTTCTTCTCTCCCCGTACTGTTCGAGACCCTATGAGAAGAGGTTCTCTCTGAAAAAGATTCTGTTACTCGGAAGAACTCGGAATGATCTTACGAAAGTTTCGTGGCAAAGAACATTGAAAAAAAGAATTTTTTGCGTTTCCAATACTTACACTTAAGTTATCAACCAAAAACTTTCTGATAATGTTAAAAAAATAACCACCTCCATAACTTCGCGGAACGTAAGGGCCAGTGTATCTATGGGGGATTCTTGTTTCGCTTCTGTCAGAGCCATAGCGAGCTGAAAATAAGAAGTTCATTGAATGAACGGAATTCGGAATTTAAAGAAAAATGAAAACTTGTAGCCACTTACCCTCGAAAAGCAAACTTTGTTAAAAAAAATTTTTCAGATATTTTAAATAAATTTTAAAGTTTTCAATAACTCAACAAGTTTCATCTTCCAAAAAAACAAATCGCTGAAAAAAACCAGCTCAAAAGGTTGAAGGTTCTGATCCGTTTGAAGCCTCTCAGACTGTCTTTAGTAGCGAAAAACTGCTCATATTCTTTGAAAAATTCGAAATAAAAATCACCATGAATACGCCTGTCCGTCACAGTCACGCCCATTTGAGGACGTCTGTGCGGATCCTCTCTCCTGCCAAGGTTCCTTTGAGCAGAAATACCACCTAAAAAAAATTAGTAACTCGGTCAGGTCTGAGAAAATTGAACAAAAAATGATTTTTCGAATAAGTTTCATTGCAAGGAGTATCAGTATATAAAAGGAATGTTGAAATTTTTTGGCTACGTTTTGTTTTTGATTACTCACACGGAGGTTAGAAACCAAAAACTTTCTGAGATTGAAAAAGATCACCTCCGAAAAATTTGCGGAATGTAGGGGCGAGTATGTCTGAGGGGAATTCTGGTTTCGCTTCCTTCAACCCTTCTGCGAGCTGAAAATGAGAAAGCTGATTACTAATACACTTATTTGATGACTTATGAACTCTTTAGGAAAAAAAGTCTGAAAAACCTCTCAAAAGAAATAAGTCACTGGTCAGTTTGAAGCTGTTTACAGTCTTCAGTTGCGAGAAATTTCATATATTTCTGAAAACTTTCAAAAAATCACCAGGGAAACGTCTTTCCGTCGTGTTCTGAGAGTGTCTTTCTCTACTTTCTTCCTGCGGATTCCAGTTTTCTCGCGAAGCAGGATCGACTCTTGCTCTACCTGAAGACTTTTTGATCATTTTTTTCTAAAAGTTTTCTAGAAATCAATTTTTTTCCTAAAAAAATAATTTTTTTCAATAGTTGTTCGAAACTCAAATTTCATTTTTTTCTAATAAAAAAATGTTGTTAGACTTTTTTTACTGGGCAAAGTCATAGCGCAATTGTGAAAGGTCTCCATCTCTATCTTTTTTTATCTTACCAAAAAAAGTCACTTAATAATTATTCAAAAAGAAGCTATTTGGCTTACCCTGTTGGGAATCGTAATTCGGCCCATTATTTCTGTTGTGGTATCTCCCTGTAGTTGCATCTGAAAAAAATGTTACTTGAGAAAAAAATACCCTGAAAAGGCGTAAATTCGATACTTTTTTTCACTTAAATTTTTGTCCAATCGACTTGTTTTTCATAATTTTTTTCTCATTTTTTTAAAAATCTATACGTTGTTCTGTAAGTTAACTCAGATCATAGTGGAAGCATATAATTATTCGATTTTTGAAACTTCACCTTCTGAACCATTTACGGGGTTTATTTTTCAAAAAAATTAATTCAAAGAAAAATTGATTAAATAATTTTTTTATCAGAAAAACCAATAACTTTTTTTGTTTTTTTGAGAGACATTCACAACTTGCGTATTCTCCTCAAAAAATTAATAAATAACAGGACTTTGATAACCACTCAAATTCAATGTGCATTTGCAATGAGGTTGATAAAAAAGGAGTTGTTGGAATTTTGGAGGTCTTCTCATTTTTCCTGTTCCGTGTTTTCGAGTATATACTTATCAAAAAAGCTTTTCGAGGTGTGAAAAAGTCTAATAAAACACTCACCGGTGCGAGAGTTATGAACCGCCGGCCTTGAACTTTCGCGATTTGTTATCTCTCTTCCTGAAAGACAAATTCAAGTTATCGTTACACTACAAGTAGTATATAAATTGTTTTTTTGCTAGATCAGCTTTTTTTGATCAAATACGATTTTTTTTCGAATTTTTTTCTGCTGTTTGCACGCTTTTTGATGAGTGAAAAACATGTCTTATCTGACAGAAAAAAACGCTATTTTTTTTAATATTGCGATAAGTTAGATATTTTTTTCAAGTTACAAAAATCACCATTATCCTTCGAAAAGGCGCCCTCACCAATAAATTTCGACTTATAAAATATAAAGGATACTCATTAGGTTGGTTATCAAAAGAAAGAAGGAAACAATATGACTGCGATTTTATAATATTAGATCCACCTGAGTAAATTATCAATCCTATCAGAAATAATGGTGAAACCAACGACATTTGCCGAGATGCTTTTTTTCAATTGACCGAAAAGTTTACTGACATCTTATAAAATTATAAATTTACTAACAAAATGTAGTCAGTCATCCCCGATTTGAAAGGCGCGATGGGTAGATTGCAAGGGTGAAGCGTTGCGTACGCGACGCGGCTTTTCGGCGTGGAGCTCGAGGAAAAACGCGAGCCGCCTTTTTTTGAGTTTTCCAATGAATTACGTTTTTTATAGTCTTGAAAAGATTAAATCGGAAAAATGAACGCATAGTAATTAGAAAAAAACCCTCACACAGTTTTTCCATGATTGAGCTCCCCGCCAAGGAGCCGCATTGCGCACGCAAGGCGTCACCCTCGCCAATCTACACATTCAGCATTTCAACCCAGAAAAAATTGACTATATTGACTTCTTTTATAATATCAAAGCTCTTTTACAAAATCTTACCAGTCTTGAAATCAAAGTTTACTTGCTCCCGGTTCGTCGGAAGATTGATTATCGGTCTACCTGAAAGGAAAAACTTAAAAGTTGTCTTCAAACAAAAGAATAAAAACCTTTAATTTATCAAGTTTCCGAGTACAATAAAAAAATTTAATTTTTTTATTCGTTAGATAGTCCTTTACAAAAATAATTACCTGTTCGGAAATCGAAGTTCACCGGCCCAAAAACTTTGCAGTCGACTAGTGTTTGCTCTACCTGAAAGACAAATTCAGAAATTTTTTAAAAACAAAAAAAGTTAAAAATAATAAAATCGTTGACTAATGTTGAAAAAACGAAATTTTTAGTCTATTTTCTCACAGTGGTGCGCTTGTCTTCGGTTACATATATTTTCAAAAAGTAACTCTGATTAATCGGTTATTAATCAACAAAGCTCTGACTTTTTCAATAATGCAAGGGAAAAGCCGTAAAGTTTTCTACTAAAAAAACAGGAGAAGGCTCAATATCAAGTGTTTTTCTAAACATTTCCCGTTGAAGCGAAAAACATTAAAAAAATGATTCAAAAAAATGTATACAAAAAAAGTTTACCACTGTCGGTCTCTTCGTAGTCCATCGGTTCTTCCGAACTTTCGGCGAAACTCGATTCGAAGTCCATCTTTTTCGTCGCTCATCTTCGTTTTGAAAGCTTTCTGACTTTTTGTCTGTAACTCAGCAGGTTATCAATTTCAACCTTTTTTTGATTAGTTTGCAGTGCGCGGGAGTAAAAAAATAATTCTTAGGCTTTTTTTGCTTCCTTGTAAGAAAAAAACATTCTTTTTTTCAAAAAAATTAAACTCTAACAAATTATCGAAGATTGGAAAAAATGTTGAAGTCCCTGGGCTTTAAGTTTGATTTGTAGGCTCAAAAAAAAACGAAGCTCTTGTGGCGTCATTGATTTATTGCAGCAACTGCACCTGATGGTGTAGATCTCATAAAAAAATATTCGAGAAAAAAAGATTTATAAAAAAATAATTTCCCAGTGAAATGGAGTTGCTGAAGCCTGGACTGTTGCCAAAAATGAGAAATTTATTGAACAGGTCTTTCACAAAAACGTTATCAGGACAAAAATATAGCTATTATTCCGTGTAAACTAATTATCGATTAAAAAGCAAAAAAAAGAACAATTCCTAAAGGCAAAAATCAAAAATAAAGCGAAAAAGTGACCAGAGAGAAGTGGCAGGCAAGCGAAGGAGCGAAAAAAAAGAGCGTCCTGTACGAGTCACGTCGTTTTTTTTTCTTCCACCACACGCTGCGGTTTAAACTACATGTGCCAACAATCGACTGTTTGAAATTAAGATTCACTGATTTTACTAGACTTGAATTTAAACCAGTTTTCTGAAATTCCCTATTTTTTTGTTATCTGGGAGTTATAGACATTAAACTTATTAAAACGAACCAGTCGAAAAATTAACTCTGTTAAATGTCTGAACGTCTGGCGGAGGCGTTTCCGGCTCCCATTCATTATCCTCCAGAATCTCAGAGATTCTGGTTATCAACAGAAGAATAAAACTTTCTTGTTTTCAGGGCTTTATTAAGCTCGTTGCCTTTTTTTTGACTCACAGTGAAGTAACCAAAGCTAAATTTGAACAAAGCCAATTTGATGATCAGAAAACGACAAAACATACCGGAACACTTAGGTTTTACAAAGTTCACTATAGTTCGTTTAATTTTTGAAACGAGCCCAGGTAAACCTTATGAAGATTTTAAGTCGAAATGATTTACTGAGCAGGTATCTAGGTCGAGTTCGTTTTTTGCGCTTTATTTTTGAAAGCTTCATATGACTCATTTTTTTTGCAGTCTAGAGGTGAAACTTTAGGAACGAAACTTTTCCAAAATGATTCCGAACAGTTTTCAAATCAAAAATTATCATGAATGAATAATCTATTCGAGAGTGATAATAAATGAAGATGAACTTATTGGGAGCACATAAATGTGAAACTGAAAGAAATGGAAAATGTTTCATCAATTTTGCATAACATAAAACAATTTACGAGGAATACAACGTAAAAAAGCGAAGGAAAGTTTTTTTTTCTGAATTTTCTCGCTGGTAATCCCATCAAGTCTGCTGTTTGCTTGAGTTTCCAATGCAAAACGTGAGATACTCAGTCTTTCAAGAAAAAAATGCATCGATTTTCCAACACACTGTGAAAAAAGGAAATGGAAAAAAAGTGTTACAAAAGCTCGAAAAGGTGTTATCACAAAAGGTTGAATTGATAAAACTCAGACTCGGAATGTTATATAAATTCGGAGTTTTTTTTAGAAATCGAAATATTCAATATAATCAGTGTTGAAAATTTAGATACGATAAAGAGCTAAATGTTTTTTGAAGAGAAGAATGCGCAAAGGTTTTGAGAATAACAATCTAAAGGTGGGGTACGTCTGGCCGAGACTGATGGGCGGACTTTCGCCAGAAAGAAGGTGAGCAGACGCCTACAGGATGACCGACGCGCAAATTTGTGCCGCAAAAAAGTCAAGTGGTCTACTCCGACAGAACCACAGGCGAGATCGCACCATCGACGGACTCAAGGAGTTTTTTTTTTCAGAATGCCGCGGCGTGAACATCTGAGAGTCGCAATATCATAAGCCACTTGAGAGTTCTGAAGACTTCTTTTTTGGGTTTTTTATCGAGACACTAGATGTTTGAGACGAGCTTCATCGAGAAAAAGGAATTTAGATTCCTTCAGATCTGAATTTTTGAACTGATTTTGATTTGGGCTCAAGCCACTCAGTAAAACTTTATTATAACGTATGAAAACTGTTTGTATCAAAAGAACAGCATCCCGAGTGGTCAGTCTTCATTTCCGCTCTCGTCTGAGATTCAATCCGACGCCGCCAGCGCTGGACAAGCAGGGCGCTGTACTGTTCCTACATGAAGAAGAAGTCGCTCAACTTCTTAACGTCATTATACTGAAAAGATCAAGGTGATCTACGAGCCATTCTTGGTCAACGCGATCCCGCAAACGCGACGATAAAATCTTCTTTCTATGATTCAGCTCAGAATCGATACGGTAGACTGGATAAACGTGTTACTTGTAACTTGTAGCTTATAAACATAGCTTTCATTAACAACAGTTTTCGTTAAGCGAAAAATGAACAACACTTATGATGAAAATTTTGATGATACAACTTCATGTTAACAGCAGTTTGAAGTTAAGAGCAAATCAAGAAGTTTTACTCGATGTTTTTTCCTCCATAACTGTCTTCATCTTCTTCACGTGCGTCGTTGTGTTGAGCATTTCTGGTTTTGCCTGCAAAATTCTTTGAATCGAGATGACGACACAAAAATGGCGTTGAAGAGTTCCGAACGACTGAGTCTTTTTAGCTATATCCGTTTGAATTCATTGTAATCTTATTATGAACTTCGATTTCTCGGGAGCCACTAGTTCCATTCACAATTTTTCAACGGCTTTGTTATCTCGAAAAAAATAAGGTTCATTACTCAGAAAATGGCTATTTTTGACTTTCTCAGACCTGTCTGGATAGGAAGCAATTTTTTTTTCGATTTTTCCTTTTAAAAAAGTCTACCAACCCGATAAAAACTTTTCATGACAAGACATTCCAGAAGAATTGGGGCCGTTCTCCAAGATTGCAATCTTCTTTAAATCTGCAAAAAAAGATGGATATTGTGTAAATAAGCCTAACAGAAGACATACCAAAAGTGCACCAAGACATTCTGATTTCCAGTGGCTTGAAAGGAGCTTTCGAATCGCAATCACTTCGAAAATGTGGGTTCATTGCTTTTTGGAAATCAGGCTCCGATTCTTCTGCCTTCAAACCACCTGAAAACTCTCATAGTCGCTTGATCATTTTTACCGGGGATGATTGTATGAAAAACTCACCCAATAAGTAGTTCTTGGCAGTTTTTTCCTCGAAAGGTCGCGAAGATTCTTCATAAAGCTCTTTTTCTTCATTGCCTGGGTTGTTGCCGTGAACCATCGCGGGTTCTTCTGCGAAAAAAATGATTTTTGAAATTTTTTATTGATTTGAACAGAATAGGTGAAATCGAAAAAAGCGCATATGAAAATTTTTAAACTTATAACCTTCTCTAGCTATTTTCGTTGCAGCTTCTTGTTTTTTTCGTCACTGGTTCAAACTGTTCGGCCGCTCCGAGCTTCTTTAGGCAGTTTTCGACAACTTTTCCATCTCAAATTTAATTTTTTATCGTTTGAAACTTTTAGTAGGAATCAATTATATAATCTTTCTTAAAACTGAAAAAAATATCACGTGTACTTTTTTTCTAGATCTCTGCGTTAATTTTTGAAGAAAAAAAATCTACCGACCTCCAGACGAGAAGTTAGGATAATAAGACATGTCAGAAAGTCCGATGCTCTTCTCCACGGTCCTCATCCTTTTGAAATCTTCAATTAAACGGTTAGCATTCAAGTTATTCTGAACAAAAGCCTACCAAAACGGCTCGAGGGCTCATCAAAATTAAATTTTCTGAGAGAGTTTTTCGAATTGACTACAGATCTCTCTGAAAATATTATTTCGAACTGTTGAACCAGCTAGAAGAAATTGGCTACTAAACTTTGAAAAAGTTTCTAGACAATTTCTAGCAAAGTCTTACTCTTAATCAGTGGAAATAATGGCTTTTTGAAAGGATGCTCAGATGCTTCCGGTGTCGCAGAATCTGGAAAAGCATTCGTCTTGATTGTTTCTATGTAATGGAACATTTCCAAATCCCTACTTGAGCAAATTTTTCCTGCCAAATTTTCGTAAAAAGGTTGCCATTTGTCTGCCAAAACTGTCTTTTCTTCATTGCTTGTGTTGCTTTGAGCCTCTTCCGATTCGTCTAAAAACAATCGAAAGTTTAATTATCAAAAATAGGGGAAAAAGTAAAGTTAAAAAAGATCGATATACTCACCTTTTTTGGCCATTTTGTTCTTTCTCTTCATCATGAGCTTCGAATTTTCAGGCGCTTCGAATTTCTCCGGTAAAGTGTCCGTTACTCCAGCATCTTAAAAAAAGCATTATTCCTAGTTTTTTTTGTGAGCCTGCAAGCCGGAATTACAAGTTTTTCTTGGTTGTAAAAATTATGTAACCTCTCCATGAATTTTTATAGTACCGATTTGCGTCAAAAGGCTTGGGATCGCTGCCCCATGTAGCTATTTTTTTGAAATCTGCAAGTAAAATATCACTGTGGGTGATAATTCAACTAAAACTTACCAAAAGGGTTCCAGAATGAACTGGATTCTGACGGCTTAGAAGGAGGTTTTTGCTCAATATTCGCTTTTTCTGAAGATAAAACTTTTAACCGCATTTTGAAAGAAAAATCAGATTATTTGAGATTATAAAGCGATTAAAAAATGTTTTGAAGAAACTCACTGCGAAACGCAGGAAGAGTCGGTTTTTTGAACAAGAAATCGTCCGAGTCGGCCGCTTTCACATCGACTGAAAACATTCATGAGTCTGCTAGCGAATTATCATCAAAGGGTTGAGTCTCTATTAATTAACATCAGATAATTTCCAACATGAAAAACGAGAAGTTTTATTGATATCAATTGAACTTGACTAAAGTTGAAAAAAAAATGAAATTATCACCTGAATCCCGAAAAAAAAGCAATAAAGAAGGCTATTTTATATGTTACCAGAAAACTTAAAAAAATAGCAGAAGGCTTTTTACATGTTTCTTGTTAGATTGAAGTCGAATGAATAAATGAAAAAGTTTTAGTGAACTGACTTTTATCGGATGAATTCTGGTCTAATTCGGCATTTTCCTGATCTACACCGCCCATTGTCGTTGAGCCGACGCTCTTCCAGATTTGTTTTTACCTAAAAGTGTTTTATTAACTTCCTAAATAGTGGGAGTGTGATAGATAATAGGAAATCCTTCATTACTCGGCAAGAAAAAAAAGCGACAGCTTCAGCAGCAACGATATAATTGATTTCGAGCAAAAAGTTCATTTACATAGGAGCTACGTACTTTCGCGAGTTGAAAACTGTTGAGAAAAGGAAAAACGTTCGAAAACAAGAAAGACTTTCTGCTTAGCGCAGTAGGAAACCGAAGAAAATTATAGTCATAATGAGCAAATAAGACTTGGCTTATTTTTCAAATTGCTGCCGCTCGGAAAAGTTTAATTTGCCTTATTTCAAAAAATTTCTCCCGCTATTAAGTTCAGCAAATGATTCATTTATTTTTTCTCAAAATACCTTCACGCAAGTCTAAAAGCCATCAAAATTGGAACTCAATCCTCAAACTTGTTGTTTGCTGATTGGGTAGAATCGATAACTGAAGAGAGGCTTTCAACGTCGAAAACAACAGAACGCGCAAATCTAGTAGCAATGGCAGCAAAGGGGAAGAAAAAAATGAGGAAACAAGAGACGAGCTGAAGAAAAAGGTGAGAGGCGGCCTGTACGGACACAAACCTTTCAATGGGTTTAGCCCGCGTCGCTGCGAATTCAACTTTCGAATCAGATTCGACGTAAACCTTTGTTCTTTGTCTTCTGAGAGCGAATCGCTCTATGTCCAGTAAATTCACAAAGTTTGTTTGTTCTGTGTTCCAAGCGAAATCAAAGTGAAGTCCTTCTCTAGATTCACAATTGAGACGAACAAAGAAATAGGGAGTATCACGGATTACAGATCATTGAGATCGGAAACAACAACAACGAAGCTTGACCAACTGTTTACAAGGAAAACGAACAAAGACACGAAGTTTGAAGAAAAGGCTCTTACGAAATCCATTAAGAGAGCTGTGAAACATTCGACAAACTTCTCAAAACATGAAAATCAACGAAAAGATTTTTTGCCGAAAAAGTCTCGAAAAGATATTTTGAAACCATTTCAGAGCTACAGCAAAAAGTGACCGTTTTAAAATGAGGGACGGATTTTTTTTATTCATTCAGTTACTTTGCAGATGGTTGCGCAACATCTGATTATCCAATGTTTTTCCATCGAAAATACACGGTTCAAGAAAGAGCAGGCAAGCATAGAGAATGTCGGGTCGGAACCGTCCAGTTGTGCAGAGAGCCAGGAAGAGCCTACCTGAGCTGACTCAAGCTCCGCCCGAGAAATGACGATTGGCAAGCGCCAAGATCTTCAAGCACAACTCTACAAAAATCCCTTCACTGCTTCAATTTGTGAAAAAAAGACCAAAAACCTTCTCGTACCAATTCAGGAACTTTAAAAAAATTTAAAAATTTCTCATCTTTCTTTTTTTACTTTTTTTGTTTGCTTATTGTCCCCCATGCGATAGGATTGAAACATTTATCAAACGCGAGTATAAACAGTAGAGCCCAACAAAATGTCAAAATCGTAGAGGTGAGTTTATGGGAGCATCGGCTTGAGAAGCTCTTGAAGGAGGTCCATCTTGAAAACGTGATCTTCGACGGCAGGACCTTCTTCCGTGGGTGTGTTAGACCTCTCAATCAACCCATCATTGGCAAGCGGTTCTTCAGCCGGAGCGTTGGACCTGTCCTCTGAGCCAGTGAAGTGAGCAGGCACTGAATTCGGTGAGTTATTTGACTTGAGTAAAGTTTCAACCGTTGTTGTTGGCGAAGTCGTTGTTAGTTGGGTTAGGCAGAGGAGTCTCTCGCTTCACCAGCGGCTCACTTCCTTTTCTCGGCAGATCCCTCTCCGAAAAATAACGCTTGCGCTGAGCTGTAAAACAATTTTTTTTTTCATTACGGTTTCAATTGATAAAGCAATCTTCCGACTAAATCACAAAGGTTTCCACATTATTATATAATAAAACTAACTCGAAAACTCGAGCTCTTCTTAAGGCAAGCTGAACTATGAGAAAGTTTTATAAATAGAACCTTTGTTAGCGTCGCCAGAAATGCTAGAGATTCGAGCATTAACGTCGACAAACGTAGGAAGGACCTCGATCTTGGAGCCTGAAACTTTCAAAAAGTGAACTTTTGTAAAAAAAAAAAGGGGGCATACATTCCAAAATTCGTTTGTTGGCTAGCTCGGCACGGGTCGGAGCAGAGACTTTCTCAAACTTTTTTTCTTCTGTTTGTGTGTTCTGCGCTTCTGCTTTTTTTCACCCACAGGGCGGCGGCGTTTGCGAGATCCTGTGAAAAAAATGTATTTTAATGTTTCGAGGAATTTCAATAGATAAAATCAAAGTAAGAAAAAAACCTTTATTATCCATTAATGAGCAGTTTTCTCTGAGTTGGTCTGAAAAACTTTTTTTTTCTTATTCAAATCTGGTTTTTTTAAAGCTATAAAAAAATAACCAACCGATAAATGTAAAAGAAAGAGAACTTTTCGAAAAATGAAGATGAAATGAGTATTCGGATAACACTTGATTAGCCAGCCATAAAACATAGCTTTGACATTTTCGGTTAGAAATGTTCTTTTTTCTAAATACGTGTAAAATAAACGAGAAAAAATGTTCAATGGCCAGCGTGAAACCCATGAAAACAGAAGAGGTTCTCAGCCATAAAACCAAGACGTTCCGTTTGTAGTAAATGTGAAACGGAACGAAAACAGCCTGCGCGATTGTTTTCAAGCAAAGATTCCGGAGAAGGCCCCTTCGAGGGGTAGGTCACCAAAGCATTGTCAATAACACAAAAAATGTTTGACATAAATGAAGAAAGAGAGCGACTGTGAAGACCAAAGATTGGTTTTCAAACGATCTGGAGAAGGGCGAAAATGAGGAGGAAGCAGTCGGCAGCCGTTTTCCGCCGTTCCCGCGGCGTGATCAGCACAAAAGACAAGCCGCCCTTTGCGCAACAACTCTTGTCGGCTCCTCTATATGAATAACCGATGGTCGTAAATGTTTGAAACGAGAACTCGAAAAAAGAACGATTGCGGAGACTTTTGAATACGCAAGACGTATCGGGCATTCTTTTTAAAAGCTGACTAGGGAACTGCTCGGACTCGGGTACGCGTTTCGAGTTGAAACTTTGGTGGTTTATAGACCCGGGTAAGAGTACTTGGAAACAAGAGAGATTATCTGCTAAACCCCATATACGAGAAAAAGCTTTTTGAAAATGAACAGTTTAGGCTTGAAAATTATCAAATTTTGGCTCTCTTCCTTCTTTTTACTGGAAAAGAAGCTTTTTAGTGTTTATTATAGCGGGTTTCAAGGCGATTGTATTAAAATATAAAATAAGGTAAAAAGCAGTATTCTGAAGTTTTTCAGGCCTAATTTTCACATTTTCTATCATTAGCAGACGTTCTCTCTTTTTTCAAGTTTTCTGACTTGGGTCTATAAACCACTAAAGTTTCAACTTTTGCAAGTTTTGGAAAAGATTTGAAAAAAATGGCGAAGGGATGAAAATCTCTTCTTCTTCATTTTTAACCATTTGTGTAGGGTTTTTGAATTTAAAAAGGAAAAATTGAGATGTTCACTCGCTTAAGTTGCAATTAAGTTGCGATTTGAAAACGACTCTAGTGGAAATCGGAAGAAAATTCGAAAAATCTTTATTTTCCTTTTCTTTTTTTCTTTCCTCTCTATCTTTACATCAAACCGTCGGAGTATCAATATAATACAATTTTTTTCTAATCGTACAAAGTTTCTTGCTTAAAAAGCCTCAGCAAACTTTACATAGGTCAAGTGACGTTGAAAAAAGCAGATTGTTGAAGAAAAAAAAAACCGTGAAGAATAGAGTCTTACTTCCTTATTGCGGATAAGAAGAAGAAAATAAACTTAGTTTCCTTTCGTGGCTGAGCTAAAGGACCGGCTAATAGAAAGTTTCCACCATTGTTTTGAGGCAAATCTGCATCCCAAAAATCAATGAATCGCGACGGTCAAGTTTTTTTAGCGCACGGAAAAGCGTCTTCTGCTCTTTTTGTTGTGTAATTTTTTTAAACTCAACTTATTTGTTACCAACCGAGTATTCTTTCAATTTTCAGTAGTCTATTAACCAAAAAGAAGACCAAAAAAGTGGGAAAGTTTCCCGATGTATTTCTGAGAAGTTATTCTATACTAGAGTCTTTCAAGGCATCTTATCTGCATTGAACTTTGCTTTTCTTGTCATTTTGGCTTTCGGGAGTCGCAGGGATACTGTAGTGCCTGAGGAGAAAAGCGAGAGTCAATAGAGGGGAAGAGAGAAGAGAGCGCAGCAGAGAAAGAGACACTTGCCCCAGCCTCCGACCAGCAAAGAACTAATGCCGAAGGGACTGAACTTTGTCCTTTCGCGTTGTGAGAAAAACCATCTCATGGTGAATAAATCAAAAACACAAATTTTAAATCGCGGAGAAAAAAATTGGAGCAAATTGCTTGCAGAAAATCACATGTAATAATTAGTGCAAAATCAGAACGAATTATTTCTCAGCCTTTAATTTCATCAGCCTGCACAACATCAACCAATAAACACAACATCGAAAAAAAGCAGATTATTATATTCACTTTACCGCGAAATAAAACGCGGCGATTGCGAGAAGGCGTAAAGGAAAAATTTTGTCGGAAACTTTCGTTTATTATTATGCCTGATTATCACTTAATTAATACAATTATCACGTTTGTAACTTGATTATGTCGATGATTATCACGCCGGACACACAAGCAGGGGACCTGATGTACCACGTCCAGAAATAAAAGTTATTAGACGCATTTTCCAATAGGCCATCGTAGTCCTTGTTGAATTTTTTTTCGTTTTTGTCACCCACATTTTTCAGTTCTCTCCTTATTTTTATTATTTTTAACAGCCAACTCTTTTTAACAGTAATTGTTTAAATCATAAATCATAATCTGTAACGTTTTTCATGAATGAGGTTGATTGAAAAAAATTTTTTTTAAATCTCTAATCGCCTTCTTCAAAAATAAAAAAACGAGAAAAAAATTTTGCGAAAAAAACCGAGTTTCGAACAAATTAATGTCTTTTTCTAACTGAAAATTATTTACATTCCCCGTTTATTCTGTAATCAAATTTTTTTCTCATTAAGGTTCTCTCATTGTGCAATAGTGTCTTTTTTTTCTAATGACAAATTTGATCAGAATGTCAGTATAAAAAGGCGAATCTTGGGAATCTTGATGACGACTTCTTGGGAGACGCCACCCATGACTAAGATCTTCATGGCGTTCGATGACAGGAAGCAGTGACTTATACACGAGTCATCAACAAGACAGAATGATCTTTTCACAAAACTCTCAAGAATTTTTTGAATGGGTGTCATTAACACATCGAGAGATAGAAACTGATAAAATCCAAAAACAAAAGAAAACAAAAAACGACCATTCAATTTTTCAAGCTACTACGAAAGGAATTTATACTTGGAAAGGCTGTGAATTTTAAAAAAGGAGGAGAAAGCAGTTTTTCTGAAAGATTCCCTCTGCTCTTTCAGCATCCAAGTGTTTTGTCTCATCTTCGCGCTTGCAGTGAATGAAGACAGTCTGGCCAGATTCCTTTGTTTATCTTGTGAACATCCAACAAGTGAAATAGTTTGTGAAGAAGGCAACTTTTTCGTGCAGAACCGGTAATTCTACTATTCTGATTTCTCAGGGAGGGAAAAAAGCATTTTTTGAGACAAATCACAATTTTCACCGAATCGGTTTTATCTCACAACTTTTGAAAATAACCGAGGTTGTTTTCTGTCGCTCAGAATTAAAAAAAAAGAAAGATTTTTTTCAAGTTCAAAAGTTATCGATGTATAAAAAAGGATTGAAAACCATGAAAAGAATGTTACTTCAAAAGTTAAAACTGTTGTTTCGGATGTTCAGCTGAAATTGCTCGTGCACGAAAATTAACTGACACGTTCTGGAATCAGCCACGAGAAAAATTATAGCTTGTCATATTTTCAAGCAGGATTTTTTGCGTAAATAGTTTTGAACATTTTTTGATAAATTGAAAGAGAATCTAAAATCTGAAAATTTTTGGCTTATATGTATTTCATCTCCAGGCGTTGTTCCAATTAAAATCTAAAAATCGAAATTGTCTAATATAAGCTATTTTTTAAGTCTTTTTTTTCCAATTTTCTGTGTCTGTAAAATATAGAGTTGTTTCAAACGACGCAGATGAGCAGAACGGTGATAAGCGATCCATTCCAGATGTGACCGAGTTTATACATAGACAGGGCACCTGTTGTCGGACACAGGTGTAGAAACAGCCTATAGGTGCTGAGTTACGGTTTCTCGGTCGCAGGATGTAACCTGATCCCGGTGTAACTCTTCGAGAAAACAACAGTGTGTGAAAGGTCCTGCCATAATTTTTTTCATTCTTTCGCTGAGAAGTGATTTGTATACACAAAACGTTTATTTATTTTTGGACGAAGCTGTCGAAAAAAATATTTGGAAATTATGAGATTTCAATGAGGCAGTATCTCCAAAAAAATAAATTGATATTACTAAGAACAAAAAAATGTTTTTTTAATATGCTGCAGATCAACAAGAGTTCAATAAAAATCGAACATCCAAAAAAAGCAGCAACAAAGCATCAAAGAATAAAGCAATAATCCTGGAAAAAAATTGATTATTACCAAAATGATAATAATATGAGAATGCTTATTCACATGAAAGAAATCCTTTAAAAAAACATAACTTTTTAAATTTTATTCAAACAGGTTTCAATTTTTTTAATTGAGAACTGATTTTACAGTTCCCACAAGTTGAAAGTTCATCTTTTTGGTGCCTAACTTGCAAAAGTAGGTTTTAATTTTTTTAAAAAGCTTGATAACTAATTTGCAAACGTTGTTTATTGTTGATAAATATTTAGAATGAAATGCGAGTTAACGAAATATTTATAATGAGAATTACCAGTTGCTATAGAGATATTTGCGGGAAGGGCCGATTCAAAAAAAAACTTTGAAAAATCGTGATTCACTCGTTATATCGAGCAAGTGAATTATACAATGGACAGATGAGTTATTTTGCAACGAATATAGAGCAAAAGTGGAAAATATCCGGTTTTCTCACAAGTCTTTTGACTTTTCGAACTACAGTAGTAGAGAAATTAAGTTTTAATAGAACTGTTTTTTTGCCTCGTTGAACCGTTCTCAACCATAATTAGGCTGTTTTTTTATTGTATGCATCAAATCTCTCAAAAAAATTTTTCTCTACAAAAAAACAATTTTACTGCACCCTTGAGGCAGATGAAGACTGTAAATAACGAAAAAAACCTTATATTACAAAATATAAGGTTTTTTTTGGAAGCTAATCATGGGTCCTCTGAAGATGTTCTGAAGTTATCCGTTGGAAAGACTTTTTTTTTATTAAAAGCTTGCTTAAGTGTATTCAAGGGCCTTCCGAGTCCAGAACAAGACAAAACATTTTTTTGCAGTATAACTTTCTTTTGATTTATGAATCTTCAAAGCTTGCCCAGATGCAAATTAAGATAAAAAGGGGCTTTTTTAAGCTTTGAAAGCTCCTTTATTCGAAAACCAGATTCAATACAATTATAATTCTTCTTTTCCTGGAATCAAAAAGGCCCTTGAACACGCTTTAGCAACTTTACATCAAAAGCCCAACTGCGGACTGAAAACGGTACTTTGAAATTTTTTTAAAATTAATTCTTACGCAATAAGTCGGAAAACTCAGGAAACCACCCGATACATCCAATCCAAATAACACTTCATTTCCACTTCGGAGTTATAATAGAACTGTATGTCCACCAATTCAATCGCGTCCCATTTTGTTCGTGCATGATCCTTCTTGGTTCTTTGAACGGACTCTTCTTCAGCGCCAGAATAGAAGGTTGAGGGATACACGGGAAGAAAACTGAAAGTTTATGTGCTTTCATTGAAAATTTTCGCAATCAATACCTAGTTTTTGGACTTCTTTGGTCCGAAGATTCTTAAATTTGAAGCCTAATGGGCTGCGATATCCAGGATAGTCTCGTAAAATTTCTGAAAAGGAATGGATTGGGAAAACAAAGTTTCCTGTCAAAGAATTTTTTGAATTGTAATTATCCAGTCTTCCCTCGAAATAATTTTGAGCTTATGTATTCCATTTTTTTGCGTTGAAGTTTAAAAAACTTCGTCAAGACTTGGCAGAACTAGCAAGAAACCACTCACTTTCTTTCTTGTTTTTGGCCTCCGATTCTTCGTTTTTGTTTTCTGAGCTTCTCTTCATTTCGTTTATTTCTGAAAATCTCTCAAAAACGTTCTGAAATGGTTTTTGTTAGGCGTTCATAATAATCGAAAAAAAAGTTCAAATAGTCAAACTATTGATCAGTTCTCTTTTTTTCATGGATAATAACGGTCCACAGTATGAAAAAAACAGCTTTCGCTGTTTTCCAAATATTTTTGAGGTTTTTTTGACATCTTATGCAATGTGTCATTGCATTGTCGAACGATTCCAGATGAACTTTCGAAAGAAATTACCGTTGTCAAAAGTCGCTTTCTTTGGCTCGGAGAGAACACAGGGATCTGAAACAAATGTTCAAAGTCTAAAAAAGGTTTGTATATTTTAACAAAAAATTATTATTTTCCTTTACTTTTTACGAGGAAGGTCCATTTTGCGGTTGAAATATCCCTGAAAATTGGTCAGTACACATCTCGATCTAACAGAAGGATATTCTGAGTATTTCTACCTGCTCAACTTCGTTGTTTTTGGGAAATAAGCCTTCAGAGCCCCAAAAAACTTATTCGAGCGTTTTTTAAAGATTTTCTTGGTATTTGATGTATCATCTTATAAAAACTATTTATTGGTGCAGGCTGAACTTTTTGGTGTCATCATCTGGTACGTCGAGTAGTATTCTAGCCAATTTTCAGGAAATTCCCAACGACAATTTGAAATGACCTCCCTTGTTAGCAAATGTTCTCGGGGACTTCGATGGGGTGAAATGAAAAATGTTTCATTGATGTAGGTGCAAAACATGGAAAAAACTATTTGAAAAGTCCAGCGGAACTCAGACTCACTCATTTTTCGTTTCTTCGCTACTGGCTCCTCCTCGTGTTTCGTTTCTTTTCTCTTTCTGCTTGTTGTTTCTAAAAAATTAACTTATTTTTTTGGTTTTCTTCTCTACAAGAAAAACATTAAAAAAATCAAAAAAATTTTTTTGAAGCCTGAAAGTGGAAAAATTTTAATTTCGATGCATTTTAGTTTTTTTCTATTCAGTTCTCAAACCTACCTTTTTTCTTAGGTTATAATTTTTCTCATTTGTAGCATAATGCAACGAATTGAGAAATGAGCAAAGTTCATCAATTAGTCCTCGTACTCAAAAATGTTTTGATTTTTGTTTTCCTTGCTATGAATAATTTTTGAATATATCTTTCTTTCTATTTTTATGCTTCATGAGCAAACACCCATTTTTCATTTTCCCTATCGAATTTCAGATCTCTTACAGTAGGAAGGTAACATCGTAGTTATAATGAATCGAAGACAACTCACCAGTTTTATATATGCATCCAGAAGCAGTGAAGAAATTCATACTGGACGCTTCGATCTTTTTATTAACCAGTTTCTGCGAATTAATGCTGTGAACAACAGTTAGAAAAAAAAAACTTAATTTCAAGTTGTCAATGATTACGATATATAACAGTATCAACTTTTAAAAACACGATCATTATACTTTTCAAAATGGTCCAAGTTCATATTTCGAACATGCTAGAAGAAAGATGTTTGAAAACAGCCGGAAAGAATTTTTTGGCCAAAATTCATATTGGCGATTCAAAATTGGACGAGAAAATAAATCACCTCAATCATACGCTCGATTCTCTATTAACACATAAAACTAGCAAGAAATCAAAGGAAAAAAAGGTTTTTCACTTGAAACGTTTAACTTTTCTAAAGACAATCTGCAGTGATTTCTACTGGTCCGAAATTCAAGTTTTCAAAAAAGTTGCTGTCTTAGATACTTCGCTGAAAAAAAAAATTTCGAAGCATATAATAACAAACAATATATACCATAAAATCACATATAAAAGAGCGGATATAAAAGCGACTGAACGGCCGTGTGAAGGGAACGCCGGAAAAAATGGAGGCGGATCGCAGAGGCCTAAATCACGCCCACAAAAAGCATTCTGATTAAATTTGTAATTGAAAATAATAGGAATTAAATTTTTTTAAAAGAAGATATTATTTTTTCTCACTATCAAAAAATCTTTTCATGTAAAAAATAAATTAGCTATTGGAGTCAGTAAGAGTGTATGTTAATCAAATCAGACCTTATTTTTCTCGGAACTTTTATTTCGTAGATTTATTCAGATTTCGTTCAAACTAAAAACCTGTTTGGAAAAATGTTTTTAAATAATCCGAATATTAATTTTTGACCGTGAATGAGATAAAAATGAGTACGTTTTTGATTCGAAACGCTTATCTATGTCCTATGTTTATTTTCAGGCCTATTGGTAATTTTCAGGCTAGTGAATAGTTAAGGGCAGTTCTTTCCCTCTTTTTCTTGAAGCCGGCAACTGTCTTAGCACGAGAAAAGGTCCGATCTCACGGCAAACTTTGTAGCAGCTGTCGGCGGAGCTCCGTGCAAAAACGATCGGCCGCCTGAAATTAATCAAAGCTGGTCTGTTTGTTAAAACTTCCTACAGAGTGGTATCTTGCCCACAATCGTTCAGAACGATAGTTTGTCGAACATCTGCTTGAAAGGAGTCCCATTTTAAAAACATTCTGAAAAATAAATAAAATGATCATGAAACCAAAAATACAATATGTTTTTGATTTTAAAAAGCACTTTCAATAGTTTTTTTGAGTGACTCTGAAAGATGGTTAAACTCTCAGCCGCTTTTTTAGAAATCCATCAGTAGAAAAGATTTTTTGTTTCATTCTATCCAGCACTTTTAACACATAAATTTTGATCGGCTTGAAGAAATCAGTGCAAAGTTTAAGTAGCATATTGATCCTTTGTGCGATTCTACAGAAATTTGCAGAAGAAAGTCTTCCATACAGCTCCCAGGCTTCCAATACGAGATTTCCAAAGTAACAATTGCACTGAATCGATCTGAAGAGATCATTGACTCATTATTATTCTGAAGAGAGCCGAGGAGGCATCCTTGATGGCTCTACTCCGCCTTTGAGAGGCCCCTCTTTTGGGTGTGAGTCCCAAATCAAAGTCGGCATGATCCTTCTTGCATTCACTTCAATTAAGAGGAGTTATTCGCTTTCATCTCACATTAACTCTCTTTTCTTTCTCTTCATGCACGGCTCCACGTGATGTTCCGCTTTCTCATTAAAACTGCTTTTTCGTATTAGTTAAAAAAGCTTATTTTGGAAGAGTGATCTTTTTCGTTTCGATCTTGTCTCGAGATGAAAAAACCTCGTCTCGTGCATCCCTGGTCTTGACTTTCTAAAAAGGGAAAAGAATACAACCTTATTCTTGATTGCATTGATTTCAATATTTATCCTCAAAAATTACAAACACACAGAAAAAAAGACACCAAAAAAATTTTTGCGTTTATTTAAAACTTTAGAGCGCAAAATATAAAAAAACTGTTCAAAAAAACTTCAAATATGATGGCTTAATGAATCTATACCATCGTTCTAAAAAGGAAGAAAGGAGGCACGGATGATAAACGCGTGCTTGAAATAAAAATGATTGAGAAGTGGGAAAACCAATTCGACAAAAGGTAAATAACCAAAAGTAGAAAAAAAGGAGATTGCAACATTTTTTCGAAAATCATGGAGGTTTTTCATTCAGAAGGGAGGTTGAGGCGGTCGCAGATCCTGAACCTTTTTGATGGTCCGTTTCTTTCGCTGCTGGAAAGAGGTTTTATCTGAAAAATCGATTTCAGTATTAGAAACGGTTGAGAAAGAAATTAACATTAAAGATCTTCAAAAAACTTCAAAATTTGAAACGAACGATTGATCTGATTAAAAAAATAAAAATCCTTTTGTTTTTTTCTTGAGTCTTTGGGAAGTTTTTAAACTGATGATTTTAAATGATAAGAGTTTTTTTCGCATAACTTAAATAGAAATACCTGTCGGCATGTTTTTCCCCTGCTCGAAAGTTTGTTCTGCCAAAGCCGAAGGACTGTTCTGCGGCTCCGCCTCTGAAATTAATCGAACTAATCAACTGGTCAGCAGTTTTCTTTTTCAGCAGCACGACTTTCAAGTCATAAACCTCACCTTCCATAATCTGGTTCACATTTTCAGGTGCTTCTCCTTCATCTCCGATCTCTCCATCTTCAAGGCTTGCAGAAACGATTCCTGAATAAATTTGATTTTCCCTGAAATGGACTATGTTGCGACTCAAAACTCGTGATTTGCAGAGTCTTTTTTTTCAGTTCGTGGCGATGGCAAATCGATAATGAGCAGAATTGTTATATTTCATCTGACTATAGAAAAGTGACTGTAATAGATAATGTATCAAATCCCCTGTCGAGAATGAAAATACAAGCGTGGGTCTAATTATTGGACGACATTTAAATCACTACAACTCATGATGAAAATAGTTAGAAACAAACCTCGATGAACTGCTTTGAAGAAACAGTGTTAAGGATGATATGTGCAAAAAACTTTTTGTCTTGTTTTTCTTTGGCAAAAATGATAGTCTTGAGTCTATCAGGGAATAATTTGCAGGTATTTCAGGCCTACTTTGCCTCATATCTTGAGGATAAAAGTGATCAGAGAGCTCTGTTTTGAAACATGTTTTATGCAGTCTTGGTCTAATGTATGACTGAAAATATTAGTGGAAAAAACTCATGGCAGTCGAACAGACGCCTTTTTTCTTGATCGCTATAAGACCATAAATATGACACGCTTAACAGTATTCCCACCTGAGCGATGTGAAAATTGCAAAACTCTTTTAAGAGGCCTGGAATCAGTTGCAACGGAGGACACAATCAAAAAAACTTCTCCTATTTCAAAATAGCGTCGATGTGATACCTTCACATTGTACGCATAATCGATCTTATGTTGCGGAATCTCGCCTTTTGAACTCATTATTGCCTAAACGATGAATTTCTTCGAGTGAGTTTCCTCGCGTACGGTTTAGCCAGCTTCTTCATTTGCTTGAGGGTTTCGGGAGAATACATAGAGATATAGAACGACTTAAAGCTTTTCGCCTTCAAAAATTGCTACTTTGAAAAACACCTTGTCAAAATGAAACTCGACTGCGTCTAAGTAAGAAAGGTATAGTCGATTTTTCCCGATTTGATTCGAGAAGTTTGCGGCTCATGGTACGAGCTTAATTCGACCACCAGCGACTATTGGAGAGCTCGCTTATCACTCTTTTCACATCTTCTTCAGTTATTTATCTTTTTTTTTCCAATTGTGCATTGAAACATGATAGAATAGATACCAAATAGCGGTGATTAGGCCACACGTGTACTTTTCAAACATAACCTCAAGAATTGAATATAAATCAAAAAACCAAAAGTTCACTTCAAAACGGTTAACCTAATATCTTTCAAGAATCATCAAGAGATATTAGGAGAATTTCAGGTATGACCAGCTTTGCGACTCTTACCTTTTGCTTTTTCGACGCCTTCGATTTCGGTAGTATTTCCATTTTTGACCCATCTGATTGCTGAGAAATTGTCTGGTGTTTCTCGAACCGTTTCTTAAATGAGTTTACGGGGTTAAAAGCACTAAGAGATCAGAAGTTTTTGCAACTCGTACCGTTGGGATTTTTTTCCGTCTTTTCATTCGCATTTTTCGGAGCATTTTCAGTGGCGGAATCTAAATAAAAACAAATTGGAGCAAAACATGTGTCCAAAAATTATCATTTACAAAATTATCATAGAAACTGCATCTTTCCAATTTTTCCTGGTGGTTTTCCTAATTCCATCACATTTATGATGCAAGTGTAATACAAAAAAACTAAAAAAATCAAATGTTTTCCGTCTACTTTTGGATTCACAAAAATTAATTTAAAAATCTCAATTGATTATTTGAAATTTTATTTCCCATAAAAAAATAAAAAAACTCGTGCTTTTTTTGTATTCATTTTACATACTTGACAGCAGAAAAAAAAATTAGTCTTTACAAGCTTTGTTGTCATTACCTTTCGATTTTTCGAGGCCATTTGTATTATCCCCACATGCAATTCCTCCAGAAGCTGACAAAACTGGCTTCATCGGAACCGTTTCTGAAATGAGTTTATAGGTTAAATGCACTAGGAGATCAGAAGTTTTGGCAACTCATACCGGTAGAGTTCTTGGCAAACACCTCCTTCGCATTGACAATTTTCGGAGCGTTTTTGGAAGCCGAATCTGAATAAAAACGAAATTGAGCAAAGAATGTTTCCGTAAAAAACTTATTCAAACGATTTTGAAACTACATTCACACAATTTTCTCTGAGATATTCATATCCATCATATTTGTAATTCAGATTCAACAAAAAAACATTACAAAATCAGGTTTTCTTTCTTCTGGAAAATTTTCGTCTTCTCATACCGCAAAAAAACCTTGATAAAAGAGACTCAAACGATACATAACTTCCAATTAATCAAAATGAAAATTACTAGCATCTTACCTATGGGGGACAAATGAGAAGCGTCAAAAACGGAGTTTTTTTCTTTTTCGGTGTTCATATTGGCGGCCTTTTCCGGGATCCCACCTAAACGTTAACAAAAAATCATCAAGTTATTTTATTCCTCTCTTAAGCATGTTTCCAATTATTATTTCTTTCTTTCTCTCCTTCTTAAACCGATTCCCTAAATCCTCTGTTCCGAAAAGTTTTAGCCTGTTCAAAAACTTACTTTTCTCAGATCGCTTTCGATTTGTCAAAGGTCCGCTTTTATATTTTATTAGTTCTTTTTTTCAAATCTTCTTTTTTTCTTTTCAGAATAAAGAACTGTGTGAAGAGTGAAGTTTCAAAAAAGATTTCTGATTCCAAGAGGCTGAAAAATTGATTATTTTTTAAATAAGCTTAAAACATGAGTCTTCTCATTATGAAACTGAAAACTGTAGAGCAAGCGTTATTTTAGTTGCGTTATTCCTACCGACATCCGTCGTTGTTGATTTTACAAAAGTTCCAAATACGCGTTGTGCTCCGTCAACTGAAAGGAATGATTGAATGAATACCTTCATTTTGAAGCATGAATATGGGAAGAAAAAAACAATAAAACAGAACCTTCGTCAAAAATAGTTCAATCAAAACACTGACGAAGCTAAAAGTTCTCAAAAATTAAAATACATAGTTCGAAATCTACTTATTGGTTTCTGATAGACTTTTAAGTCTTCCAGAAATTAATGAGCGTTCGCAATGAAAGCTTCCAAGTCAAAAAAATCGTAAACGAGCTTTTACCTTCATCGAAATCTTTCGATTTTGGTGGAGCATCCGGCGTACTTCCAAAAAGAGCCCGGCTTTCCGAAAGCTGAAAAAAATTATTGAGTTGAAGTTTATCAACAGAGAACCAAAAAGATTGATTTCAAAAAAATTTTCTTGTGGCTGAAGTGTTCCAAAAAGTACGAAAAAAATCTCAAAAGAATAAGAAATGATCCATTCTACAGACAAACATAAAATAAAAATCTGAGAAAAAAAGATCGAATTTTTTTCGTTGAGAATTATCAAGATTTTTTTCTGGCCATCATTTCGAAATGTATGATTAAAATAAACACAGTAAAAATCAATCTTTTGATTTGCTGAAAGTGATGAAAAAAAGAACTCGCCGAAGACGTTGGAGGCTGCAGGCGGGATCGCGCCTCAAATGTAATCATTAGAATCAGTAAAAAAACAAGGGGAAAAAAATAGAATTTTTCATCGATCTTTCCTTTTGAAAAAAATTTTTTTCTTTTTTTCCAACTGGCATACGTTATAGTTTTTTTCCGGAGAATGTAGATGTTTGGCTAAAACTTCTTACAAAATACTTACCGGTTTGTTGGTTTTCAGAGTTATTCAAGCCGACGGGAGGATTTGCGCCTCAAATAAATCCATTAAAAAAGCAAACGGAAAAGTAAGGAAAAAGATAAACCCTGGCGAAATTTGAACATATACAGCTGAAAAACAGCCAATTCTCCAAGCGGCCAAAGTATTTCTTTGAATTTTCAACCACAAAAAAATGCTTCGAGTCTCCAAAAGCCTCGCTGTAAGCGTTTTTTAAATCAACTATGACAGTTGAACAGACCAAAAAAATAACTTCTTTTAAAATTTTAGCCTACTTTAAAGGGCCGCAGAATTGAAAGAATTGAAATTTCGCTGATTTTTTTTGAAGAATTCTTTCTCAATCTTACCTTCTTCAGGGTTTCCGGAAGTCCCCTTACACGGTTTAAAACTGAAGTTCGCGGCGCCTGGAAAGACTGAAATTATTCAATAAAATGAGGAAACTCACAACTTTTCCTACTGTAACATTAAAAATTCATAACTGAAATTCTAATTTTTTACGGGCAAAACCAAACGTTCTGAGCTTTTTTTGCTTACTGCTCAATAAGATCAATATACTCTGGTTTTGTGATTATTTCAGGTGAACAAATCATTTTTGCACTCTCAGCTTCCAAAAAAAAACTGGGATTGCAGTGAATGATTTGTTCATTTGATTCTATATACTTCATTATTTTATTCATTTTTTTCAATGTATTGAGATTACCTGACTTATGAACAAAAAAAGGGTTTTTTTCAACGTTAGATTGGTCAACTTTCACTAAATTAAAAAAACGAGGAAAAAAATTTTTCAGTCATATCAAAAATCTCATGAACAACGAAACACTCACTCGGAGTTGTCTTTTTTTGAAAGCGGCTCTCCAAATCCAGATCTTTGTGGAACAGCAAAAAAACTCTTTTTGAGCGCGCCTGAAAAATTCTACTTTTTGATTTTTTTTATTCGACGTTTATAAATGGTTTTGAAAAATTGATTCCAGTCTAAAAAAAGCTCTTCGTAACTGTTTTTTTGCAGAAAAATCCCATTAACAGTTCTTTAAAAAAAGTTCTGTTCAAATGATTAAGAGTTTGCGAATTTCATAAAACTGTGAAAAAGTTTTTTTGGACTTTTAAAGTAATTTTTTTCTCCCCATTAATTTACAAAGAACGTGCTTCGTATTAATCTTGTTTCAAATCAAAGAGAAGATTAATTCAACTTGTCTTTTTTTCGACCTTTCTGGTTTTTTTATATTAATAAAAAAATTGTTCATATCTTGAAATACACGCTTTGAAAAAGGTGCAAGCAACAGTTCATTTGACTTTCACTTGTTAAAAGAGTGATATTGAAACTATTGGTCTTTTAATGAAGTTTTGAACTATTGTTGTTAGGGGAATCAAAAAATGGATACAAAAAGCTCACCGAAAGCCGAGCTATTTCCCGATCGATATAGTTCTTGATTGATGATTTTTCCTCCAATGAAAATTTCCGGGGTAACTCCTAGAATGACTTAGCTTCAATTTAAAGTTCGATGAACTCACCATGAAATGGTTTTATTTTCAAAAGTTTGGATCCTGCAAAAATAATGGTTTTCAACTAGCATGAGACAAAAGCGAACCGCTCAATCCTGTGATCGTGATTGGCTGCGTCGGGCCTGAAACTTGACATTTTTTGAAGCTAATGAAAAAGACTCGCCATTATTTCCGAAGACTGAGCTGGGAATTCCATATTCGAGGTCAGGTCGGAAATCTGGAAAGCTCTCCATATGAAGGTGCAAGAAAATTGGGATAACCTTTTTTATATTTTATTTTTATCGGGATTACTCCTGAAAGTTCAATGTGTGACTGTTTATAAATAGAAGCGGACTAACCTGTCGCATCCAATATGTTAAAATTGGTAGAAAACTCGTCTGTCTTGAAAGAATCGATCATTTTCAATTTTGTTCTTTCCAAAAGTCTGTAACTCATCAAAATAAACTTGTAATAAGGGTTTTTTGTAAGCTTGTAACTTTTTGAAAAAAAACAAGCTGATGTAGTTCCAAACAAGTGAAAATTTGATTTAACAAGCATTCTCCGAGAGAATCAATCAAAGGAAAAATTAGTTGGTACGAAAATTTCAAGTTGCTTTTTTTGAACCCATATTTGTACTACGATTACTTCTAAGTTTTGTAATTGAATGACTGCTCCATGAAAAGCTTCCATTCAGCGAGTCATCCGCCGACAGGAAAAAAGTGGCAAAATTTTAGCGCATCAAAAAAAAAATCACAAAATTTAGTTTCGCACTTTGAAAAAAAAAACTATTAACTAGATGGTTGACTATTGCCTCAGGACAAAAAAAATTGTAATTACATTTATTGGGGGAAAAACGGGACTTTGAAGTTTTAGTTATTAAAAAAGTAAAATTCAAAAGACTGATACTACCAAGAATTTCAGTTTAATATATATTGTCAGGTCGGACGCCTCAAAAGCGGAAAAAGATACATTGCACAAAATATTTTGAAAATGGTCCAAAAACGGAGATTCGCGAAGACGACCAGAAGGAACGACCAGACAAAAAAACTGTGCGGATGAACGCGGGAAGAAAAAGAGAGGGACGCAGGCGTGAGCAACAGAGCCACGCCCACAAAGACTGCCTGCCGTTCTTTTGAATATAATTCGAGTTTAGAATGTGGGGTGAAAAAGAGGTAAATAGAAGCGTATTCTGGATAAGGTTCAAGGAGTTTCCAATAGTGAAGGAAATGTCTTTGTCAGTCAACTGAGAATACAATTTAGTGGGAATACCTATTTGAGAAGGTCAAGTTGATTTTTTATCACTTATTTTCATAACAACTTGGGAATCGTCTAATCGTCAAATATTTATGGACGTTTACTAAACAAAATAAGCGATAATTGACGCCTTCAGAACTCAGGAAAAAAACGCTGAACTCATAATAATGGATGACATGAATGGAACTATTTTCTCAATCACACGACATTGTTGGTGCAAAGTTCACGCGAAGAAACTTCAGCCCTGTGGAATGGATGCCGTTTAAGAAACAGATTCCAGTTCGAGTCGCTCTTTTTATATTAGAAGTCAAATGACAGTGAATGTAGAAATTTAACCATGCCTCCAAAAAAAACTTTTTATTTTCAACGCCGTCGACTGAGACAATATTATGGGACGCGATTGCACTTTTTAATAAGTCGGCTATCATGTGATTACTGCAAAAAAGCTCCATTTTTTCCAAAACTTAAAAATGAAAATTTTCCGACTTGAAAAAGTTGCTCATCCGAAATTTTCAAAGCTTGTTTTGGAAATCAGGTAAAAATTGAAAATGAAGTATTTGACACTTTTTTTTAACTTCCTGTTCAATGAATTCATCTTTATATGCCAGAAAAAAAGCTCAGTCGTGTTCTACACGAATTTCTTTTTCCGATCACGGTAATGACCCGCGTTATTATTTCATCTGAAACTATTAAGAACGTCTTTTTAATTTCAGCCAAGAAACTCGTTCGCCATAGAGACTACACGGGGCAGCACGGTTGCCGCCGCATCGTCTTGCTCTCAACAAATGCTTGATAGCGGGTGCACGGAGCCGCCACTGCGCTATCGGTTCGTAAAAAAATGTACTTTGAAGCTCTCTAGTCTGGGAAAACAAAAATGATAATTATTATTGTCTCCACTCCTGAAACTACACTTGAATAAGAGGCTAAAACTCTAAAATTCATATAACCGGCATGGAGAGAACCAAAAAGTACATCGTTAGCAAAAGAACTTCAAACATACGCCTGAAACTAATTCTTCGTCTGGTTATCGCAGCTTTTTCCAGCTTCTCATCAAAATTTTCTTTGATAAGTAAACCTCGATTTGCTTCCGATTCTTTGATATTTTTGTCTCTTGGGATTCAGAACGTTGTTCGTCTCCTCCATCTATCTTCAGTTCGTCTCGCTGCAGCTAAAGTTCAGAACGTATAAAATTCTCAAAAATATGTCTCACTTTCCATTCCTGAGAGAAAAATAATAAATGTTTTCATGAACTCGAAAGTTATTATCTCTTCTGTGATCG
The DNA here is from genome assembly GCA_904845305.1 of Caenorhabditis auriculariae. Taxonomy (NCBI): domain Eukaryota; kingdom Metazoa; phylum Nematoda; class Chromadorea; order Rhabditida; family Rhabditidae; genus Caenorhabditis; species Caenorhabditis auriculariae. The sequence goes on along the minus strand of CAJGYM010000010.1, from coordinate 2,061,372 downwards.
CTTCTCAGGGAGAAACTTCAACGGAACTATGAACTGGGCCTCTGTCTCGGCCCAAGAAAAGTTGCCAACTCTCACGACGGTCTTTGGAGCAGCTGTCGACTGGGGCTCGTTCGAAGAAGAGCTGCCGCCTGAAAATTAATCAAATCTGCTCTGTTTTTCAACTTCATGATTTCTGGCTCTCAGTTGCTCTTAGAAATAGTGCATAATCGTTTGCAAACAATTGCTCGAAATTAAACAAACTGCAGTTATTCAGACGGAATCGATAATCATTTTTGATATTATTAAAGTTCAAGTGAGTACAAGTTGTATAGTCCACGTTTCGCAGCTTGACACGACAAGATGTTGCAGTTTTGGCCGCCGAAACAAGCATTTGAAATATCGCGTCCTTTTTTTGCCGCGTCCGACTTCAAGCGGCTTCGACGAGAAGGCTAGGGATCCCTCTAGCCGTCTGGCGGCAATGATGAGGGAAAATCCGCGCGTGGCAACATGCGCGAGTCTGGCGCATAGAAATAAGGGGAGGTCCGAACTCATTTTTTATGTTGAACTAAATTGTTTGTGCTTGAAAAGAACTTCACTATGGAGTGAATCATGAAGATACTTATCATTTGCCTTAAAAATAAAAAAAGAAAAAAATATCCCCGTAACCACAACTTTAAAGAACTATTGTTTTATTTTAGAAAATTCCTGAAAAATCGGTTTTTAACATGATTCGCTCTATCATATGGAAATTTGAATTCCGCTCGTTATATGTCGTCCAAGTACACTGTTTCTCACAAAAACTTCTTTTTCTTTGGAAATGTGCCTTACAACTTTTCCCTACTAAAAATATCTGTATACGGAGCGTTGTGAAAACTGAAACCAAAAAAAGACGAAACCTTTTTTTTCAGTATCGTCCCTACTTTTTCTAATCGTTTCTGTTTTTCCAAAGCTTCTAGCAAATGAAGTTGTTTTGAACGGCTTCGAAGTATAAACAAAACGACGATAGGCGATCCATTCCAGGTGTGACCGAGTTTATACAAAGACAGGGCACACGTTGTTGGACACAGGTGTAGAAACAGCCTATAGGTGCTAAGTTACGGTTTCTCGGTCGAAAGATGTAACATGATCACGGGGGACTCCTCGAGAACGCAAAAGTATTCAAATAGTTCACTCAATAGTAAATAATTGTTTCGTTGAAGTTTCTCCCTGAGAAGCGATCACAAAAGAGATAATAACTTTCAAGTTCATGAAAACATCTATCATTTTTCTCTCAGGAATGGAAAGTGAGACATATTTTTGAGAATTTTTTACGTTCTGAACTTTAGCAGCAGCGAGACGAACTGAAGATAGATGGAGGAGACGAACAATTTTCTGAATCCCAAGAGATGAGACGCGCCCTACCGGAAGGCCACCAGTCAGATAGGCCGACCGTTTCGGGAAGAACATTACCGACATCGGAAGACCGGGACGAGAGACAGGGACACATGGAGGACTTGTGGTCCACGCAAAGCTCATCAGCGAATACGGACTATCAAACTATCAAAGTTTCAGGATTTAAGATCCGTTTTTGGCCTTTCGCTGTTCCCTCTTTTTATCAACGATATTTCTGAACGCTTCTCTACTACCATCATTTTATATGCTGACGACCTCAAAATGTGTTTTTCTTTTTATAACAAGTCCGCTGCTACTGTCACTCAAGATGACCTCAAGCTCCTTGAAATTAAAATCGCCATGAACTTCATTTCTTTTACGTCACTGAAAAGCCGATGTTCGCTTCCTCTGACTTTCACTTTTATGTATGTCAGATATTTACAATTACCGGTGAGTCCAGAAAGCAGAAAAATTTCCTAAAAAAATCTTTGAAAAAAATCTTTAAGTCAGTTGAAAAAAAGCTCATACACCGTAACTGTGAACGGCTTTTACTGCAGTAACTTTTATTTATTGATAGCCAAAAAAATACATTTAATTTTTGAAATACTGAGATTCGTTTCTAATGAAAAAGATTGTAACCAAAAATTTCTTTAGTTGAAATAATTTTGTATCACTAGAGTGCCGTAAAGATAGCACAGCTTTTCTTTTCGGGTGATATCAATTGTTCACTCGGAGCAAATAAGAAATCACTTCGGAGCTTTAGCTGAAATCAAATTTTCTCTTTTGCTTCCTAACTATTTTAGTGATGCCCTTCTCAGAAGAAACAGAAACTACACAAAAACTTCATTTGGAAAATTCTCAGGACGAAAGCATCGAGAAAAACTTAAAAATTCTTCAAGGGGAGCTCCTAGAAGGGAATTCCGGGGCAGTGCTTTAAGGTGCTAGTAAGAAGGTACAGTTAACAATTGCAAGATTGAGAAAAATGAAAATCAACAGAATGTGAGAAACAGATCAACAATGTCAAAAAAAATGCAAGGAATGCCAAAAATGACAAAATCTTCAAAAAAAAAAAAAAACAGAAGAATTTTTATTCAGTAGTGAGACAAAGGAGCGAAGAGCCTGAACCATTTAATCCATTTGCTCCGCGGAAGAAGCTCCTTCTGAAAAATATTTTTCGGTAAAAGTTGCGGTTGCTACAGAAATCAACATCAAAAGGCTCGGACAAATTCGAAACACGGAAATATTTTTCATTGCTTTTGATTCGAAATTCGAAGGAAAAATCATTTATCCGGGACTAGATTCGAACTAATTATTTATAGTTTATTCTTATTGGGAAAGAGATTCCGAGATTTTTTGTTTTCATGAGTTCTGCAGCTCCTTTTGCCTTGTCTTTCTCGGCTCCTTCCTCGGAAGCTTTTTCCTGCCGGTACCGAAAGAGTCATCTCCGGCTCGGCCTCTGAAATTAATCAAATTGATCACTAGGTCAGCAGTATTCTTCTTTCTTATGCTTCATAGTTTCATTTTTCATCAATTTATTTCTCAGAACTGAACAACATACAGTTTAAAAAAATATATATCAAATATGTTGTAGAACACGGTTTTTAAAAAAAAAAAAAAGAAAAAAACAACACGGGCAGCTCGACTTTTGATTTTTCTTTCGATTTTGCTGTGAAGTTCTTTCGAATTATATTTTAAAAGCAGATTTTGATGGGATAAGGGAAACTTTCGCAAAAGGCGCGCAGCGGATTTTACTGAAAAAGTCATCGATTTTCTCAGAGAACTGTGTTAAATACCAGAAAAAAATAAAAAGTTTGAAATAGGAATCTTCTCATTCTTAAACTGAAAACTTCGCAGCAAGCGTTATTTTAGTTGCGTTATTCTTACCGATATCCGTAGTTGTTGATTTAGCGAAAATTTAAAATACGAGTTGTGCTCCGTCAACTGAAATAAATGATTAAATGGGAAAACATTAAATAGGAAGAATATAAAGTTGGAAAGCGAAATAATAAAAAAATTGAAACTTATTGAAAAAGTATAAATTTAAATAAATTCTTGGTTTCAGAAAAAAACTTCTCTCAATTTTTTTCATAGCTCGTACCTTTTTGATGCCGATCGTCTACTTTGAATGGGAAAGTTGATAAGAAAAATCCAAAAATAATTTAAATTTGAAAAACCTGATTAGACCGCTCTACGACTTTCTTTATTCATTGAGAAAATGAGCTTGATGGTATCAAAAAAAAGTGTGGTCGGTAAAAAAGCAGACATTGCCATGTTTTCGCAATGAAAGCTTCCAAGCCAAAAAACTCGTAAACGAGCTTTACCTCCATCGAATTCTTCCAATTTTGGTGCAGCTTTCGGCGTACTTCCAAAAACGCCCGGCATTCCAAAAACGCCCGGCATTCCGAACGCTGAAAAAGTTATCGAGTTTAAATAAAACCTACAAATAAAAAAAGTTCGAGAAATGGTTTTCAAGAATTTTTTTGTTTTTGATAAGTTTTCTGGACAAGGAAAGTGTGTGAGCTAAACATAGCGAATCTGGTTCAAACTACTGTGGCAGGTAGTCCCAGTTATCATTAGTACAGAAAAAAAATCGGCCAAGCGCCATGAGGTATTGCAAAATAGCCCATCGAAAATGTACGAAAAAGCCTTAAAAACATTTATTTTTTTGGTTTTTTTCATATTTCAAAAACGTCTATTTTTTTCAGTACGCATAGCGCTTAACAAATAATTCTTTATGTTTTCAAATACTCCTACCTGAAAATACCTACCACAGAGATTTAAACCATATCTGCATTGTCCCCTTCCACACGTTCGTGAGACAAACTTTTCAAACTTTTTTTCATTGAGATTTTCACTTGGTTCATGTCTACCGCAAAAACTTGCCTTTGAAATAAATAACCGACTTCTCTAAATGAAACAAGAAACTCAGAATATAGTGGCTTTTCGTAAATTTTTGTTTTCCTACAAAAAAAAGTTAGAGTTTACACACCAGGATGGGGCGGAGCAGTTTTTTCAGTAGAAGTCGAATTTGCTTCCTGGAAATTTTTTCCTGTCCGAACGTTTTTTCCAAACTTTTTGTTTTCTCAGACTTCTCGTTTTAAAACATGTTCTAATGTGTTTTTGAAAGACTGATAAGACTTCCGAAAGATCTTTTGGCTTTTTTTCTTTAATTTCCTTCAAAGCATAACCCCCCGAGCTCGAAGATGCTGGCAAAGCTCAAACTCCGCATAAATATCCTTTCTAGCTCTGAAGCAAAAGAATGAAGAAAATATCTCGGTATAAGCTGGAAAAAAAGTTTCGAGTTATATGTTTATTAAGTATGAAACTCACAAGTTTTCAACAATACGGAAGATATCAAATGCTTGTCAAATCACTAAAACGTTTAATATTGATGTTATTTGATCGGCGTTAAATATACATTCCGCGACAACAGGTTTGTGAGTGAAATAGAGTAGGTGAGCCTAGTTTCTCTTGTCCTTCTGCTTGAAGAAGGCCTCTGTCTCGGCCCAAGAAAAGTTTCCAACTCTCACGACGGTCTTCGGAGCAGCTGTCGACGGGGGCTCGTTCGAAGAGGAGCTGCCGCCTTGAAATTAATAAAATCTGCTTTGTTTTTCAACTTCATGATTTCTGGCTCTCAGTTGCTCTTAGAAATAGTGCATAATCGTTTGCAAACAATGGCTGAAAAATAACCAAACTACAGTGGCTGATCCAATAAGGAGGTTCCATTTTGAGCTTTCTGACAGATTCTTTGTAAATTCGGAAAATTCTTGCAGCTGTTATTTTACAATATTTTATCAATGTAAGAATTGGGCAAAACTTTTACAGTGAGTCGTGAGCTTCTAAAAATACTACAAAGTGCCGGTTGTATCAATTGGCTTTAAATAAACACTAAACGGGCTTTTTCCTTTACATTGTATATTCTGTGTTCGACCAATAAATAATATTTGTCTTTTGCAGTCATTACTTGATTGCAACTTAAACTAAGGCGTCGACTACGCGGTTCACTCTCCCCGTGTTTTATGGCATCATCAAGAATCGGCAGTGTATAGATTCTCTTGGCCCTCTCTACTTCTGGCGTCTCTTTAAGAAGGATGAGCCGCCTTCTTTTATTTATTTTTTTTGCCAGACCCCTAACATCAGTGACAGAGATATATTTCTACTGGGCTCGCAGTAAATTTTTGTGTTTTCTCTGAGGATCCTAAAAAAATGGATTTCAATAAAGAAAGAAAACTTGTGGTATTTTCGACTGCTCTTGCTGATTTTCGAATTTTTGAATGAAAGCTCGTGTTAACTCAAATCGTTTCACTCCTATTCTCTTCACAACATTTAAAAGGCCTCATTCGCTAATTTTGGAAAAAAGGTGAATCAAATCTGCACATATCTCATGATATTTTCCCCTTTTTTATTTCTTCTAAAAGCAAAAAGGGAATTTTTTTTTCATCATAACTCACAACCAGACATAATATATTGGAAAAGATACGGGAACTGATTGAAAAATCTGAGAGAACATGATATTAAATAAACATAAATACCGGCCGAGTCGCCTGGCTTCATCGTGATCTGAACTTTGGCCTTCGAAGCCGCAGCCCCTTCGGAAGACGTGGCGCTCGTCTGGAGACCGGGCAAACCTTCGAGAAGATCTGCAATGAGTTGGATAAGCAATAGCAAAATAATATTATGAATGATCTAAAGTTGTACAATGTATTCATTCAAATTCTAGACCCATGTGATCTGTTTAGGGTTTACAATGTTCCGTCAATGAGTTGTTATTTTAGTCTCTTATGTTTTCTCATCTTTTTTAAAACAAAAGTAATTTTCATCATTATTAACCCCAATTCTGACGTTTTACATGACTGTTTTTTTTTAGCAGAAACGAAACAAGGCGCCTCTCACGCGGCGTGCTGTTCGGGAGCCATTTTGTCGAACCTTTCGAATCCGTTTCCCATGCCGTTCGCGGCTTCTTTTTGATGTTCTACATTCGCTCGCATTTTTCGACCGTCTTAATGGGTTTTTTTTGAACCGAAAAACAGCGTCTTCGAAAACAATTCTTTGGTGGTATGAAAAAAACACCAGCGAAAATTCAAACGGCGACTTTTCCGATTTTTTCATATCGCTTAGGAACTTTCCGACGGCCACCTTTCCGACGAATCTTTTTCCGACTTTTTTTCTCGATAAACCTTTCGTTTTAAATCTGCCTATATAAAGTAGGTAGTTGGTTAATGATTAAAAACACAAAGAAATAGAAAAAAACAATGTTTATAGATGTTTTATAAACCGAAAAAAACTTGAGGGAAAAAAAGTCGGAAAGGGATCCGTCGGAAAGGTGGCCGTCGGAAAGTTCCCTAGCGATTCGAAAAAAATCGGAAAAAGTCGCCGTTCGAACTTTCGCTGGTGGTTTTTTTCATACCACCAATTCTTTGTACAGAGTTTCTCAATACAAAGAAAAATTTTTTTTTAAAGAAAAAAACTACTCTTATAAAGAATCGAACAAATTTTTGCAAAAAAACTTCTGATTTTTTTAGAAATGTGAGAAGCCAAAAAAATTGGTAAGGTGAAGATATTTTGGTATAAATAAATTGTTTTTTTATGATGGTGATTAATTGGAAAAATGATCCGCATAACTATATTTAACAATAATTTCCGAAGTACCTTATTTTTGAAGTATTTTCGAAAATTTCAATATTGCAGTCGTTGTTTGAATAATGAATTAAATTACTACGATCCCCACAGTTAAAAAATTGAAATCTTAAAAAAATCAATTTTTCTCTTCTAAAAAAAGTTTATGATTTTTTTGGCTTGAATAATCTCTTTAAGATAGAATCAACATAATTGTTCTAAAGTCTGATAAAATTTTTCAGTGTGTCATTTCAAACAATCCAACAAAACATTTCAATTTTCCACAAAATCCAAATATGACGTGAGGAACATGAGACATTAAAGCAACTTCTGAGTTTTTCTGAATAATTTCAGACAACGAACGTTTGTGTGTCTCGAGAGACATGTTGATCGTTTCCATCTTCTCGCTCGGCTTCGTTACAGAAGGCTTGTCTGAAGTTGATGTGAATATTTTCTTAGCGAAAAAAGTATAACTCACCGAAATAAATGATGCTTGATCCCTTTTTCGTCGGTTCTTGACCACCAGGGTTGCCATCAACCTTAGTAGGGGCTCGCTTGCGCCTTTTCTCAGGTTTCAAGCCCATCTCGGCATCCAAGCGTTTACACGCGAGATAATATTGCAAGATCCCTGGAGTTATGAAATCGACCTCTTTTTCTGAGTTTAATTCGACGATGTTTTGCAAATCTTGATCCGGTAATAGTCTCAAACAAAAACCCAAAAAAATAAATTAATTTTTTTCCAATTTATGTTAGCGGTTATCTGACTGAATTTTTTGAGGCCTATGAAAACCATTAGATAATTTTTCTCTTCTGAGAAATCTTCATTTTTTTCTGCTTAGAAGTTTTCTTTCTGAATAATTTGGCTTATATTTGGCCTTATAAATTCAGAAAAAGAAAAAAATAATGGTACGAGATTATAGTAATTTTTTTTAGTGAAAAAAACTTACGATTCCGGGGCATCTCAACCTTTTTCGGTTCTTTTGACGTTTCAGAAAGCTCAGGAGCTTCGGAGCTCTTTTTCTTCTTCCATCGCGGTTTCGTTCCGTTACAACTGCAAATTATATAAATAGAGCTGAATAATTTCAGCTCAAGAAAAAGTATCCGGTAATCAACCAGTTGATAGAAACCAGAAAAACTTGCTCTGTTAACGTTTATGATAAGGACAGAACAGCTGGGAAAAAATGGATCAAGAAAACAATTTCGCGAAGAAATGGAACAAAATCATCACCGATAGTTCGAAATTAAATAAGAAAAATCGAAAAGCGAAGCTTGTTTTTCCCCGCAACGGAACACACAAAATAAACAGTAAATGCAATAGATGAAAAGTGTGTCGAACTAACGAAAAACACAAGAAAAAAGAAAAATGTGACAAGTGAAGAGGCTGGTCATTAACCAAAATTTCATCAATTCTTCAGGCCGACAACTTGCCACAACGCAAAAAAAAAACAAGAGAAATCAGCTTCAAAAACGGCAAACTGTCAAAAAAAAATCTGGCTCAAGAACTAAGGGAAGTTGGAACAGAAACAACCGAGCTGCGTTTACAGGTTTGAAAAGGGCTTTGAACTCATTATCCATCGCAAAATGACAAAAAAAGAGGCATGTGGAGAGTGCCAGTTATTGTGAAGACAGTCATTTTCACGAAAGGAATCGAAGAAGATTCTTCAAAAAAACATTTCAGGAATATTCGCGAAATTTCCGAGTCCGAGGCTAAAGCTGACAATCAATTAACACAGACCATCTTTGAATTCATAAAAGCCTGCCATCAACACTGAACTCTGAATGGGAGTCCTTGTTTCAAAGCAACTTAAAAAGATCTTGAGGCGAGATCCTTTCGATAAACTCAATCGTTGGTTTGTGTGAACACGACACAACAAAAAAATAAACTGCTAAAATGAAGACAAAATTGCTTCGTAGCAAAAGAAACTTCACGTTGACCAAAATCTTAGTAATCAAAACGAGAAAAAAACTGAAAATTGATTAGACTTTATTTAACTTTTGTTTTAGCTACGTCTTGGTCATCATAAAGTTTCAATTTAAAATGTCCATCCAATGCGAAAAAGAAGTTGAAAACAGTCTTAAATCATCGAAACAAAACATCAAAAATTATTTTTTAACAAAAAAAAACTTCCAAAAAAACTTCTGAACGTGTTTCGATTATTTAAAATTGATTTCTTCTTTTTTTCGCAGAGAGTCGGTGCTCAATGTATGCTCCATTATGGAGTAGATTATTAATAAAACAATCGCAAAAGAAATGAGCGGACGGCTCGTCGTGGACTTGTTGGGCCAATTCCTTTTTTCCCTTCAGGTCGAGTTCTTTTTTCTCAGGTCCAATCGCTTTGAAATAAACCGGCCTGCCAGAATATGCGCTTCCCTCAATGGCTTCGAAGCCACATTTGGCCAGGAACTTCTTGGTGGTTGTGTTGGGCGACTTTGTTAGTCCGAAGACCAAAAACTTGGCCCCCTGTAAATAAAAAATTATCAACAAGGGAGGTCGCTTTGCTTTGTGGTTGGGAATGGCCAGAACACTCTTTGATGTACTAGAAAAAGACTCTCGACCTCTCAGTTCGCCCAACTTTTGGGTTTCCGAGAAATAAAGGTACAAATCCATTAAATGGCTTTTTCCGGCATTTTTTGGATTTTTTTTCATTGGGATGTTATTTTTCCGTAACTAGATATTTTTGCAGGTCGAGACTCTCATTATTTCCATTTCGTACATCGAGGAGTATTTCGGCCAGTTTTCTGGGAGTTTCCAAGCACATTGTAAAGTGACTTTTCCCCTATTTTCCTAGAAAACTGCTTGGAATAGATGAAAAACTTGATAAAAAAAGAAGACTTCGAAGTAACTTCAACTTTTCTCAGAAGATTTTTAATTTTTCCAAGATCTCATTTTGGTCGATGATTTTCATATAAGGACCTTATTCCACCGCGACAATTAGAAGTTAAAACATTTTGTCAACCATTAAGAAAGAAACTTTTTCAGTGGTGCCTCATTTTTCAGGAAAGCAAAACTTTTGAGCGCGCAGACAAACGGAAAGTGAAATCGCTATCGAGGAAAGAAAAATACTTTTCTGAAATTTTACTTCCGTCCTCAAGAGCTGAATCAGGTTTTAAATGATCTGGTATGAGCATTTTTGCAGTTCGAACTTCAGATTCTTGATTGTTGTGATAAAATCTCTCCATTTCTGTTTTAGTTAAAAATTACGAAGTGCAACGTCATTAAATATCTGCGCCGAGAGGAAAAAATTCCGATTTTATAAGCCGAAACGTCAGTGTGAACAGTTAGAAAGCAGAGAAATGCTGAGATGAGATCCTAAAGCGTCATTTAGCCGGTTACCAAGCAACTCGATATCATCCTTTGAGTGCTTGCTAATAGAAGATGAAAGAAGTTGAAACGGAAAAATAATAGCAAACTGACCGAATTGATCCCAACATTGGCCAACTTTTGAATGAGCTGTTGTCCGATTGATTTTTTTCTGTGGGCCTTCGGGACGACGCAAAGTTGAACTCTTATCAATGATCCAAGCCCACCGCCGTGAATTCGCCTCCCGCACACAAATCCAACGACCGTTCCGCTTTAATATTTCAGTTGGTGACTTCATAATGCTCACAGGGCCCTCACCGTGAACTTTTTGCCGTTATACAAAACGGTATAAAATTCTTCAAAGTCGCGAATGACAGTTGGTTTTTTATTTGAGCCAATTTATATCGAGATAAATTGACCTCGATCTCAGCGAAGCGAAGGAGTCTGAGAGGACTTTTTGATATTTAAATATATGGAAATCCCTTTACTTGGTTATTTTTAAAAAAATCTTTTTTTCCGAATACGGAGAGAACTCGTATTGCGAAACCTCGATTTGGTTTTCCTTTAATGCATCTTTGAGTAGATCCTCATCAAACAGAAAGTCTAAAAAACTTCTTATTTCGTTGTTTTCCAATGAGTAGTTAACCATTTTTTTCAATTGCCACTCTTTTAGTTGTTCCGGCTCTTTTGGTCTCGACTTTTTTCGAATTCTGTCGCTTTTTGAGCCGTTCGGCTCGTGCCGAAAGTTTTTGAACCTTTTCATGTTTTTCTTCCTTTGTTGCTTCTCCTTCTTTTTTGCTCGGGGTTTCGGTCAAGTCGTAGTATACTTCGTCATCCAAATCGTCTTCTTTAAAATTTTTTATTTTTGAAACAACGAAAACACGGAAGCTTGAGTAAGATATTCTGATTTTTCAAAATTTTTTCATAAGAGAATATATATATATCTACTAGGCAGCCACGAATGCTCGGGAACGGAAATAGAGTTTTTTTATAGTCAATGTTTCCCGACTTGATAGGTGAGGGAGGCGGGGCAAGGTGCGGGACGCGTAGCGTGTGCTTACGCGGTTCTTGGCACTAGTTCAATTCAATTGCCGTTGAAAAGCTCGGCAACCGCTCTTTTTTTATGTGTTCTACTTTTATTTGATGCACACATGAACATAATGAATGAATAATTGAAAAATAATTGAAAAGAACGAAAAACGGTTTTCAAATTAGTTGCTGGCGGTTTAATTGAACTCGTGCCAAGAGCCGCGTACGCACACGCTACGCGTCCCGCCCCTTGCCTCGCTCCCCTCGCTTTTCAAGTCGGGAAACATTGACTATAAAAGGTTCCAAAACCTTTGGCTATTCATAGATTTTATGGGAGTATGTAGCATCAGAAAGTTTCATCTGTTATACTAATTTTTTTCTCAGAGTTTTTTTCTTCAGAGGATAAAATTGCCGCAGAAGCTCTTACAAACAAAAATATCAGTTAAAGAAATCGAAAAATTGTTCAACTTTACTCAAATTGTCCCAGTTTTCAAACTGACCTCGGTTATTTATTTCGTAGTCTCCATCAAGGTCCTCTTCAACGTTGAGTTCATCCGACCAATTTGATTCTTTAAATTATAATATTATCAAGTTTTTTTGTGAGATAAATCTTGAAAAACGGCTTTGTTTATCTAATTAGTTTCAAAAAAATTTTTTTCTAAAAAAATTACCGGTTTTTTTGGTAGTTTTGCTTTGTTATCATTTAAAAGAACAATAGATATTATGGAGTAGTATTCTAAGCCAAAATAAGAGCTGAAGTCGGTATAAGTGGTTTTTATCTACATATGATCATCATTTGATCGAAGCCGATGTAACCAATGGGATTGCGTTAAAATAAACACTTTTGAGATTTACGCTCAGTTAAACTACATATGACTACGCCATAATGAAGCCGATAGGAAATTACTCAATTTTTTATTAATATACTCACCGTTGTCATACTCCACGGCCATCGGGGAGTCGCCCCTGTTGGCAAGCACTTCTGAGAGCTCTTTATCGTCGTGAAATAAAACGGGGGCCATGCCGTGTTCGTTTGATGTCGATCCTATGTTTACTTCTTCAAATACGTTAAGTTTTCCAAGTATCTATCTATGCGGAGTGTGATGGAAATTTATTTCAATTCACATACCTCGAAATTCGATCTAGAAAAAATGGCAATGTAAGAAAAAACTTTTACGGATGTGCCGTGAAAAAATGAAAATATCAGCAGATCGTCATTTTCAACTTTTCAGCTTTTCTCTATTCTTGTTAAGTTTTTTCATCTCTTCAAATTTATCTTCGGGCTCTCTCTCGAGTCCCACACTGGTGCCTTCGCCTTCTCCCTACAAGACGTCAACTTGTTTTTTTTTTTGCGTCTGAGTTGTGTTGTTGTTTTCTTTTACTAAATTGATTTACATCATATGCAATCTGCAGATCTCCAAAATTACAGCTTTAATTAGTGAGCCTTTGTAACTATCAACAACTAAATGATCACAGCCAAAATATGTAAACACTGAGGCTGCTTTAAAAAAAAAACACTTTTCTCTTTTCACCAAGTTCAATTCCATAAAACTGCGCAATAATGAAACCAGTTAGAAAATAACTTTCTTCTTCTTACTTACCGTCTTGAAGTTCAAGCGCCATCGGGGAGTTGTTCATTTGGGCAGGTTCCTTCTGTGGCGAGACCTTTTCCAACTCTTCGTCGGAGTCGTCTATGACGATCTTCCGATAGCCATTGAACGATTCTTGGCCGACCTCTTCCAACTCTTCGTCGGAGTCGTCTATGACGATCTTCCGATAACCATTCGACGATTCTTGGCCGACCTCTTCAATTATTTTGGATTTTCCAGTGACTTTTTTGTACGAAGTCCTATATGATGTTTTCTCAATTTATTTATCTCGAAATTCGATCCAATAGGAAGAGAAATTGCGAGAAGAGAATTTTCACGATTTGAATTTGCAGTTAAAAATGAAAAAAATTGGTAGATCTTATGTTCCTTTGTGATTAAGATTATTAGTTTTTTTCTTTCTACTCCTCTTAAAATGTTTTATTTTTTCAAGTTTACCTTCAGGTTCTCTCTCAAGTCCCACACTGGTGTCTTCGCCTTCGCCCCACAGGTTGTCGAATCTTTCTTCGCCTTTAATTTTTCACGGGTTAGAGATGGCGATAGAGGGCGAGTATAGAAGTCAAGAAATTTCATTCTGTATATGAAATTAGCGCGGCTCAAAGTACATCTCTGCAAAACTAGAAATTTTAACTAGAGGCTAAAAAAAGTTTTTTTGTTTTATACCATAAAACTGCGAAATCATGAAGCCTGTGAGAAAATGTCTCCATTTTTTATGAATGTACTCACCGTCCTGATATTCCACGAGCATCGGAGATGGGCTCTTGTAGGCAAGTGGTTCATGTACTTCTTCATCGTCCGAGAATTCTGCAACAAATACGTCGTGTTCGTTAGATGTCGATCCTTTGTTTACTTCTTCAAATACGTTGAATTTTCCAAGTAACTATTTATGCGAAGTGTGATGGAAAGTTTTCTTAATTTACTTAGCTTGATATTGAACTTAATGAAAAGCGAAAAGACACATTCGTGAATATGCCGTGAAATAAGGTAATTTAAAATTCAACTTTTTTGTGATTGGTATTATATTTACTTTGTGAATCGGTAAAAAAATTCTTCTACGCTAAATTTCTCGAAAAAAATGATGCCATTTTTTTCTTTTGGTTTTGTAAATTTTAATGTTCATGAAATGAATTAGCATAAAGTTTGCAGTGAGTTTCTGACCAGGAAATGGTATCTGGTAGCAGTGGCACTCCTGAATGAGAATGGCATAACTCGGCCAGAAGGCAGAAAAAAATATTTTTTTCTCTATTTTGACACTTGAAAAACTTCACAACAGACAAAGGATAAATTTTGGTTTTTCATGTCAAACCTTCACCACAGTTGTTCTTTTCAGCATTTCGATGATCGACTTCCACAGAAGGAAGGCGAGTTCTCGAGCCTGAACTTTGTGCAAAGGTGAAATTGATGGTATGATATGTTTTTTATTCATTGAAAAGTCTTGAGTTGAGAATTGAGGCTTTTGTGGTTTAAAGTGTAGACTACATTATAAGATCACTTTACATCGAAAAAAAGTTCTGCTAACCCTTCCAGGTAGCCGAGGAAAAGCTCGTCAAAATTTTTTCAGATCCCCTAGCTTGGGACCTTCAGCTAGCAACTGGCGAAGTAGTGTAATGGTATTGGATTTGCTGACTGTCCACACTGTGATCGTGGTTCGAATCTTTTTGATGAATATCACTTTTGCATACTCATAGCTTACTATCACATCCAGTGGGAGGTCAAAAAGAAATGGGCGCTGTGCTTTTTGGCAATAACTTTGCTTAAACTGGTTTGATTGAGCTCTTATTTGGTTATGCTATGTGCAGGACGATGACTCATCGGTAGTCAAAAAGACTTTTGATTTGAAAGAAAAAAAAAATGGAAAGGGATATTTTCCTAGCAAACAAGGCGCATAAAGAGCCTAACTCTGATGCGCATCTCTTAGAGATCCTTCTATCAAATAAAAACTTTAAAAAAAGTCTTGTTTTGAACAGGTAGTTTCCATCTGTCGCCTGTGGAGCCAAGAAGGATTTCATTTTCGAGTACTCTCACCTAGGCTTATTATCAACCCGCAAAATCTCAAATTTCAATTAAATTTTCAATGGAGACCATACCCTAGTAAGAAAAAAAAACCCCTTGGGTGAAGGCAAACGCAATATAAATCTTCACTCATTCCAAAACATTATCACCAAAATATGAAATGATTATTTTTTCTGATAATTTAAAAACCTATTTTTTTTTCTTTTTTTTTCGTTTTAGCCCCTTAAAGAAAAATACACAGGTATTCTGATACTTATACCTAAAAACTTGAGCGAAAGCCGCAAGAAACTGCTTATCTCTCACAAGTTAGAAAAGTGAAGTAAGAAACTGAATAATCGAACCTGCACCGGCGTTTTCGGCTTTGAGGGTGCCAGGTGAAAGTTCCGTCGGAGAAGCGGCAGAATTAGTTTCTCAAAATGTGAAAATATGAATAAAAAATAAAAACTGATTCTGAAGAGCGCATTTCGGACAATCTAAGCAATATTCAGAAGTTAGTGCGTCATGAAATGGACTTACTTTTTCACGTTTCAGAAAAAAAGTTTACATTCGCAAACGTTATTGTACTTTGTACTTTGCAACTCACTCTTCTTCTGGAGATTTCCAGCTCGCGATTTTCTTTGTCTTACCATCTCGAGAAGACGATACTAAAAATTTTTTTAAAGATAAAACAAAGCAGCTGAAAACAAGACACGTCTACAGAAGGAATGCGGAAAAGGCAGACTTTTATTGTTGAATTTATATTCATATTTAATCATTTAAAAAAAAGTGTAGTCGGTATGGCTACGCAGTAACCTTTCAGAGGGGCTGTTGTTCTGCAACTCGGAATTTTTTGTCCTTGATGCATTTGAAAATTGCTTTGCGCAAAAAAAGATAACAGCTACTGAACGCCTAAAAATCGAAAAAGGCGGAGACTTCGAAAAATCGTCAAATATTTCAGAGATTTCTACATAAATGCGCAGAGACAAAAGATTGATGACGAAAAGCTAACAATCTTGAGATTAAAGATAGAATTTTCAGGCGGAAACGCGCAAAGTTTTGTGAAAAATAACTGTCGAGCAGAAAGGGGAAATGCAAAACGGTCCCAGAGACTGTTTTTCTTGGCCCGTGTGACCGGAGAGAAGCAAGAATGGCGACTGGCGCGGCGCGGCGCGGATCGAAAGAGGGAGGAGTTTGGGGAGACGGTCCGCCCGAGTCACGAGAAGACCAGCTTGGAAAGATACCAGAACGTGCACACGGCTGTGCGCGTCTTCGAAGAGGTTTCAACATTTCCTCGGCATGAGGGGCAACATAATGGCTCTCATGTGTGATATTTCAATGTTATTGTGCGGTAGACCGTTAGAGAGTACGAGGCACAGAGGAGCCTGTTCCCGGCTGGTTTGGGACACGGAACACGAGGCAGCCTCCACTTTCGCATCAAGACCTTTTTTTCAATCAATTTAAGCCAGACGTGAATCGACTTTAGATTGGGAAGAACAAGTCGTGGAAGTTGAATCAATTTTCAATAGTTAATATTTCTGAGAAACTTGCAACTGACGGTAGACAAAATCGATTTTTTCTTTTTTTTTTTCTTAGCCGCTAATTTATCAAACATTTTCCACAAGCGACACAACCGATGGGCGACAGTTGCGCGAACCAACAAACATCTCTACGAATATTCCATGATTCAGCAGATACAAGATAACTCTGAAGAATGAATAAATGTTAAATGTTCCACGAGCAAACTTTTTTTGTGAAGATGAAGATTCAGAAAAAAATACCTTTTCTCAACACCAACATTTTATCAAAGCAAAAAAAGTATTCAACACATAAAAAGTGAAAAATAATGATAATAAAAAAAGGTGAGACGGCCTGAAGCGATCTGAGAACATAATCAAACAATAAGTGTCCGTTTTTAACCGGGAAACAAAAAAACAAACGTGCGTAAAAAAGGTGCCTATTTGAAATCCGTAAACTTGTAACATCATCAAAAACATCATGAAAACGAAGGAAACTGAAAGAGATAAGATATTAAAATCATTTTTAGCAAAAAAATAGTTTGTTTACATAAATTTGATTCTCACAGTAAAGCGAGTTTGATCACGGAAGGCTGTTATGAAAAAAAGTATGACTGAAAAAAATAAAACGCTTGTTGGTCTCAAAAGAGTCTAATAACAAGATTTTTAAACGTTTTTCCAAACGGCGAAGGTTAAAAATTTATCGGTTTTCTAACGATAGTTTATTGGGAAAATTATTTACCTCTTCAAAAAACCAGCCAGGAAAAATTTTGATGAACTGTATCAAGGGCGGTTGAATGGCGCATTGTTAACATATCCCTCATTTATCAACATCTCGCGCAAAAAATCGCTAGACTCAATAAGGAGCTTTCCGATTCGCATTCTGACATCCTGATGCCCAAATCTTTGCGCGCGTTTTTGCTCTGTCTTTCCACGGGGCACATGCTTTTTGCCAGATCCAAATGATGCGGGCTCTCCAACTTTTCGAAACAGAACAGCTTCCAGGGTTCCGCTGAACACACTTGGGCTCACAGTTGTGAAACCGATTTTCAGAAGAATCCTCTCAAACAACCTGTTGGTTCTGTTTTTGAAAATGTAGACCAGATAAGGTGCCTCCTGGAAAAAAAACTGAATAAATCTAAAAGCATAACAAATTACACTAACAAGCGTTCGAGCCACGCATCCGAGAGCTGACACCAGCGTCTTTGCGATTCTCATGCCGCGGAACATTGGATGGACGGCCAAACATTTGATTTGGAGGAAATGGCACAAATAATCCGCGTTCTCGCGGAATTCCGCTCCAATAAATCCAACAATTAGACTTGTACTGAAAGTTTTTCACTTGTATGCTGAACTTTTTTCGTAAAAATTCACTCTGTATCAATCGCCACGATGGAGTATGGAATGTTGATGAGGATGGCTTTGTAAGTGACATGTCTCCAAAAATCCATGCAGCCTTGGTTGAGCGGGATAGAAGTTTCCAACGCGAATAGTTTGTACACTCTGAAAGATGAAGATGCAGATCTTTCAAACTTTTTTCGTAATTCTCACTCATAGCAAGCTTCTACATCCTCCATTTTGAACGGTCTCAGCTCGATTGAACTATTCACTGACTTTTTCTCCTTCTTGAATGATTCCATTAACTCAGGATCGAAAATGTAACCTGGAAAACGGAATTGTCGATGAAGGAAAATTGATGAAATCTGTAAACCATTTCTGACTTTTTCTATCAATTTTACAAAAGTTTTCTAATTACTACTGAACTCTGAAGGTTTGATTAAACCAATAAATACTCACGACTGTCCCCTTTTTGCTGTGGATTTTCATAATCTTTTTTCTCCTGGCGAACTTCATCGCTGTAGCCGCTCATTTCAAGTTTCTCTAGCTGGGAAAGAAAAATTGGAAGCCTCTGACGGTTCACTTACCACCACGGCTAACTGGGAGTTAATATCGCACTCAGGCTTGATATGCGTCAGGTTATCCTCTTCATTAATCATCGTTCTCAAAATTCAAGTAATTCTTAAGTTTAGACTTCGGACAATTCGTAATAACTGCGAAGGCAATGGAAAGGACAAAAAAACAAACGGACCAGTGATTGCGACAGGCGAAGGCAAAAGTCACAGGACCTATGACTAAGCATCTCGCGCGGAAATAGCTAGCCTTTCCCTTGGACAAATGTCATCGCGATGACTTTCTACGATAACGATCGGGAAACCTTTTTTTAAAAAGCAATTCTATGAGAAACAAGATGAAACTATTTTTAAATAATAGTCGTGATTTATTGCACATGGGGAAAAAATCAAAACCCTCTGACTTTTCTCAAAATTTTGAATATTCCGCAGAACAGACGCGTTAACAAAAGAGAAACGTTTAGAAAATGAACTTGATAACGTGAGAAAAATTAACACATCCTTCGAGTTCGGAAAAAGGTTGCCGTGGAAACGAAAACAGAAGGAGGAGTTTGATTGGGGAAGACTGCGTAGGACGAAGAGGTTGAAAACGCCAGATTAGTACTCAGAAGCGCCGCCCACTTTGTCTTGTGACACGAGTGAATTGATTTCCTGTGTAACTTCAAATAGAAACAAACTTTACTGATAATAAAACAAGCAGACAGATATTATCGAATGCATTTTGAAGATTATGGACATCAAGACTGGATATACAGAAAAAAGTAATTTACGGCAAGATTACAATATGTACGTAAAAAAAATCAGCGGTCAGAAACCCTTAGTAAAAAACGGCACGAACTATGGATAAAACAAGTACGTCGGGTAAAACTCAAAAAAAAAATCGACAAAAAACAGAAATCAACAAGAAATGATAAGAAAAATGGATAAAACATAAGAAAGCATATTACAAACAAAAAGTACGAATTCTCAGGGCATTCGTTGTGGAAAGCTTTCATTGAAACAGCAAACAGAGCTTGCAGAGAAATAAGGTCAACAGAAAAAGCATTGCTAACCAAATTTCCAATGGGAAAACCGGTTGAATTACAGGGGATATGAATATTTCTCAGAGATGTAACCGTCCTCGAGAGCTTTCTCGAAAAAAGTACGATTGTCGACCTTTCTCTTACGGGTCTTCTCGTAGGCCTTATTCTCTTTCACCGATTGGAGCACGAGATCAATTCGGAACGAGACGCCACGGTCTTCCTCTCCAAGCCAGCCGAGACGACGTCCAAGAACCACTCCGTTGACGTCCATCAGAGCGTCGTCATCAATAGCTTTGAAGCCGTGATTTTTCAGAAACTTCAGCATCGTCAGCGAGTGGCTCCCAGTGAAGCCGTGGACAATGTACTTGGCCCTCTGCAAAATTCCTTATGTTCAAATTTGAAACTGACTGGCTCGAAGGCAGAGAAAAAAAGTAGGGGACAATGGGACACTTTTTTCCTTGTGCGTCGAAAATTTTGCACCTGCGTCGTCAGTGAACTTTTTTTCTGACCGAATTCAAACTTTGCTTTGTGAGACTTCAATTTGAATATATCGTTATAGTTAGCTCAAAAAAGATTTTCTTCTGCAGAAAATATGAAATGACCAAAAAGAACGCCAAATTTGATGTCATCCATTTTTCATGAAGCAACGACCGATTTTCTCATTTTCTTTTAGATTTCAGAAAGTTGGACTCAAAAGCCTAGAAGCCTTCCGTAGTTATGGCCAAAAATAGTTATCTAATTAAAAAAATTTTATTAATAACTTATTTATCAAACTGAGAAAAACTGATGAAAACAATTTGATGGAATTTATTTCTTTTTGAAATCACGAAAATCAAAGTTTTGACCAGCCTTGGAAAAATAGATGGCTAAGGCTCACTATCCTTATTTTCGTGCTTGGAATAAGAAGAAAACCAGATGAGAAGACCTACCAGTTCGAAAGCGACGCGAGACAGAGCGGAAACGAGCATCGTGCCGACTTCCTTGCGACGGACGGCTGGACGAACGACCAAGGCGCGCAGATGAACGAAGTCAGACTGGAAGCCATAGGCCAAGTGTTTGCCTCCGATGAATCCGAGCACCACGTCAGTTCTGCAAAATGACGAATTGAAATGCTCTCAAAGGAATTTCTAGAGTGTGCGAGCAACTGAGAAAACAAACACTTCGCGAGAAGAATTCAAAACTTCGAAACTTTGCTCATTTACTTTATTGAAAAAGATCATTTATTCTACCAACCCCTTGAGGACAGCGACGATTGAAATGGGAGTTTCAGCATTGATGTCGTTGAAAGTGATCTGCTTGCCAACTTTCGCGAACTCGTTGTTGAGCTTTTCATAGATGCCACTGTACGCGGCTTGGAAACATCTGAAAAAAATTTCCAAAGTAGTTGAAATTATGACTTGCTGAGCTACTCGTCTAATAGCTCGAAAATTAGATGTTTTTGATTTTAAGATTTGTATTTAAACTTTGACTTTAATCATTAAACTTCAAAAGTTTTTGCTTTGAATTTACATACGCTTCTGAATGAGTCCTATTTTGGATGAGTCGAAAAATTTAAGAAAGAAAGTACTCACTGAAGGCAACTTTGCATGTCGGCCATCCTGAAAGGACGAATTTCAACGTTCAAGCTCGGGTTGGGGTGCATGTGAAAACGGCGCAGAAGACGCGGTTCGAAGATTGGAGCTAAAAAGAACTCAATCCTCATCTTTTTTTTTACGCAACTCACAATTTGCATCGTAGACCGTGACGACTGAGGAATCCGAGTCAGTCTCCCACTGCTCGTCAATCTTCTCCATCTCCAACTGCTTCCGGATCTCTATCTCGGTCTTCTGGACATCACGGTAGTAGGCCTCAATCCTTTCCGACAGCTCTGAAAAAACCAACACATTTGTAAAAGCTTCGAGAGCTTCTTAGAAGCATTAGGATGGTAGACTGTGTTCTCCGATGCACAAAAGTTCAAAGACAGTGCCGCTGCTAAAAGCTTTGGCTTCTGCTTCGACACTTATTTAGACTTGAAACCACGCAAAGGAGAAGAGAAAACTGTGAAACAACACCAACAGTACGAAGCATTGAAAAAAGTCAAATGATTTTCGCCCGACTAGAATACCGTAGTCGGCCCCTGCGGCGGAGGAACGAAAATAGACGAGAGATCTGCGCCGAAAAGAGGGCGCCAGGACGCAGGCAAAGTCTTTTCCCCATGCTATTTCTTCGCGCGTGGACTGTGGATGCGACACAGGGCGCACGGGGAACCGACTGCCGTTGGCTTTGATCGGGAGAGCCTGCTAGGCGCCGATCAATACTACAGGGGCCAGAGGAACAAAAGGAAGGCGACTGTGACAACAACTTGACTGAAAAGTGGTCAAAAGCCTCTAAAAGTTATGAAGTTGTCCACTCTAACGGAAAGTCTCTATCAAAAGGAGTTTGAGAAAAGCTGGAGACACGATTAGGATTGTTTTCAGAAACCTGAGTTCAAAAAAAATAGCTTCTTGCTTTGAAAAAAACAAAAAAGCAGTTTTTCTTATTTTTTCAAACACAACAAAAAGTTCTGAAAAAAAAAAATCAAAATATAATTCTCAAAATTAGGA
This sequence comes from Caenorhabditis auriculariae, assembly GCA_904845305.1. Lineage (NCBI taxonomy): Eukaryota > Metazoa > Nematoda > Chromadorea > Rhabditida > Rhabditidae > Caenorhabditis > Caenorhabditis auriculariae. The sequence continues at coordinate 2,039,449 of CAJGYM010000010.1, read as the reverse complement.
AGTATTTCAAAACACGAAAATTATCTAACCAGGGAACATTTTTTACCCCCCGGTTGAACTTTTTATGAAACTTTGCTGAAATGTACTTTAGGACCCCCTAATTCCAGAACAAGAAGAAAATTTCTTGCAATTGATCTTGTTTCTGAGTTATGGAGCTTCAAAGTGTGCAATATACGCAAATTAGGCCAAAAAAGCTCTATTTCGAGCTTTTGAAGTGTCCTAACTCGAAAACGAGATTGATTGCGAGAAATTTTCTTCTTTTTCTAGAATCAGGGGTCCTAAAGTACACTTCAGCAAAGTTTCATCAAAAGTTCAACCGCGGGGTAAAAAATGTTTCCTAGTAACTAGACATTTTAATTTTTTTTTGCTCGGATGCGATATCGCTCGAAGAATTTGAGTAATTATTTTTTGATAGTTCACTAAACTTTTTTTCCGTCATACCAAGCCACAACTAAGCAAAAAGAAGTTTATATCAACTATGATTTTTCCATGTTGCTATGAACCAAACAACGAACCCTTGTTTCCTACGGCCAGGCTGGAGATGTAATTGTAGTCGTCGTGCCAGGAATAGTCGGTTGACTTCTTGTCGTCTTGAATCTTCAGATCACGGAGCGTGAGAATTCGTTTTTGATTCGAATCCTCCCCGAGCTCCTCATCTTCAAAGTCCATCTGGAACATAAGACCACAGGAATCGTCGGCCGTCGACATTGCTTGGATAACCTTTTATCTGAAAAAAAAACAAAAATGAAAATGAACCAAAACGAATCAAAACGAATCAAAACGAAAGAAACATAAGAAAGAGTGGCGCAGGAGCGTTCAGCCCAGACGGACAGGACTGAGGAAAGGCGCGAAGTCGACAAAAACAACGTGACCCCGCCCGCGATGTGAGAATGCAGAACGTTTGATCTTCCAGAGGCCTCACAGTTATCTTTTATTTCTAACACTAATCATAAGGCGTGTCTGTTTTCAGATTTTTAGAGTTAAATGAGATCCCATTGACTCAAAGAAAAAAACTTTCAGCAACAGGATACGTTGAAAGAAATTTTTTTTGAAATATTTTTTCCCACGATAAAAATTATTTTATCGACAATTCTTTTTCTTCAACTTTCAGTAGGCTATAGCCTCATACCCCATTTACCTTCGAGCTACCTATTTTTTTAATATTTACGGTCTGACTCTGTGCACGTTCAGTATGATGATATTTTTTTAAACCAAAAATAAACGCCCAAGCACATAAATAGGTCGCATGTATCGAATAAAAATGGTTCTGTAGCTTGAAGAAATAAATTCGTGACAAATGGGGGTTTCATGGGCTATAGACTTGTACAGGATTTACTATGAACACTTAGAAAGTTGCACGATTTTTTTGATAGAAAAAAAGCAAAAAGAAAAAAATTCCCCCTTATTCTAAATTTTTTTCACTATAGTGTCATTTGACATACTGGAGGGATAAATGATTTTTTTAATTTTTTTCTTTTGAATGATCGACATATAAATTGCATATTTAACAGCTAGGTAATAATTGGATTTAGCCGCAAAAACTAACGTTGATCAGTATTTTTTTAAGCCTGAGAACTTTTTTTCATCAAGTTTTTCATAATTTTCATCAAGTTTTCATAACTTGATCCAAATGAATAAAAAACGAGCGCTTAGAAAATTCAAAAATAAGGAAGACGACGGAGGGAAGTGATTGCGTCCGGAGGAAGGGTGAGAAGGACGGCGGTGGCGCGAAAAAGGGAACCCGCGCTGTTTGATTTTATGAGCAATGAGAGGAACCAAGTCGTAAATATGTCTTTTTTGGGTATGCGAACGTACAGAAAAATCTGCCATTTCAATCCAAAGCAGGAGGCGTTTGAGTGGGTTCAGCTCCATTTCCCATTCATTTGCGCTATAGCCCGTTCGCGGCTGGCTTGGAACAGCGAACGGGCGGTTTTACTTGCGCGGCGATGGTAGATCATGGCAGTCAAATATGTGCCTTCAATAAGAGCCTCATTTGGTGAATTATTTTTGTTTCTGTTGAGTTTATTTTATGTTTGCCTTAATTTCATTGGTTTCTAGATTTTCTTACATTGACGAATAATAAGAAAAAAATAAATGAGTCATAAGATAGGGCGTTGATGAAAGGCGCATTTTTGACGATCTATTGAATAAAAATATCTCTTCTTGCTCTTCCAAGATCGATTTAATGAGCTCAAACCTTTACTTCAAAACATAATTGATAATCATCCGAGAGTTCTGCGAGCCTAACCTTTTTTACACATAGTTCTATAAAATTTTTGATCATCAAAAGACTCTTAGGCTCCCAAATCGCTTAGAATAACATTCGGATATCTTTTGTTCTGTTTCTTTTTTGACTGGAATATTCTCGCTCATTAGGTCTAAAAGTTAACATATTCCAAAACTGATCAACGTTTAAATTGAGAAAAACTGGCAAAGGAGTATTCGCTAAGAATATGATAAATATCTTAACTTTTAGCCAAAAAAAGCTGTTTCCAAAGCTCAGAGTGAACGGAAATGAAGGTGCGGCGGCGCAGGTTACCGTATCCCAACTTGCATCGAATAAATCGCGCAAGTGTCGTAAAGTCTTTTTATTGCCCGTTGTGGCAACAAAGCCATATAATCATGTGTTTAATTGACTGATAGGTACAAGGCGTTCCGCAAAAAACATGAAGCGCCGCAGAAATCGATCAATGGACTCCTAGGAGAAAAGGAGAATGCACAAACGCCTGAGCGCCGTCGGCCGCGGTTCCCATCCTCGTGAACATTGCGCTGGAACGAGAAAAACACATTCCCACCGGTCAATCGGTGTTTGCCATAAAATTGCCTATTGAATAGGGAATACACTGAGAAATTTCACACTGTCCGTTTCGAGGGATCGGAAATTCTTCTATTTGTTTTGAAAATTACTCCGTCTAATTATGAAGTCGATGGAGAGTACTGAATAATGAGAGAAACAACAAAAATTAGTCTGAATTTAAAACAAAAGTTGGAATGAGTTTTTTTCAAAAACCTATCGCCTGACAAAGGCTGAACTTCCATTTTGCAAGCTGAACAAATCATTTATATCGTAATAGCCTTATTTTTCAAAAAAACCGAAGTCAGTGGATTTTACAGAATCGCGCCTTGAAAGTGTAAGTAATCTTTAAAAAGGTTATTTCTTCAATACATTTTTTTATTTGAATTTTTTTCAAAAAAAGGAACTGTGTTTACATGTAGACAACTTTCTGGACACTTGATCGAGTGTACAGGCGTATCATTTACAGAAAACTGTTGAAACCTGAGCTTTCTTGCTTTAACTCGCGATAATCGGCTAAAGTTGCTGCATCGATGTAAATCGATACGCGCAACAATACGATTAGCGAAAAACAGGAGAGGGTCAAATACAAGATGTGTCATTGTTTATCGGAAGAAAAATGGCTGCGGTGTTGGCTTTCGCGATCCACGAGCTACAGACCAGATGACTAAGCACATTAGCATAGACACAGGTGTCGACTGAGGCCGCCAGACCGTCATCGATACCTTTGGAAGAAGCAAAAGTTTGATCGTGCAGAGACCGCAGAATGAGGGATTTTTTTGAAGTGAACGTCAGAAAAAAACGTAATATTGCGGAAAAAAATTATTCTCCTGAAAAATTCATTTTTTTATTTTAATAAAACCAGAAATTCCTAAATATTTTTCGAATTTCGCTCAGAATATTTTTTTAAAAATTCTCAAGCAAAGATTTATTTTTTTGTCGACATATGCACAAACGTTTTTTTATAGGAGAAAAAGAATTTTTCCAGAAAAAAAGGGTGAGTTGAAAAATTTGATTTGTGTGTTGAACAAACGAATAAAAAAACAGGGATTTTTTTAACTTAAAGTTTAAAGATAGAGTCTAAAAGAGTCCTTATCTAAGCCTTCACGTAGTGTTTGGGCGACTTCAGAAAAAATCTAAACACACCCACCAGAATGACTCTCTGTCAATGAAGTTATTGATATGAAAAAAAAGATATCCAGTAGAGCTCCTTATGGCAATTCGGCGCCCAAATGAAAATTTTAATCATTTAGCAATGCTCCTATTCATCTGGAGTTGTCATCGCCCAGTGAGCATCTGGATAAGGCTTGGATGAGAAAAACAGATTCCCACCCACAATCTCATTATTCTGACCTTCAGAGCTTTCAAGGCGCACAAAATATGAACTTTTTTTTTCAATATTATTATGATCTAAGCAGACAATAAAATCCATGAAAGTTTTATGGGACCGTTCGATTCGCAGAGAGAAGCTGATGTGTGAGCCCTCGAATTCGATCTCTCTTAAAAAAGCTATTGGGTTGAAATCAATTATGTGAGAGCGGAGATCGTAAATTGAATTGAATAACGGAACTCCGAAAGATAATAAGCTCTTCGTGTAATCACAAAGCAGTGAGCTTCCCAATATAACTAGCATAAAGATGAAAGTTGATCAACTAAACTTTTTCTGATTTTTTTCCAACGCGGGAATTGTTTTCGGCGATTGGTCGAACTTTTGAGATGCTACTCTGCTGAAGTGTTTTATAAGCGCTTCTCTTCGCAGAACGGGAATACAACTTCTCGCAATAGATATTGTTTTCGAGATATGAAATTTCGAAGCTTGCACGCAAAATAAGGACTGGAAGGCAAGAGAAAATGTCGCTCGTTTTTTCTTCCTTTATTCCAGTTGACCGCGTGGCGTAGTGGCTACCGTACTCCCAATGACGTGACTATGCCCAAGATTCGAATATTTTGAAAGGATGTTTCTTGCTAAAATGTCCCTCGAAGAAAAAATTAGTAGAAAAACATGAAAAAGGTGATACGCGTTCGGCCTCGAAACTAAAACGCCTCGTCGTTAACGTAACGCTTCACTTTTGTCACTCTACCCATCTCGCTTTTCTATCCGGAAAAGGTTGACTGGAGAGTCAGTGATAAATTCGGAAAATTCCCATATCATCTACCGTCATTCAGACAAATTAACAGTCATTAGCAGTTTATTATTCTCTCACCCTGGGCACAGTAGGCGTTTAAAATCGATCCCATCTTTTTACATTTTCGAAGCTCTCTTGAATAGTCACGTGTCTACTTTTTTCGAAATGCATTGAGTTATTAAAACGTTTCTCCGACGATCAGACGAAGATTTTCATGATGAATTTAACGCCTTCGTCTTCAATTATTTTTTTACTGAACAACTTCATACGAGGATGAATTTAATAATATTATTTACTTACAGGCAGAACAAAATAACATGTACAGAAAAAAGAGAGAAAAAAACTGGCATTAAGCCTGAAATAAATAAATAAAAGGCACTTGAGGCCCTCACGAGCCTCTGAGCCAGTAATGAAAGAATAAGTGAGGATTCCACAAGGGTAAAAAAAGTAAATAGAAAAGAAAGCATTAAAGTTATGACACAGTGTAGCACAGGTTAATGGGGAATTCAATTGTTTGTAATGATATAGACGCGCATAAGATGGATTAGAGTAGGGCTGAAGCACGGGTACCTGGTTCAACGGAGTCTGCTGGGAATAGATCCAAAAAGGAAATTGTTATCGAGGGATAGTAACAAAGACCTGAAACGATCTGGAGAAACATTGAGGTTTCCCAATGTAGCCAGTTTATTCCAAAGAGGGATGAACGTCTCAAAGAAATTTTCGAAACGAATCCCTACTCTGATAAGACGTGATGGAGCACGTACTGAATTTGATCTCATTCAACGCCTCTGTATTGAATTTCGGCTACTTCATCACCCGAAAAAATAACAATTTCTCCAAAAGATTCAAGCTATTCTCGGTGATCTTTTTCTTCAAATACAGCTGAGATGCTGCAAAATTATCTCACAGCTGAAAAAAAACCCAATAATTTCACAAATTGACTACCCATTTTTTCTACCTTTTTTTTGTATTTATAGTACATGAGAAAAAATTTCAAGATTGAGATTGGTTCTTATTTGCTCAAGGATTATCTCCGTGATTTTTATAGAGTGTATAACAAAAACTTAAGAAACATTAGAACTTTTTCGAAAAGCACCTTCTTAGTCAGTTCGATCGAAACGAATTTTGTGTTTTTGATTTTCTCCAAGTGAGCAAGCTAACTGATATTCAGCAACTCGAAATATGTTTTCATCACTTTAAAAGATAACTAAAAACTTTTTCATCTTTGAAAACAGCTGGAATAAAAACCACTTGTTTGTTTGAACTCGAAAAGCCGTTTCTGAGATTTTGTTTTTTGAATTTCACTTGAAGTGACCTTTTGTCACCTCCGCAAAAAAACAGACAATGATGGCTAGAATAAAAGTTTAAGACACAAAGAGCTGCGGACTTTGACCGGCAACAAAGGAAGAAGACAGACTGTGAAGAGGGCACAGAATCGTTGCATTTATCCGCTTCGCACTTCTCTTTTGTTTTTGTTGAATGTTTACTTCTGTTGTTTTGTCTTCACCCGCTTAGCGACTTACACATTTGAAGGTGCCATTTTGCGCGCAGCGTAACTTTCAAAAAAGATACGGCGGCTGTTAGGGGTTGCGATCTCATGAATTCCATGAATAGCCATATTTCAAATTAGGCATTGTTTTGAACGGCCTTCAATCGAATTTTGACAATTTCTAGAAAATCAGAAACCTCACATTAGAACTTTAAAACGATTATAAACTCAATGCCTTTTTCGAGTATCAGAACATTTTTTTTTCCATAAGGTTGTCAGGTTTCATCTCATTTCTTATCGAATAAGTTTACCTCACCTAAAATATTATTCATTCTCTATCTTTGCTCTGCATTCAGCGACTCCCGACTTCTTGGCTTAGGACTTTGATTTTGTTTTGAAATCTTTGAAGCTTTAAAAACGCCTCCAGAGTATTTCCGCTGCAAGATCAACGCTTTAGAAAACAATCATTGCATTTTGAGACGTGGCCCCAAGCTTGGGGCATGTGAAAGCCCGACGAACGTCCTTATCGATTATTCCTCTGAACCATTAGACTGTCGCACGTTCTTACTCTCTCGCTCCTGAAGACACGAAAAAAAAAGCCACTGGGCTTCTGAGCGTCGCTCACCACTTTCCTCTGCTTTCTCCGTACCAGGAGCGACATTTCACTTCGCCATTTCTCACCGCCGTCTCCACGCATTTCTAGCAGCTCGGTCATAATGTGTACCCAATGGAAACTCTAATAATCTTCCAACCTGCACGTCTTCCTAGTTTTCGAAAAGCGATGGTTAAAGCTAGAGAGAACCATCAGAAGACGATTTGATGAACTGTTTGTAACTTTTGAGATTTCCTCAATTCTTCTCAGAAATGTTTTGAAATTTTTGGGTCTTCTTATGATACACGAAAAGTTGTCTGACTCATTGAGAATTCCAAATTTTTTTAATAATCAATCGACCTCTTTTTTTATTCATTTCATTATCTTTTTTTCACGCCATGAAACCCAAGCTATAATTCATAAAATTATCAACATCAATGTACGTTTTTTCAATAGCTTGATGAGTCTAGCCCTTATATTTGGGATATCCAGATCGCGGAAGGCTCGACGGTTTTGAAGAAAGATACCAACATCTTCGTGGACTCGTAGAAGTGGCTTTTTCGACAATGAAAGAGTCAGCAATTATCTTTTTCTCGGCATATATCTTCGTTTATCTGCGATTTTCACAGAACTGGGCTTGACGATCTTCTGAAGGAAAAATCAATAAATGCAGTCGTTGTATGTGGCTTGGCTTATGACTTTCGTGTCAGAAATACAGTTGTGGTTAGTTGGCTTTGAGTTTATACATTCAACGGTTTTGCTTTCAAATTTTTTTTCTGAAACAGCGCCGATTCGAAACGCTGCCTGAATTGGACATAGCGATCAAAATTTTAATTTTGGAAAAAAAAACTTTATTTAGCTTCACTGCTCCGTTGAAAAATCTGAATTTCTAACCATTATTTGAAAGGTCTGGACTTCTATGAGAGAAATGATTCAAGATTGTTCAAAAAACTTAAAAAGAATTTCAAATATCAGAGCGAGATTAGATTTCATGATCAGAAAAAAAATTTCATGAAATACAGTAGCCAACTTATGCTTTTCAGGACGCAAAAAAAGCTGGGCTATTTCTCGGCTCTAGTGACAACTTGTAGCCATTCATTTTCGGACATTGTCGATCTTGGAACATACTTGAAGTGCCAGGGTAAAGACATCGCTCCCATCGACGAGCAGGAAGCTGCTGACTTGAGCGCCGGTCGTTTTATTCCTATCAAATGGATTCAAGCGCTTGCATTTCCTTTCGATGAGGAGAATGAAGATTCAGAATAAAGCCGCTTAAATTCATTCTTGCGTCTGAAATAGCCGTTTGAAGCGGTTTGTTGTTGTTATGAATAAAAAAACAGTTTCCGCCGTACCATCTCGAAACACGAACCGAAAAACATTATCTAAAAACCTCGGGGAAAAAGAAAAAATTACTTTTCTAAGTACCTCGGTTTTCTAGAAAAAAGATCATTACTTTTTGTATCTATTGAAGGAGTTTTGAAGAAATCCTGGATTTTACGTTTTTGGCTAGAAAGCCTGGCGAGCTGAAAACTCACTACAATCGCGTTTTATGTCCACCGAATCGATGACACACGCGGTCGCGTCCGTCCTTTTTGGAAGGAACCGCCAAGAGAAATCGCTGGAGGAAGAAACAACGAAGACTGCCAATGGAACCGCGAATCATTCTCGATAGATATGACCAATTTCGTCTGATATTAAACACAAAAAAAATGGTGATGAAAATTTTTTTTTTATATGAATGGTGAAACGGCAGTGATTAGAGAAAATGAAAGAAGAGACTTCAGAGAACGTCAAAGTGTAAATGAGACCTCTTTCCACACGTTTTTCCAGTACCTGAAAAAATAGACTTGGATTTGGGAACATTTTTCCGATCAATTACCTTGAATCATAGAGTTTTTCTTATCACAGTCGGTTCGCTTTGCCCACCCAAGTTTGAACTGAAATTTTTCAATTGGGTAAAGAGAAAATGGTATGAATGCACCTGTGATTTGCCATAATCGGTATGTTGCGAACCATCTCCCACAAGATTTTTAGATTTCCGATCTGAAATTGAACTGTTCTGGATGGAAAACTTTTTAAAATGATACCTGATTTTTTTTTTGAATTTGGTGAAGTTATTCAACAAGTTGGGCCGTTTAGGTTCATTTGAAGTTTCGCCAGATGGCTCAGCGGAAGGTTCATCGTATGTTTCATCGGCTGTCGTCGTCACAGTTTCGAGCAGAGTGTAGTTGATTGCAGTCGGTTCGCTTTGCCCACCCAAATTTGACTAAATATGATTGATTGAAAGATCGTGTCTGACGAGAAAAAGCACCTGCTATATTAGAATTTCTGAATGATGCGAACCCTCTCCCACAGGTGTCTTCTGTTCGTGAATCTTCTAAAAAAAAAGTCATTGATTGAAGGTTCAGGATACCTCACGTTTCGTCTCTATTTGATTGCATCCAGAACCATCTTCCTTCTTGGTCTCATCCTCCAGTTTTTTTTTTCAAACCTGTGGTGAAAACATGCACATAATCATGAAAAAAGAACCTCAAAAGAAAAAAAAGTAGAAAATCGAAAATCAAAAATGAGCTCAACAAAACAACAATAAGCTGTACCTAATCAAGAACAAAAGAACCTCCACCAACGAACTAATCATAATTTTGAAACCTCTAAGCTTTTGGTGATGATAAAGAAACCGGAACAGCCAATGACCCTAACGAAAAAGGAATCAATGCGACTTAGAAGACTACCAGACAAAAATGAACGTTATGCAAAAAGAGAAAATGTCCGATACTCCTAAGTGCACCTCTACCCTCACTAATTCACATTTTCGAATTGGACGTATGGTCTAATCACCAACCCCAATAACCTAAAGGCAGTAAAATTCTAAAGAACCTAAAATTCGCAATGTTGGCTTTACGAAAAAGAATCAAAAATAAAATAAGCACAACAAAACAACGAAAGTATTTCTAATTGTCATGTAACAAACTATTGAATTCTACTTCTCATAAAGAAAAAAGAAATAGGCATCAGGATCATTTCTTAGGTGATAGCGAGGACGAAGGTTCGGATTCATCTCGAGCTTCAGCCACGGCAGAGACAACATCAACGGCAGAGACGACATCAACCAGAGCTGTTCGATCACGAATCAAGCCCGAAACAATGGGAGTTGCTCGACCAGGACTCAATCAGGGCTCAATCAGGGCTGCTGGACCAGGAAGCGACCACGATCACAATATGAACGTCTAAAAAATTGAACTTAATGGAGTTTCAATGAAAGGTAGAATTTTCATTAGACAATAAAGAAAATGGATCTGATGGAAGTTTTTTTCAGGAAACGAAAACTTTGAAATTTCCATCAAAAGGTATTAAAGCTTCAAGTTCAACGCCTTTATAAATAAAGTCAAATTGAAATTACCTGCAATTTCATCAGGATAACTTGATCCGTGAGTCATCTCCGACGAACGTCTACAATCCTGATTCTCGAGCCAATCTCTCGTCTCTCTGTCCTCATCCCATCGAAGGACCTGTCGTGAAGACATGCACCTACTCATGCACAAAAAAACCATCATCGAACTTAACTCATCTGATAACTTACGAGTCATTGGAAATGTCAAAAAAACCGAAACAGCCAATTATCACGGATAAGTAGGAAACGATGCAGATTAGCAGACTAGCAGACAAAAGCCGTAAAAACCCATCTACCTCTCCTTTACCAACCACCATTACCCCTCTCAACACCATGACCCAAACTATGACTCACCTAACTTTTGCCTGATACTACTAATTAACAACGAGACGCTAACTTATTCTCTCTTTCAAATTGGAAGTCTGGTCTTATCAACATCCTCAATAAAACGTCAGCTACCATAATTATCAATCATCTACTACGATTTTGGCTTGAAAAAAAAACATGATAATAAATAAAAATGAGTTAAACAATATGTAATCTTAACATATAATCAAACTTAAACTGTTCTAGTAGTCATGAACTAGCCTAGGTTCTTATAAAAAGAAATGATTTCACCCGTGCTGCATCGAGGAAGATCATCTGGACGAATCATCTCGGAATGTAGTCGTACTGCTGAAACCGCAACAACCTTGACCCCACAATATGACATGGAAACGATTTCTCGCAGACCAAATTGGAATGCGGAGCGGTCAACCGAAGACTCGCGAAGCGGTCGGACGAGAGAGCGTCTTTGTTTGTTCATCGATTTACGATAAATAAGGTCACGTTGCGGCAAGTAAGGCACTACGTGAGACTTTTCGCGTTTCTCGTTGAAATGACTTACACATAAAACTGATAATACTTCGAAGTAAACTTTTTTTATTTTTAAACCTTCTCATTTCCTTATCTAATTTTTCTTATTCATGCTTTGGATCCAAGGTGTAGTCATGCAACCTTTCAATGAAAAAAAGAAAAAAAAAAAAACTCACTTAAATAATTGTCGCCCCCTCGCCTGGGCCACCTTAATCAATCAATAATCAAGAAACCATTTTAGCGAGGGGTCTGAGCGACAAGTTTTCACAGCAGAAACCTTGACACTTCTTTGAAGCGCGTCGGTGACGGCGAAGATGGGGGTTCGAGATCGCCCACGGTTTCGACGACATCAACCAGGGCTGCTCGGGCCACGAGACGGCCACGAGGCACCCACGAAACGACCAAGACGCCTCGAAACGACTGAACACGGAATCCAAATGAAAATTCTATGAGAGAAAGAAACTCCAAAAATAAGTTTAAAAAAAAAGAAAAAAAAAACTATACTTTTTGTCAAATTGAGATTTCAACTTTTGCGTCAAAAATATCACCAAGAAAAGGAGCTCGAAATTGAAAAAAACCTCTAAAAAAAGAAACAACTTCGACGACCACAACCACGGCTGCACGGCAAGGATTCGACGGCCATGACCTTGAACCAACTTTTTGGATTTTCAGGAAAAATGGAAATTTTTACCTCGACGGAGAACGAGCATGTATGTGTTAGGAAGATTCGACGAGCGTTTCATTGACTCAGCGCTGGTAGACTGTTTGAAGCGTATGGGAGACGTCCTTCTCACAATGGTGACTTGTTGCTGGAGGACGGCGAGCTGAAGATGTCAAACAGTGCGAGGACAATCATCAGAATAACCATTTGTCAGCGAACGTATCAGGAAACAGAAGGAAAGTGGCCAGAGGGTAGACGACTTCCAAAAGAACAGCGAGAGCCGGAGAGAGGTGCCGACCTGGTTCTGTCGAAAACGCTGTTGCGGCCCCCTTTTATAGGCGACTCCGCGGCTTGCGCCTTCTTCTCGCGCTCGGCGGATCAAATCGATGATCTCGGCACAAAAATGATATTGCCGCGCTGCCAAGTCTGATTTGAAAAATACACCTCTAACTTCATAATGATAAATATCACTTTCTCAATCATTATAGATACCGAAATTTCCATTCATATGTGAAAACTAGCCCTCTTTATCGCATAAAATTGAAAAACTTGTTTTAGGAACTTTCAGTGAGCAAAATGCTGTTTAACAAATTATATTTCTGGTTTCACGAGATAATTAACATTGCTATTATAAACTAAGTAACTTTTGATAAGAATTTACTCCGTTATTTTTCGAAATTTCATCCATAAGAAAGAAAAGTTAAAAAAAAATTTGATGTGGTTACAAAACCCCTTCGTTTCAGAAAACTGCATGTGTTTCTAAAATTCAGAGTTGTTATTCATGATGCCTTCCTGCAGAAATATGTAAAAACGGTAAAATTCTAGCAAAGTCAAAAAAAGAACGGAGCTTATGAAGTTACACTTAAAAACCACAAAAGTTCAGGGCAAAACACGGTAAAATTCAAGGACAACCTAGTGGCTTCTTATTTTAAAAGTTGAAATAAAGTTTCCAAAATCGTAAAAAGAAAAAAAAACCCAAAATGCAAGTGAAAAAACGTTTTATGAATTAGCAAAAAAAGCTTATATATTTGAACAAAGTTTTTTTGGAGCGTTTGACAAGAGTAAAACCGTTCAAATCTTTCTTTTTTGATATGCTTCTTTTCCTTCAAAAAACATAATTTTTCAGGAAAAAAAGGTCAGGGGGTGCCGAAAAAGTTTGAATAACCAAAAACGGTCATTATCAACATATTTTTGCGCTTTGAGGCGCGACGTTGGTGTGACATTTCGCCGTTCCGGAATAAAAAGAGTGGTTCCCGAGCGTGTTTTTGTGCATTTTTGATACAATTCGGCTTAGTTAACTTTGTATTTGAACAAAAATTGCTTTTAGAAATACAACAAAAAATTGTTCATGTGATCGCATTTTTGGGGAGAATTTTTGAATGACAAATAGTACGCGCAAGTTTTCTCACTCTAGTAGTCGTGCTTTGTTCGTTTAGCCAGTATCATAGAAGGTTTCGACGCATTCCTCACAACGTCTAAGGCTTTGAAGACTAAAAACGCGTCAAATCATTGAACAAGACGTTTCGAATTGAGCTTTTTTTTGAAAGTTATGACAAAGTTACTTCGAGCTCAGCACCACTGTTCTACATTGCGAGTGTAGGTGAAGGGCACCGACTCCAAGAGCGCAGTTCAAATTAAGCGTCGGTCCGCAATGCGCCGTGTATGCAGACGCCGCTTCCTTTTGCGCCGATTCCGTTTGCGCACATTTGAAGCTCACTTCTGAACATTTTCGGTCCAAAATCTGAAAATTTGAAGCTCACTTCTAAAAATTTTCGGTCCAAAATCTGAAAATTTGAAGCTCACTTCTGAACATTTTCGGTCCAAAATCTGAAAATTTGAAGCTCACTTCTTAAAATTTTCGGTCCAAAATCTGAAAATTTGAAGCTCACTTTTGATCATTTTCGGTCCAAAATCTGAAAATTTGAAACTCACTTTCGAAATTTTTTTCGGTTCAAAAATCTGAAAAATTTGAAGCTCACTTTTTGATCATTTTCGGTCCAAAATCTGAAAATTTGAAACTCACTTTCGAAATTTTTCGGTTCAAAATCTGAAAATTTGGAGCTCACTTCTGATCATTTTCGGCCCAAAATCTGAAAATTTGGAGCTCACTTCTGATCATTTTCGGTCCAAAATCTGAAAATTTGAAGCTCATTTCTTAAAATTTTCGGTCCAAAATCTGAAAATTTGGAGCTCACTTCTGATCATTTTCGGTTCAAAATCTGAAAATTTGAAGCTCACTTCTGATCATTTTCGGTTCAAAATCTGAAAATTTGAAGCTCACTTCTGAACATTTTCGGTCCGAAATCTGAAAATTTGAAGCTCACTTCTTAAAATTTTCGGTCCAAAATCTGAAAATTTGAAGCTCACTTCTTAAAATTTTCGGTTCAAAATCTGAAAATTTGAAGCTCACTTCTTAAAATTTTCGGTTCAAAATCTGAAAATTTGAAGCTCACTTCTGAACATTTTCGGTCCAAAATCTGAAAATTTGAAGCTCACTTCTGAACATTTTCGGTCCAAAATCTGAAAATTTGAAGCTCACTTCTTAAAATTTTCGGTCCAAAATCTGAAAATTTGAAGCTCACTTTTGATCATTTTCGGTCCAAAATCTGAAAATTTGAAACTCACTTTCGAAATTTTTCGGTTCAAAATCTGAAAATTTGAAGCTCACTTCTGATCATTTTCGGTTCAAAATCTGAAAATTTGAAGCTCACTTCTTAAAAATTTTTCGGTTCAAAATCTGAAAATTTGGAGCTCACTTCTGATCATTTTTCGGTCCCAAAAATCTGAAAATTTGAAGCTCACTTCTGATCATTTTCGGTTCAAAATCTGAAAATTTGAAGCTCACTTCTTAAAATTTTCGGTCCAAAATCTGAAAATTTGGAGCTCACTTCTGATCATTTTCGGTTCAAAATCTGAAAATTTGAAGCTCACTTCTGATCATTTTCGGTTCAAAATCTGAAAATTTGAAGCTCACTTCTGATCATTTTCGGTTCAAAATCTGAAAATTTGAAGCTCACTTCTTAAAATTTTCGGTCCAAAATCTGAAAATTTGAAGCTCACTTCTGAAAATTTTCGGTTCAAAATCTGAAAATTTGAAGCTCACTTCTTAAAATTTTCGGTTCAAAATCTGAAAATTTGAAGCTCACTTCTGAACATTTTCGGTTCAAAATCTGAAAATTTGAAGCTCACTTCTGATCATTTTCGGTCCAAAATCTGAAAATTTGAAGCTCACTTCTTTAAATTTTCGGTTCAAAATCTGAAAATTTGAAGCTCACTTCTGATCATTTTCGGTTCAAAATCTGAAAATTTGGAGCTCACTTCTTAAAATTCTCGGTCCAAAATCTGAAAATTTGAAGCTCACTTTTGAGAATATTTGGTCCAAAATCTGAAAATTTGAAGCTCACTTCTGATCATTTTCGGTTCAAAATCTGAAAATTTGGAGCTCACTTCTTAAAATTCTCGGTCCAAAATCTGAAAATTTGAAGCTCACTTTTGAGAATATTTGGTCCAAAATCTGAAAATTTGAAGCTCACTTCTGATCATTTTCGGTCCAAAATCTGAAAATTTGAAGCTCACTTTTGAGAATTTTTGGTCCAAAATTTGTACATTTAAATATTACTTCTGAAAGTTCCGGTTTTTGATGTATTAAACAAAGTCATATTATTTAAACCTCTTTTCGGCGGATGAAACGGCAGAAATCACACATTTTGCGACCGTCTTCGCCGGGTCATAATTTACAGCCGCCCCTCCGGCTCGGATTATGACATTGAAGAGTTTCTGGACTGAGAGCAGTGCCAAATACAGTCGCATCACTCACACCTCTTTTTCGGCGAGTAAAAAATAGAGTCACACCTCTCCGAGTCTTATCTGCGCGGGGCAAGGTTTACAACCAACCGTCCGGGTCAGACCATGGTGCAAACCAAATCTCTTGGTCGACACCTCTAAGCCACGCCCAAACTTAGCCAAAATAAGTATAAAAGGAGCGCGCGATAAGTATTAGTAAACTAGCCATGCAAGTTGCTCGACCATTCGACATTCTCGCCATCGAGGCTGCCGCTCCTCGACTCCGCTCTCTTCTCCTCAACACTGCTGCCATTCCGATCCCTGTTGCCCGCCCCGTCCGCATGACTCCTTCCGAGCGATTCTATCAATCGGATAGGATGATTCAGCAGGTGAGGCGGCTGCAAAGGGCTGCTGAAAGCCTTCGCCGCCCCAGACTGGTAAACATTTCCAAATTCGAACTTTTTTTCAATTTCATCTTTTGCAGTGGAATACCGGACCTCTTCGACTCCGGCAACGGGCCCCGTCCACCCGCCATCGTCCTACGGCATTGGTTCGAGTTCAATTTTGTCTTTTAAAAGTAATTCTGAGTTTTCAGGACGTTCTCCGCCGCTTCTCACGGGAGGTTCATCTCGTTCTGCAAATCCTCACCCGTGAGCTGCGCAAGTTCCGCCAGCTCCATCTAGTTTGCTTTTCTCAACAGTTTTCTCAAATATTTTTTGGTTTAAGCGAATGGGAACCTGGGTTCTTCGGACCTTCGTGATCGAGCTGGAATTGGCCAGAAACGCTGTGGAATCAATCGTGGTAAGAGCAGTGCCCACTGTTAGGTAATGAAAACTTTTTACAGATCGACATGGACGCGTTCTTCTGGCACCGCAACCCGCAGTTCAAGAAGTGAGTTTAATTTTTCCAATAATTTAATTTTTTCCCTTTTTGCCTCATTTTTTTGGTCGCTTTTGCTTATTTTTTGAACATTTCCCGGTCTGGTTAATATTTAGTTTATTTGAGTATTTCAAAAAAATTCATGGTGGTGATGTCCGTTCCTCCCAGTTGGTGCCACCGGAAACTCCCTTCCAGGGGTAAGCTGAACACGGATAATAGGCCAAAATTCGAATCAATCTCTTGCTTTTAGAGTTTTCGTTGAATTTAAATAAATTCACTTTTTAACCTTTATATTATTACAACACTTGGTTCATACATAGTAAAATTACGAATTTTTTCACTCTTTCTTTTGAAAAAAGGCTGACCTTCCACTGAAAAACAGAACTCCATCATCAGAGTCAATTTGAAGAGTTTCACTAGAAAAATGATATATTTATCAGGAGGCATTTCGAAAACTTTTATTTTTTAGACCAACTCGGCTTACTGTGGAAAAATTTCAAGGTACGGCACTTTTTGTGTTCTTGCGGATTCGGTTTATTGATCACCTTGAACTCGAGCCGGGTGATCTTTTTTTCTTAGTCTAACTCACTAGGGAACTACTCGGACTCGGGTACGCGTTTCGAGTTGAAACTTTGGTGGCTTATAGACCCGGGTAAGAGTACTTGGAAACAAGAGAGATTATCTGGCAAACCCCATAGGCTTCTGAGAAAAGTATTTTTGGAAATGAATAATTTAGGCTTGAAAATCATCAAATTTTTGCTTTTCTCCTTTGGCTGAAAAAAAGTTTTTTAGAGTGTATCATAGCCGGATCATTCAATGGGACTGTTTTAAAATAAAAAATAAGGCAAAAAGCAGAATTCTGAAAATTTTCAGGCCTAATTTTAACATTTTCTACTAATTTTTTCTCAAATCTCTATTGGGTTTAGCAGACATTCTCTCTTGTTTTCAAGTATTCTTATCTAGGTCTATCAACCAACTAAAGTTTGAACTCGATTCGCGATTACAAGTTCGCGTAGTTCCATAGTTAGAAATAATTTTGAGAAGCTCTACAAGCTGGTGCTAGTTCGATAGATTTTTGCTCCGACAGCGCGCAATCGCGGGTTTGAAGTGGTCAAGGCATGGATTTCATGACGACTGACGGCTTTTTCTTCCATTTCGATGCCTTAAATTTGGTCAAACAAATTTAAAAAAGGGCTCATGTACCCAAAATTCATCCAAGCCGAGTTTTTAGACCAAATATTACCAAACTGTTATTTTATTTTACGTACTATCACACCAAGAAAATAACTGAAAATTTTCGCTGAAAATACACGTGGAAACAAATACACATACTTCTGTAATACGGAGCGGGAACATACTTTTAAAGTTGAATATTGCTGACAAAAGCTTCAAGATTTACTCGTAGATAGTAAAATTATGGAGAAAAGTATGCTTAGAACAGTATGAACGAACCAACAACGTGAGTATTTGTGAACAATTGAGAAAATAGTGAGTTTTGGATCAAACAACAGTGGCTTGGCCAAACTCGGAAAATGTGACTTCGGTTTTGTCTCGGGACAAGTACGGCTTCATGTTCTCGACAAACAGTTTGTAGCCTTTCTCGACGTTTGCCTGTTTCAAAAGTTCAGAAGGCTAGAATGATAAAAATTGGATTTTTTCAATGGGTTTCCCTCTTTACCAATTTTTTTCCTTTTTCTAACAAGAAGTTTTTTTTTTCATTTCTTACTTGAGACTCTCCTCAGAAAAGTTTTCTGAACTTTGTGACTTTTTTTCACAACTTTTGAGGGCTGTTGCTAACAAAAATGAGAAAAAATTGTTTGGCCTCAGCAGAGGCATTTTGATTTAACGAATTAAACAGTGTTTCGATTTTACTCCCTTCCTTACTTGATACTCCTTTTGTTCCAAAGTGGCCATCTCGCCGGAAAGTTGCACAGCTTCTTGAACTCTGTGCTGCAAATGCCGGAAGGCCAGTCTCAGTCTATTCTGCAGTCTGTCCATCGGCCTTCCATGTTCATCCGTCACGACGTTTTCCAAAAAGGCCTCAGCTATCTGAAACAATTTTTGAAATCATTCAAACTGAGATGTGTACCCCCAGAGGTCCTTGATGAACTGTTGGATTCACGGAACCCTGCAAAACCATCGAAAGCATCTTGAAATTACGGAACTCGATCACTTCCGCAAGCTCCCTGAAATTGAATTCGATCGTTGACCCATTTTTCAAAAATAAAGACTTACTTCGTTTTTTTCTCAATGTCTTCGATGGCCACTTCAATAGGAGTACAGTTGATAATGTGCTTGTCATTGATTCTGATCCTTGTTTTGATGTTTGGGAAGCTGAAAACAGGTTGGTTCGACTTCGAATCAATGGGGAACTTACAATTCCTCGACAGTCATAATAGTTTTCCGTTTAAACTGTGATTTCAGTTCTCCTCGTGGGTTACCATCCAAATTGTACGGTGTTTCATACATAAATCTGAAATAAATTAAATATTTATTCTATTCACGAAAAAAAAATGTTCAAACCGATTAACTCGGTTTCTTCTTTGAAAATAGGTTGGACGCTCCATTTTCTCATCGTCGGAGAGATACACCTCAGCAAACGTTATTTGAATGTAGGCCTTGTTAGGGTCCAAGTCTTTCGATTTTCGCTAAAGTTCAAAATCTTTTATGTTTTGAAATCGAAGAGGTACTGGGTTGGAATCTTTGACAATTTCGACAACGTCTGGTCCGAGTTTATTTCTGTAAAGATCCTTGATTCTTGTGCTGATTTCGTTGAGTTTAGTGAATTCAGATTCCTAAAAGAATGAACTGTAATTTGAGGGTACTTGTTGAATCTTCAGTTTTTTCTTTTTAGAAATACAGCTCAAAATGAGAAACCTTGTATATGAACTCTTGTTCGTTGAGATCCCCAAAGAGATGTCCATAGAAGGCAACGCGGAAAAACGTTCCGAAACATCGTCGATCAGCTCTGAAATTCAAACTTAACTCTTAGTAGCCAAAAATATCAACCGTGACACAGGAGAAACCCAAGCATCGCTCTGATTCTCAAAAAACTGAGTAGAATCTGCAATATTTTCGGCAGCAGAAGTCAGTCTTCTGTGGATCGAAGCGATTCTCGAATAGGAGTTTTTGACG
Source organism: Caenorhabditis auriculariae (assembly GCA_904845305.1). Taxonomy (NCBI): domain Eukaryota; kingdom Metazoa; phylum Nematoda; class Chromadorea; order Rhabditida; family Rhabditidae; genus Caenorhabditis; species Caenorhabditis auriculariae. The sequence goes on along the minus strand of CAJGYM010000010.1, from coordinate 2,019,744 downwards.
TGGTAGAATTTTGCAAGGATCTGAAAATCAGATCGTCTTTCAAACATGAAAAAGTATTGGCTAGACCTCTGACAATGGGAAGAGCAACTCGAAGACGTTTGCTTTCTCCAGAAGAGTGAACGTTTTCTCCATGAGCTTGATAAGACCAGCTTCCGAAAAATGGAGTGAACCAACCGTGACGTCGTTGCTAATTAAATTTTAATCAAAATCTAAGTAAATTAATACTAAAACTTGTTCTCATTGATTCTGGACTCTTTGAGCACGTGTTCCGAAATTTTCGAGAAAGTTGCGGCATTAATTGGATAATGCGGCACACTGAGCTGACGAGTATCTTCAAATCAAAAGAAACTGATAACTTCGGTTGATTCGAAAATTTACCAAGGTATTCCGCCGACAAAGCACAAGCACGCAGACAACACAGCGCCGCCTCACACAGCCGTTTCTGTTGCTCATGCCGCTCGGCCATATTCAAAAGCCAGGTTATTCTAGACAAAATGAAACACACTCCGGAATTCTTTTAGATTTTGAGACCTCAAATCTGGATTGTTGGCATATCCATCGACCAGCTGACACATGAGATCAATTGTCATTTCGTAGTCGTTGGCGTGTTCTCGCAAGCCAATCGTGCTTTGCAAAATCGTTTGCAAGTTTGAGGTGACGTCATCAACCTGAAGGACTTCGTGATCACAGAAGAAGAGATTTATTGGAATTTTTTTCAAAAAATTTTAAATAGATCAACTTGAAAAAAACTGTTCTAGTCGTCACAGTACTTTTCACAATTTTTAAAAGTTTTTTTATAAATTTTTCAAAGAAAAAAACTTAAAAGAAAAACATAAACTTCTGAAGCTTTTTAAAAAGTCAAGTTGAAAAATTCGATCAGTTTATTGGACAGATTTCAATATTCTCAAAAATCCTAAATAAATATTGAACTACCAAGATTTTAATTAAACGTATGTTATATATATATAAATATCAGTTATAACTTTTTTTCTCGAGCTCGAAATTTTTTTAACTGTTGACAAATAAATAATTCGATTACATATAGCTTCTCAGTTTTCACGCTACTTTTTGTCCTTGTTTTGTATTACTTTTATACCTGGGTAAGAAACGCTGGCTTCAAATCAGGTTCGATTGAGTCGTCTTCAGAGGCAAGGTCGTTGATGAACTGCATTTGTCATTATTCTCAATTAAGAAAGTTTTACAATACTTTGACACTTTTGCGCAAGTTTTCGTCTTTCATAAGCTCTCCATCGCTTCCAGAAAACAACGCAGCCATGGCGGTCGAGGTGAAAACCTTTGCTTGGCGTAATTCTTTTGCCAGTCTGAAGTTTTCGCGCAGCAGCTGGTACAAATTCAGAGAGGCCTGATTAAACTTAATTATCATCTTTAAAGGAATATAAAGCAACCAAAACGCAAATATTATGAAGATCTGTTGAAGAGCAAAGACGCAGAAGCTGTCGACAAAGTTGATCACAGAGTTCAGGTTGCTGAAAAAATACTATTCGAAAAAACTTTACATTTCTGTCACCTGCTCCAGAATCAACTTGCTCATCTGTTCCACAAATTTCATCTGGAGAGCCAAAAATGCTTCTAATACTTGTTCTGGAAGATTACACGACAGTCCTTGTACCTGAACTCGACATTCAACAAATTACTAAATAGTTGCCTACCAAGACAGCAAAGGCAATCGGCAAAACTCCAAACAGAGAACTTTCGGGTTTGGAAGCAACCAACAAAATCGTGTCGATGATTTCCGATACACAAAGGCCGATTTCGCTGGCGACGGCGACTTCAGAAACAGACAGATAGACTCCAAAACAGCTGTCACTAGTGGAATCCCGGTTTCGAGGAGTTCTTGTGGAACTTCTCCATCGGACAGATTCCATTTCAACGTCGTCCAGATTATTGTCCGCTAAATCATCTGAAGCCTGACTCTCACTGGTCAGCTTCCTCTCATTTCTCGGTTTTGGTCCCGGTTTCTGAGAATGAATAATAAAAACGGGGAAAAAAAAAAGTTAAAAAAAACCTTCTCAATATTTTTTACTTCCACATGTTCGAAAATGTTGATGGAGTAGCGCATAACGTGCAACAAATGGCCGACTTGTTCACTGTCCAAAGAGGAAATCCACTGACAAAGCTCGGCTTTCTTGATGTTTCTCAGAACCCAGAACATGCAGCAGATTAACTGAAATTGGATCATATACAGAAAAGCTAAAATTTTATCAACCGTTCTTGTTTGGACAACGCCTAAGGAAGTAGGAGTACTCATGGTTTTTGAAGGAGTTGAGTTTTTAGAAGTGTAGTCGTTGGCAACTTCTTTTAGGCTGTAAAAGTTCAATACAGGACTTATCACAAATATTAGCTTTTTTGATCAAAGATTTATGTTACACAGTACCGTCAGAAAAGAAACGAAACAAATTTCTTTTCTATATAGAGCTCATTCTTCATAAAACTTTCGAAGCTGCGCTCTTCTCATTCTGAGAACAGGAGTTCCACCAAAGTGTTACAAATAACAGTCATCACAACCTCAGTAATTTCTAGAGAAATTGTACCCCATACAAGAAAATTAGGATCAAAAAACCTTTTTTTTCGCATCTTTTCCGACGGAACTGTACCATATGAAATCTTGTCTAAACTGAGTATTTAAGAGTTTTAAAAACTTGTGTTATCTAATTTTAGAACATTTAACGTACCCTTCGTCTGAACAACGGGATGGCTTAGTGTAAAATGTTTTTCTGTAGTCGACAACGATTCGCACGAGCGGTTTGTACATCGATGCAATGTTAGAAACCGATCCAGAGTCCCGAACTCGAGAATCCAATTCGTGGGTTCTTATCATCGTGTTGATGTTTTCAATCGCTCTGAGAAATGGAATATGATTGAGAAAATGAACTTCTTGCTTCAATTTATTTCAGCGCTGAATCGTTGCGGTCAATATGTAATTTCTTTTCAAAGTTACTATTTTTCAAACAGTTCAAGAATCTTTACAATATAAAACTGTTAAAGGCTAAATTTTTGAATGATGCAAATTTGCTTCATGGCGCCCGCGCCATAGCAACCTAAACAATTTTTGAAATCTTACTTTCCACTGAGGCCCATGTTCACGTTTGCCAGGCAGTCGTGCAAATCCGTCAGTAATAAACCGACAATGAAATGCTGCGATCTGTTGGTTGATCCCAATCTCCAAGAATCATCTAAGTCTCTGTAAAACTCTCTTTCTATTCCAGTCGCATAAAAATAAACTAACGAAGAGCTTTTTGCAGGGCTCAGAGACGAAGGTAGCGGCGCAGCCACAGAAGTTTGAGACATCGATCTTGAAATGATGGGCTCGACGGGAATGTTCAGAGTGAGATAGTGTTCATGTGAACAAACGATAACCAAAAACTCCATTTTCAGCTCCATCAATTTCCTGGCTTTCACGCCCGTCCAAGATCTATAGACAGCCAACTTTGAGAAATCAATAAATATTTTTACCGTATGGTTTCTGTCATAAACTTCACGTGCTTGTGCAAAACTTGCATCACGAAGGTTCTATCCATCAAAGTGAACATGTCCCTGAGTTGGTTTGATTCAAAATGAACTTTGTCTATATTTCAACACCTTATGAAGAAAGCGATGGACTTTGAGATACTTGAGGCGTCATCAATTTTGTTCCTGAGAAAACGGCCAACAATTTCAAAAGAAGCCAATTCAATGACATTTTGAACATTTTCCATGTAAGTTTTTGGAAAGCGGGTCTTGCGAGAACCGTACATTCCACCCGTCATGTTGATGTACTCACTCGAACATTTGACCTGAAAACTAATAAATGATATTAGAAATGGTAAAAGAGTCGTACCAATAATTCCAAATAAAACCAGCAATGAGAGAAGGCGTTTTCTTTGGCACTGGGAGAAGCTTTGAGCCAAATTGCAACAAACTGGTCATGAATCCTCAAATTTAGCATTGGAGCAGTTGGTGACACGTATCTTGTTTTTTCTTCGTTTTCTGCAATGAATTTCATAGCATTCGGCATTTTAAATGGGACTACCAATCATTTGTTCCAGAGCTGTCTTTTCAGCTTGAGCGATTTGAGGTCTTTCTGTGGCTCTTTTATTTGAGTAAGGCCTCATTTCTGGAATTTATTATGACTGACTTCAAGGCTGAAGATGGAAGCTCACCAATGGAAGCGATTTTCAGATGAGTGATGAAAGAGAGAAGAGCCAAACTTCTATCGAGGTTGTCGACATCGCCCTGTAAGACCCGAGAAGCCAGTTTCACCAGAATAGTGAGGCAGTCAAAACAAGCAGCGGATAGGGCTTCTGTAACCAAAAAATAGTTGAATTGTTGACAAGTTTGAAGAAAACCGGTGTAGGGCGGATTAGCTATGAGGGAGACGATTCTACCCAGAATATAGTGAAGGAAGGCACTTATCCTCGAAGGCGCGACTTTTGGAAGGTTCTGAAATAATTTAATGTGAAGTCATACAAATTGAGCATTACATTGAGAGCTTCGATTAGCTCTTGCTCGCTGGCCGGCTTCTCGTTTGCATCCGTAGAATTCAAACTCGAAACGGCAGTGAAAAAATGAGATAGCTTCATGTCCTGAATTTTTTCATAAGACAAACAGAAAAAAAAATGTGTACCTGAGGATAAACGCTAGAGATCACGTTGAGCTGGATGTCAAAAATTGGTTTCCGACCATCGATCCATTTTAAATTCGTGTAGCCATTGTCGGAATCCAACTTCATCGGTTTCTCAATCGAGACCGGGAGCTCAAATCTTCCCGACTCTATCCAACTTTTAGCCTCATTGAACAACGGGAGCCACTGGATAGTTTTGAAATAAAAAAGAAATGGAATTCTCGACCCACGGTGTATCCGATGATGTTTTCCACTGTAGCGTTGTCCGTTCCTTTGCAAGCAATGTGATAGAACGTGAAAAACAAATGATGGTTTTTGTTCAAATCGAGAGGAATCGCCACTTTGTATTCATCATTGTAGTTGGGGTTCCTTCAGAGCCAAATATTGTTAAAAACTGGAAACTTTATAAAATAGACCTGTGATGGTAATGAACAGAAGTTCTCACGGATGATTCGAACGGACCACTGGAAGAAGCGCCTCTGGAGAAAAAAACAGGCAAAGCTCTTCCGTTTGGATCTTGCAACTCGATCTGAATGAAAAATTCTCTGTTCACAATTTTTGTGAAACTAAGACCTTGACGGAAATATTGCGAGAGCTGCCAGGTCGGTTAGGCCAGTTCACACTTTTAGGATAGATGTATAAGAAATTGCTGAAATCGAAATTTTAGTATAAATACTATAGAATGTGAGAATTACGTATGTGTGGTATAAGACGTGAAGCCAGACTGGCAGCTTTCATCTATTTCCATGCACTCTTGAGTGTCGGCGTCTTTGTCCAAATCTGGAGTGGCTTCTTCCAAATCAGAACACACAATTTTATTACGGCCTGAAACATTCATGAAGGAAATAATCGCAGGTAAATGATGAACCTCCAATTTGAAGATCAAGATCGAAAAAGAACGATTTCTTGCTCATTCTGCCATTGTGATTTCGATGTTCATGGCACATCCTGATGATTTCATTTTCAGAAATTCTGTTGGATTCCTTAATTTTCTATTTAAAAAAAAAGCTGGAAAGAGATGGATGCCTGCTTGAAGAACTGCTGGAAAGTCATGACGTATACGGGCAGTTCGTCGACGGATTCGATCGGGTCCTCGTCTTCTTCGACGCCTTCAAGCAGTAGATCATTTTACATTATAATTTAAAAAAACTGACATGGTTGGAGAGGTTGTTGCTTTCTTTTCAAGGTTGGAGTTCTGTTTTTGATCATGGCGCTGGCTGAGGTTCCACTTCCGAATCTCCGGAGTGTCGAGGCGACAGAACTTAGAGTGACTCTATCAGCACTGGCGATGCTTCCACGGTCATCGGTATTGTCATTTCCGGCTGAAGAAACTTGGACTATATCAAATAATTGGAATGACTGTTATCCACACTGAATGAATGAAAATGATTGACGAATTACTTTCGAAGCTATAATCGCTTCCAGCTTTCGAAAAGGGAGGGGAAATCTATTTTTGACCTCAACGGAAATTATTCTCAAAACAAACGTTGCTCACCTACGATTGTCGCTCCAGAAGCCAAGGTGCAAGACGACATCGACATCGGATCCGGCTTCAGAAGATGTACGTTTCCAGAAGCGAGCCTTTGCAAATCGACGAATTGAATCCCCAAAGGCATACGATAGGCTCCTGCAACCTCCAACATTAACAAGGGGTTAGTTTCAACAGATTCTACCCAATCTCCGACAATAGGTTGCGGCTTGGATGCTGAGTTTGTCTAGATTCTTATCATCCTTTCTGCCTGTGTACCGATCACAAGCTTCCGCAGGTTCGCATGGCTCGAGGACTTTTTCGATCTGAACCACATTTCAAAAATAACTTTCTTGATAAAATTTCAGCTTACACAAATCACCAAATAGAGATTAGAAGGGCAGGCTGAGACGTTGAAAGCTGCTCGGAGACATCTGAAAGTGAATATATAAACACGGAGAAGTTATTTCAACCGACTTATTCAACGAGTTTGGCCGATTTGCACCCAGAAGACTCAGCTTTTCGTCGTCAGAAACACAAAAGTAAAAGTTTTCGGTGACTTTATTGTGGCGAGCAATGTCATAAACGGCCATCCATCCAAACAAAGGCTCCACTGACGGCTCGATATTTGCCTGGAACGTTTCATGAATTTTTGAACGGGATGGATAAAGTCACCTTCAAGATTTTGACAATAAGCTTTGGCTTGATGAAATGGTCCGGCGGAGGAGGGACAATTCTCTTCACAACTTTCGAAGACTGGAATAATGCAACTATTTCTGTCTCTGATTCATCAAGACTACCTCCTTTCCAATACTATTGATGTTGAGTAGATGAGAAAGTCGGTTTTGAGCTGTCAGTTCGTTGAAAAAAGAGCCTTTCTCCTCACAGGAAATGTTCTTCAAAATTCGAACTAAAAACAAAGTTTTGAACACAAAAATGAAAAATAACTTTACTGCTATTGCGCGTTTCCCAACCCAAAGAACGTTCAGTAGATTGTGACCCGTTGCTTTTTTTCCTAAACCTTGCTTTAAAAATAATTTCAAAAAAACATAATAAAGGTCATGTTCAACTTTTTAAGATCTGCATGTCCTCAAGAAAACATCATCAAAAGATTTCTTTGTTCGCAATTTTTCGCATTTGTCGCAAAAAACGTCTGAAGATCTTTTCTCGATTACAAAATTTTAGGCTGTGAATCCCAGGCAATGTTTTTTGGAGAGATTTTGGACAGCGGTTTGCAAAAACTTTAAAAAACACCGACCTCCAAATACATGCTTCCTGCCCGAGTTTTCCCTTCATTTGCTGGTGAATTCGCAAAATTTTGCCTTCTTATTGTTTGGAAAACGGAGAACTTTTCAGCATCCCAACGGCTCTCAACTTCATCTGCACTGAAAATACGATACCTAAAATTTCACTACTTTATTCGTAACCGAAGTGATTTCTACTTTCGGATGATGAAAACATAGTCATCTTGGAAAAAGTTGCAGATGTCTCTCAAGTAGCTCGGAGCTCTGAAAAGGATGAATTGTAACGCCAAAAAAGCTTATTCAAACCGTTCATAAGAGTCGTAGTTCAAGTTTTCAGCCCTTTCTTTCATCAGTCTTGTGATTTCCAAGTCGTCCGATGGAAACTCATAAATTCTGGAAATTTTTTTTATACCATAGTTAACAGTTTTTTATCACCCCTTTGAGCTTCTTTTCGCTGATATGGAATAAATCACGCTTGATTTTCTTTGGCTCAATAAAGTTTCAACGTCACACGGGGCCACTGGAGGAGTTAATTTCATCTGAGGATATTCAAATAGAAAAGAGGAAATAAAATAGAGCGAACCTGAACGGATTCGAAGTCGATAACTTTTCCATCAGCGACCCAAATTGTGTTCTGAAGAAAGCCATCGCTGATGATGTGCTTTCTTACTTGTTCAGCAACAATCCTAGGATATCTAGAAAGTTTTAATTTGCTTAGAGATTCATTTGAAACTTCATTCGACGGGTCAGAGTACCCGGTTTGTTGTTGGTATTCACCATGGCACAAATCTTCACATAATCACGTCCTGAAAACTAATGATGAAATTAATCAAAATAAAAGGTAATCATAGCATTAAAAAAAGAAAAACAATAAATCAACAAATTAAAAAAAAAAGTGTTTGCATATAGTAGTTTACAACGTCCTAGCTCGATTGTTCTCCGATGGAGCGCACTTACCTTCTCATTAAATTTCTGTTGTTAGAGATAAAACGTATAAAGTTTTACAAATTTTTTTATAAGCTCAGTTTTAAGCTCTAACTTTTCTTTTTCAGTTCATGAAAATCAGAAAAAGTTGAAAAAACGGAAGCGTTAGGCATTTTCAGAGAAAAATTATGTTTTTGGATAATCTATCAGAGCTTCGTAAACATAAGCATTTTAATAAACTTTCTTCCTGTTTTCTCACTTTCTCCTTTTCAAAAATAACTTTTTTGTGAATGGTAAAACTGTTACAAAATTAATTTCCGGGAAGGGCTCTCAAAAAAGTTTGTGAAAAATTTATTACAAGGAAGATTTTTCAATTTCCGGTTTTTCAATTTTTTTCAGAAAAATTGGAAAAAAATGGCCAGAACAATCTTTGAAGCACCAGATAAAGATCATGTAAGTTTCAACTTGCACCATTTTTTGTTTACAAAAAAATTAATTCCTTAAATCTTCAAAATTAAAGAAAATTCGTTGCAAAAAAAGCTACTTTCGGGTTTTGAGTCCTCACTTTTCAAAAACAAAGCAATTTTTCGGGTTGCGACTCTCAGAATTTTTTGGTAAAATACGGAGTCTTGTGGCCATACTTCAGAAAACTCTCAACCGCAAATAAAATGGGCAAATTATCAAACTGGTAAATAAATAATGACTTAGTTTTTTTGCTCAAAAATTTCCCCTTTATATAAAAAGTAAAATTCAGAAGATCTCTATTTGAAAAGTCCTTAAGTTAGTGAAAGGTCACGTCTGCACTCTAAAAAAACAGAAAAATCGGGCAAAAAAAGTTTTTGCCATATTTTCCATGAAGTCCTGGGATTTGACTCCCTTGTTCAGGTCAGTAAATTTAGTAGATTGCATGTCCATGAAGAATATAATTTCGTTATCAAAAATAAAAAAATACGTAAAGAGCTAAATACAAATACGCCGTGAAAGGCAAGGTTTTTGCTTCGCTTGCAGTTTAAAAACCTCTCCAGGGAATTCGAAGCTCTTCAAATATCAAGTAACCGCGAAAAAGCGCGTCTTCTGATGTTTTTTTCGAGATGGAACTTGGTTTAATTTTTGTTATAGATGGATCTCTCCTTTTGATTTTTCTTATTGTCACCTTGAAGTTGCGAAATTATTTATTTAAAATTTTTCAAAATCACCGGACAAACCGGATTAAGGGCATTCGATCTGTTAAAATGTAATATTGACGAAAGCAGAGAGAAATTTTTCTCAAAACAGAGAAAGTGTGTTACAAATCAAAAAGATCAGAAGAGCGGAAATTAGGCTAAGACTTATTTCGGAAAAAAAGACAGAAATCCCTCTCATAAAAAAGTGCATAAATGTAGTAAAGCTCTTATCAAAAAACTTGAAAAATTTCCTTTTTTTACGGAGTGATTTTTATGAACAAAAGTTTTGGAAGATGAAGTCAAAAAACTCACAAAAGCAATGAGAAAAATTCAATCTCTAGATGTTTAATGTACAATAATTTCTTTTATGAACTATTTGATCGACGGAACAGTATTACAGTCGAAGTGCAAAAATCAATAAAAAGTATTATAAAAAATTACACTTATTTGATCAAAGTCAATCGAAATGAACGATTACTGAGAGGGGATGAAATGGGGAGCTTGACGAGGAATAGCGAGTCCTTCGACAAGAATCTGATCCAAAGTGTTCTGGTAGACAATGTTCTTGCGTGGTGGGTGAGAAACAATAAACGCGGCCCTCTGATCATTTTCCGACAACGGATTCTTGCAGGATGCGTTTGGAGGCCTCGTAGTGATCTGGCGCACGTAAGGAGTCCCCTGAATATCATTGGAGACCGGGTACGACTTCATCCGGAAATGCAGATAGGTCAACATCCGTCTCAGTGGTTCGTTGTGCTGTGGAAGGTGTCCGTAGGCAATACTGTCGCAGTTCTGAAATTAGTTATTTTCAAGTGTTCAGAAAAAACATTGAATAAATTGTGACATGGTAGACTTTTTACGACTTGCGAAGCGCGATGGGTACATTGGCAAGCGTGAAGCGTTGCGTATGCGACGCGTCTTTTGGCGGAGATAACTAGGTCAAACACGCTTCACCTTTTTCTTGACAGTTTTTCGATAATTCCTCTTCTTTTAGTTTTGAAAATATTGAACGAATAGAAGTACAGAAACAATAAAAAACTCATGTTTTTCTGCATGTTTAATGATGACGCTGGACCTCAAGTTTCCCTTCAGAAGGCCGCGTCGCGTACGCAACGCCTCCTCCTTGCCAATCTACCTATTGCGCTTTTAACGTCAGGATAAATCGACCATACTCTCCTCTTTTTTTTACGCGTTTTCAAGTTGAAAACCTTTCAACAAACCAAATTCAACTTGTAAGTTCAATTGGGAAAGTAACATATCCGCCAGTAATAATGAAAATTTTCCTAACTGGATTTAACTTTTTTAATCGAGGGTCAAGAGAAATTAATTGAGTTTCGTGTTCTTTACTTAAAAAAACAATCTGTTCAGATTTGGAATGTCGAGCAGCTTACTCCGCCCCAATGCTACAATATCTTTCGAGTCAATTTTTCTCCGCAGATGATGAACCTTTGTTGTGGCTCCTTTTTTTTTGGCTTCTTTTTGTATCTTTTAGAACAAAAAAATCGACGCAAAAAGTTAGCTGCTTGACATTTAAAACCTGAACAGACTATAAATTTTCTCATTCAAAAAAAGCTCACGAATCGGTAGGCCAACTGAGAAAATACGGAGAGGAGTTTGGTCGCAATATGCTTGCGGCGATACGACTTGGAAACGACCAGAGCTCTGAGATGGAAAAGAGACTTTCCGTCAAGGTTTTCAACGACTCGACCACAAGCAAATCCGCAAATGTAGTCACACTTTGAGCTGAAAATTACAATAAACCGTTCGATTTTGTAATATGTCAAGATTTACTCTGCTACTTGGGCCACAATTGTCAAGGGAGCCGACGATGCAAAGTCTTCGATTGTTATATCTCTGGTCATTTTCCTGACGTCTGGCCTTATTTGCGCCCCAAATCCTATTTCAAGACTTTGGTATAGCCTGAAAAAAGAAAATAACAGATACGAAAATCGTGTTGAACTGGCTTTATGCATTGCTCGAAATCGTTAGCTGTGATGGGCCGAATCGTGACAGGATGTAAATCGTCTAAGAAATCCATTGCGAAGCCGTCAAAAAGTTGCACATTGAACAGTGGCAAGTCTAAATACATTAGTTCGTCATCATTGGATTAAATGCTAATTGGAAATTATCAAAATCTCGATGCACTGACCAGTTGGAGCTGAATCAGAGTACAAAGGATGGATGAAGACCTTGTCCTCGTCATCGAAAATGACGACGGACTCAAGAGGAGCGCTCGGACGCTCAACTGAAAGTAATTTCGGTAGTTTGATCGTTATTGAATAAAACTTGTTGATAAATTCATTATGACACAATTCATTAAAGCTCTGGTGTGTAAAATCAATCTCTTACCTGTTTGAATGTAGGAAAGTGGCTGTCCGAGAGCGTCATGATCTGAAAATAAAACTGTATGCCCCTTGAAACTGTATAAAATGACATACCAAAAGGAGGTGGTCTATAGGAGAAAGCCTCCTGACTTTTGCTTCTCTTGGAATCTTGCTGAGGTTCGAAAAGAGAACCACCGATACTCATTTCTAAAACTTTATGATGACGATTTCATTGTTAAGTTTTTTCGTTCAATTTTTATTTCATTCAAAAGAAATCGTACATTTGGAGGTCGAAGAAAGATTAGGTAGCTGGATATGATTTCAAATATGAAGGTTATTTTGTTTAATATCTGATTTTTTAATAAGTATGTTTTTTTTGAAAAAGAAGTATGTGAAGTCTTTTCGAAATATTGAACCAAACCTGGGATCCAGTCAGTGTGATCGTCTGTCAATCCACTAGCCAGAGCCTGGCCTATGACTGCCGAGAATTCTTGCTCCCGAGGCGATGAACCTATATAGGCGAAAATTACAATTTAGAATATAATTGGAATGAGGTACTCATCTAACCTGCAAGGTCCAAGTCAGAAGCACGTTTCCTGCAGTTGATAGCGAGTTCGCAAGGCGAGTTGTTTCTGAACTCGGACTGGAAAGTCGGGTCCTCGCCGTATGACGAACAAAAACCATCGTCAAGATCTGTAAATTTCCAGAGATTACAAGAACAAAAAAGAATAATAGGATTAATTTTTCAAGAAAACCAACCGTTTTGATCAAAAGGAAAAGAAAGGGATTTCCAATTTTCAGGAAGGTCCACGCTTGTAGGTTCTACGGTCTTCTCGATGATGGCTTCAATCGTGCTAGGAACCTGAATTCTGTTAAGTTTACACTATATAATTTATATTTATGCTAACCTTCCTTCCGGAGAAGTTTCCTGGCTGCGAATCAGTGTGTTCCATGACTGTCCCAGAGAATGCTTCAATATTTCAAGATTCAGACGGTAAGAAATACGAAAAAAAAACTAAGAAAGCGACACGTGGCAACGAAAAAGATTGCAAAATATTAGTTATGAAGAGAAAGAAAATTCTAGAGGCTTCTGAGCGGTGACACAAAGCTTTTAGTGGCTGGAGTGATTTTAAAAAAATCAATAGGAATTTCAACATGCCATTTCTGGCATCAGAAATAATGAGAAAAATTTTTTTGACATGAATACACATATAGCGGAAAAAAACTCTAACCGAAGTTCGTCGCAAAAAAACTTACAACTGAAAGAAAAATAAAGTTTAAGGTTTTCAAAAAAAGTCAGAACGAATTTACAAGAAAAAAAGAATATTAGACTTATGTTTTTTTCGAAATTTTGATCAGGTTAAAAAAATTTGTTAAGTAACTCTTCTTTCTGTAATTTGGGTACTCACGAACTTAAAAACGTTTTTCTCAAGGATCGATAAACGGAAAAAAAGTATGGAACCAAAGTTCCAGATTGGGTTTCTGAGTGTGGTCACAAGTACTACATGAAATGCTGAAATATTCACTCAAGGTTTTGTCTTGATCCGCCACTTTTTTGGGTTACGATAGCAAAATACAAAAAAATCTTTCTTTTGTCTCCCTGGTCCAAATCGCAAGAAACTTTTGTCAAACAGAAGCCACGGACAAACCAAAAATTTCCGGATGCGAAGTTTCTTTAAAGTAGTTTTTTTCGATTCATACCAAAAAATGTTTTTCAGAAAATAGTGATACTAAAATTCGATATGATCTACTACAGTTCTATAACAGTAAATCAAAAAAATGTTTCATCTTATTGCTGCAGTAGGAAAAAAACGAAATCAGGGACCAAGCAAAAAGGTGTAAACAGTGAGAAAAACTAAAATCAAAAACTAAAGCAAAAAGTGTTATAAAAGCGCAAGACGAAATTTTTTTCGACGATTTTTTTGCCAAGATATAATCGATCTAATAGTTTAGAGTTTTCTTTTGTTACGGCGTTTCGAAAATTCTCGCGTGGGTTGATTTTTTTTCTCACGATGGTTTTGTTGTAAACAAACTTTTTGTATGATTGATTTGATTATTAATAATAGTTTTGATGTATTTTCTTGCGTTTCAAGTAACGAAACATTCATTTTCAAAAGTCGAGGGTTTCTTTTTCGGATTATTACTGCTCGACTAATTTAAAAAGCTTACAAAAAGGATGATTTGATTGAACTTTTTGATTGAATTTGATTGAACAGACTTCACCAAGCACAGTAATACTATCGAATCAGATAAAACATTTTGAACGCATGTACACACTTTCACTAAAATTTGTATCAAATATTACAATTTTTGAATCACATCAAAGTTCTGCGAAACAGTCAATATCTTCATTTCGAAAAGCAGCTGCTGATTTTGTGTTGAGATGGTTTTTCCGAATGATGAGATATTCAGACAGAATTGCATTCGTTTCAGACGCTTAATGAGGGAAGTGTGGGAAGTGAGCATTGCAAAAACGGTTCAAACTGCTGTGGTAGGTAGTTTCAGGTATGAGTATTCGAAAACAAGAAGAATTATCTGCTAAGCGCCATAGTGTACTGAGAAAAAAAGGCTGGCAAAAAAATGTTCAGGAAAAAGCTCAAAAATCGATTTTTGATTTTTTTGTGAAAAAAAGTTTCTTTTTCGCGTTTCTCATAATATAGTGAATAACGGTAGACGTTTTTGGAAAAACGAAAAAAACCGATGAAAAATCAGTTTTTTTGAGGCTTTTCGTACATTTTTCGACAGGCTATTTCGCAGCACCTTTGAACCAGATCTGCGATGCTTACCCCACACATTTTCCTGGTAAGATGCTCTGAAGTTAGCCTAATAGAGTATTTTGGGGAAAAAAAGGGACCGGAGGTCTCAAAACAGCATTTCTGGCACAGCGCCAAAAGGCTACCAAGAATGAACAAAGAAGCCGCACCCGAATAGTGCATGTTCTATTCTGACAGTAACTGAACTCTACAATCATTTTCACAATCATTTCAACACTACAGTTTATAGTTCATTCTAAAAACATACTCAAATCCAGAGGTTTCATAGAAAAAGTTTGAACGATAAAAAGACGAGAAACGTGATAAAATGTTAGATGATCGAAGAAAGAAAAAGACATTCGATATAACATACATGATGATTTGTTTTGATTGAAAAAGATAAAAACTGACGAAGGAAGAAAAAACTCTTGTAAACGTTTTTCTCCTCTCTTTCGAGCTTCTGATTGTCTCCGTTGGTTTTTTGTAAGAATCGATATCGTTTCCCACGATTTTGTACGCTTTGGCGTTGGGAACGCGTAGAATCTGAAAGGCAATGACTTCGAAGTCTTGCATGAATTGGACATGGCAGTAATCTGGAGCATAGATAGGAAGAATGAGTACAAAGGGATGGGTCGAACCTAATTACAAGATGTGTTCGATATGAAATTTTACCATCCTGTTTTACGAAACTTTTCGGCTTTTCCGAGCATTTTAACGGGTCTCTGTACTTTCAAAAAAGACGTTTGTAGTCGTTCTTCTGAAACTTTAATCCTTTTTTTCTATTTATACAATTTTTTTATTTTTTCTCGTAGGATTCAAACATTTGAAGTTCAGAGAAGAGAACAAAAGTCTCTTTGAAAGGATTCCAACGCCAGTTCTCCTGTTTCATCCTTTTCTAAGATCTCTGGAACCTCCATAACTTCCTGCAAGTCGATTCTCGATTCTTGTTTGCATTCAAGATATTGTAAACCATTTATCGATCACAAAAACACCAGAAATGAATATCATAAGGAAAGCAACAGTGTCAACAAGTGAATTGAGGAGATGTACTTTAATACTTCCACATGGTTCTCATGACGTCGTAGAGTTCGTTAACAAGAGCCATCCATGGCTCGACCAAGTCGGCGTCGGCCAGCTTCAATCCGTTGGAGACGTATGCGAAAGAAACGCCGTTTCTCATGTCAACTCGGACATTTTGTCCACCAAATCCGGAGTGGCCGAAAATGCAGTCGTACTGCAAGGTAATAGATTTTTTAGAGAAGACATTTTGCTAATTTTTCATTTCTGAACAAACGACATGTGTTCAACGAAAATTAGATTTCGCTTGATTTTGGACTGAAATCAAAATAAAATTAAAAATCAATACACTACTTGCTCAAATAATATAAAACGTAACAAAAAAATTTCTAGTTGGATTGAAAAACCGCTTCTCATTCGATTTCCTTTTTTTCTGTGTTTTTCAACTCACATAGGGGTTTGGAGTGAATTGAAAGCCGCAACCCTTGTCTTCTTCGTAGCCGATACCATAGTCAAACGCATCAGGAACTTGAGGTGCCGCGAAGTTCTGCCGGAACTCCTTCGGTAACAAAGAATCATCGTTGAGCAGAGAATGGAAATGTGCGAGAGATCTCGCGTTTCCGATGCCCATATTCGATGGCATAGGCACTAGCCGATTTTCCAACACGTTGTACTAAAAGAAAATTTTTTATTCCAGATGAAAGATACCAACACGAAGTAAATGGAAAAAAAATGAGAAAATCTCACGTCATTTGTAGTGATCCACGGGAAGGACAAGTAGACGTTGTGCGTATGTTCGTTGGACCCGGCTGTGAAGCGGCGCATGGCTTCTTTGTTGGTTTTGCCTCAAACAACAATCTCAAGCAAGGAAATTGTTTTCTTAATTGAAGCATTTGCTCAAAACTTCACAAATTAAAAAAATTTCGTCATGAGACCACAAGATGATTTTTTCGAGTACGTATGAACTTTTCGTATGTTCTGTTCACCCTCTTTTTGTGGTCAATTGTATTAAATTTGGATGTTTTTTTGATGAAATATACGCCTTAACTCACTTCGGATGATCAACCAAAGAAATCAAACCTTGTCTCATGACTTCATCGTCGGATAGTTCGGTTAGAACAGCCACGGTGGCGTTGTCTTCCGGACGCTTCAAACCGATCGACAGGTCTTCGATACCTGGAAAGCAGCTTCAGATGATAAACAAATGAATCGATAGACGCTCACCGAATTTTTTCACGATATTCTCTTCGAACACCTGCACGAGGCCTCTTCCCTTTGCATCGATTCTGCGAACGATTTGGTCGAGAAGCAGCCTGAAATTGAAAAAAGAGAATAATAAATTTTAGCAAAAAAGGCGACCTGCTCAAAGTTTTAATACTAGAAAAAATAAAACCATAAAATTTACTCAGAAATAACGCAAATGACTTCTAAACTCGGTTTTCCTACTTGGTCTCTCTGTTTTACTCAAGTGTTTTCTTTTCACTTTTTCTTTTTTCGTAGTTGATTTTTGTAATTTAAGTACCTAAACTAAGTTTGAAAAAGTGATTGTGGTTTGAAACAGCGACCTACCCAAAAGTCAAGGCGTGATAGACTGGTCCAGCTTCTTTGATCGGCGTCGCCGTTTCGAAGTATTTCGCCATTCTGTCGACATTAAGAATGTCTTCTCTCTTAGTGATCACTTCGGTGTACGGTAATCCAGCCTTGAAATTTTGGAGATATTATTCAATAAACAATTTTCGGAGAATTCAAGCTGATAAAACGAAATCATGCTCTTTTTCAGTGGTCTGATTCTATCTCCAAGAATAGGAAGAAATAAGTTTTTCAAGCTTGAAAATAAAGTCACCTGATGCGTGACAACATCCTTGAGCGTATGCTCGCTTTTGCCGTTGGCTCCGTACTCCGGCCAGAAATTTATAATTTTTTCGTCGTAGGTCAACCCGTTTCCGTTCATCACATAGGCAAGAACAACCGATGAGATGCTCTGTAATTGTACGCTCGGTTTTTATATAACACCCCAAAAAAAAGCTGCATTATTCCGAAAAGAAATAATTTTTGGAAAAAATAGTGTCTTTATTTTTGCGCTTATCAGCTTAAGACTATTTTCTATATCTCAAGCTTAATTCTGAAAAGAATAAGGCCCAGTTGGGTAATCATTGATTTTAGCTTGCCAGATGTGTAGGTGAAAGCTAGCTTTATTGAAACTGAAAAAGGGAAAAATCCAGCCATCGAAATAAAAATGAAACTTTTTTCCAAACTTCGGAAAATTCAGAAATTTCTCTATATGTGTTCAACTACACTTTTTTGAGACCTTTTATTGGCAGCTACTCAGTTAGATACCCGATATCCTCATTATTTCTCAAATTTCACAATGTTCATTATTTTCCTAATTTTCCTCAAAGCCCATCTACCTTAGTGGTGGAGAAGAGCACAGAAGTTGTGTGTTCGGTCCAAAGGACCTTGTTCTCGACGTCAGCGTAGCCTCCGTAAAGGTCGACGCAAAGTTCGCCATCTTTGAAAACGGCGAAAGAAGCGCCAGCCGCTTCCCAGCCTTTGTCGAAGTTTCGGCTGAAATTTTTTTTCAATTTTCAGAGACAATTTTCGCAATGATTTTGGATGGTCAGTATAATTTGTTTTCTTATATAGAAAATCAAAATTTCGAAACCGTATAGGACAAAATTTCGGAAGGGCAAAAGTTACAAAATCTTAAAGTTTGAGAGTTTCGCAAAGTTATAGTCCTTTATTGTTTTAAAACTTCAAATCTTAAGAAAGTTTCAAAAAAAGTTTCTAGAAATGTCCAAACCAGAGTATTTTTTCTTAAAAATTTTTGTGGAAGTGTACTGAAAGTCTCACCAGAAAACGTCGAACAACGGCTTGAAGCGTTCATCGACACGTCCTCGAATGTGGTGCTCTTCCTTTTCAACAGACTCCAGTTTCACGTCGATTTTTTTCACCGGACCATCGAGCCATGTTTTGAACTCATCTCCCATCATCTCGCCTCTATTCGATTATTTCACATTTGGAGTTTTGCCGAAAGCGGAAGTAGAAAGCGTTTGGAAAAGACTTCTGGGCGGCCGGAGAAATGATCGAGTCAGGAGGGCGCAAGACAAAGATTTAAGCAGCGAGACGTTTTTGCCTTCAAAACGTCTTCGGGAGTTTTTGGTCGAAGACGTGACGAAAAAAGAAGCAGCTGTGCTGCTGTGGGATATGTGCGCCAGAATAAAGGGGCGGCCGGCAAAACGCCAAGTTTTTTTTGCCTTGCGCAAGCGGCTTATCATGCATGTCGAAAGTAGCGGCCGCAAATTTATTATTCCATGTTTTTTATGCGAGTCGGAAAAAGCATACGCTCGTTTGGAGCTGAACAGAGAGTGTATGAGTCCATTATGAAAAGTACTCTGGGATCTAATTATCTGAGAGTCCCTACTTTGGAGAGTATTTTTGATGAAAAGTGTGGAAGAAACTTCGATTTCGTTATCAGTGAACTTCAACTTTTGCAGTTATTATCATTCATTTTCCAGTTATCCATTCACCCAGCTAATTCCAAACTCCTGGTTTGGCCATTTTTTTTTCTGAAAATACTTTTCTTCCGGCCACGGAAATCAACATACGTGTAACATGAAAATAAGGTTTTCATATTATGGTGATTGCATCGTGCCAGCAGGGATGTATGCTTCCAAACAACTCATATTTGTCGTCTATAAAATTGTATTTAGTTCATAACTTCCATGCTTAACGGAAAGTGCAACTAAAAGTGCAGTTCCGTGATATATAAAGACCTAATCAAAATACGAAAGTTTTTTTATTGACTCAAAAACACTGAAGTTATTTTTTTCAAATTTTCAACGTTTTTTTCTGTAGCTAAGAACGAAATCCAGTTAAATTGGACCAGACAATTTTATAGTGGAACTATTTTGCAAATAAGAAAAATTTTGAAAAATCTAACTTTCCTTGGTTTTGGTTAGAAAATGTTCTATCGTTTTGTCAAAAAGCCCAGCATTTATATTATAAGATTATCTTAATTGATTTTTTTCGACCTAACTAAAATTCATATACTTGTTCGAAGGTCTTTATGAAATTTTTCGCAACATTTTTTTACTTTTAAAAAAAGCAAAAATTACAGTGAATTTTCTGAAAGTCTATATAACTATTGCAAATTTTCTAGATGCAGTCAAGGAATTGAAAAAGTCCTACATGGGTAAGCTAAAGGGAATAATGATATTAGGAGAGAATATATGTTCCCTGAGAGGGGCGATTTCTTCCCTTTTATACACTTTACAAAGTGCAAGGCCGTGTTTCTTCGTAAAGCAGAATTGACAAAATTTAATTAAAAGCTGATGTTTGCTTAGAAATCAATAAATTTTACGCCTGTCTCTGAAATGAGCTCTACTTTTTTTATACAAATAATTTCTAAAGAAATATACGACTCCTTGTCAAATGAAAAATCAGTGAGACTGAGGAAAATGATGTTTGCTTTAAGTCATTAATTATTTCGCTTTTAAAAAATGATTCACATTGTAATTCTCATGTGATTCTACAAAAGCAGTTGTCCTTTTCCCAAGATAATGGATAGCATAAAGGTGATTTCCATGAAATGATTTTTCATCATAAAGTATATAAAAAAAGATTTGTTTTCGCTCAGAAAATTTCGTACCCCCTACAAATCAAAAAAGGCAACCGTTCTAAATTTTCTGGTTAACTTGAAGTGATGAATAAAAACAAGAATGTTGATTTTTGCCTTCCAAGTAATGATTATATCACATCTCAGCTTTTTCAATATTTGCAAATCATTGCATGAAGTTGAACCACAATTAAAAAGAAAGGCTATGCGAAGTGGGACACGGTTTCAAGTTACACATGTCGACGTGCTCGATGCCCAACAATTATGAGAACCAAACAAAGAAAAAAAACTCCGAAAAGGCAATGAAAAATCTTAAAAATTCAGTTTTAAGAAAAACCTTTTACGCAACTGGGGGCCGATTTCAAAGTCCTGAAGGCTGGCATGAAACAGCCAATATTGAGTAGGGAATGAAATCTGTTGACGCCTCAAAAGTTTTTGGAAATCGCTGAACATTCAGACTATGTATAAGAGTTCCAAAAAAGGAAAAAGGGGAAGTTAAATGAGAAGTAGGAAAAAACTCTCATTTGCGTTGAATTTCCTTGTGAATCGCTCAAAAACAAGTTAATAACTTTGTTTTCAAAAAATTTGAAATTAATTCAACTGTCTCGTCCAGTAGAAAAAAATGCTTTGCGTGAATTATATTGAACGTCTTATTTTTGAAGCTCAGTGGAAAAGCGGAAATAAACCCAATACCATCTTATCCTGAACTAAAAAAAGCGTTCCAGACAAAATGAACTGATTGTATGTAGTTATTTCAAACTTCCAAAAAATCGAACACGAGTTGTAGTTTGTTCTTTTTTTTCAGAAAAACATAAATGTAAAACAAAAGATCGAGAAAAAAAAAGAAACCGAATAGGAATCGCCGGGTTAATGTACGGTCAATTGAACAGGAAACCCGATTTGAGGTTAATGATGCGTTGCAAATACACTACTGAATAGTTTTCATCTTTTGTTGAGAGATCAAAATAATGAAAATAATTCAAGAAACTACGCTATTTTATTATATTATGACGCTAAAAAAATGTCCGATCGAACTAAAAGCTATTCCATAATGAAATGATTGGCAAGACACTCAAAATAAAACCAAGAAAGTAGACCCGAAAAGGTTCGGATGGGGGAATATTTTGCCAAGACGTTTTCGAATCCCTTGAGCCTTTTTTGATAAAAGCTGCCTCGATTCAATAATTTATCATGTCAAAGAGAAAGACGTAAGCTCGCAATTTTGAACGTCATATGAGAAAATCTTGATCTTGGATGCCGTTGAAACCTTTCGTAAATTATGAAACCTTGCAGCGAAGAGTTTTACATTGAGTGTCTTCTGATTAAATAACGTTTATTTATTTTTTGAAATTTTAGAAAACAGAATTGAAATTTTTTTTGGAACGCCGGAAAATTATCTTGATTCTGCATAATTTTATCTTGATTCTGTTATCTTGACTCTGCAAAAATGTACGCAAAAAAATAAAAAAACAATATTTTTTGCCAGTTTTCAATAAATTTTACAAATTCCTGAGCCATTCTCCTTCCAAGTTAAAACTATGCTGTTTTCAATTTTTCAAAAAAACACTATGCGTAAAAATTAAAAAGAATCTGAACAAATTTTTCTGAAATTTTTGAAAAAAACATTAACATAACATATTTAATGGTCCATTATTCTCAATTCGTTCAGTCAAGATTAGGTCAAATTTTGAAATAAAAATTATCATACTAAACCGAAATATTTCATAAGAGGACAAAGGGCAAAAGGATCGAGCTTTTGAGACAACATTCAAGTATTATTACGCTTTATGAGCCAAAAGTTTGAATGACCGAGGTTGACTGCGTCTGAATGCGGCTACAATCTATTTTTAACTAGGCGAAGCCAGGATACAAACTGACAGCGGAGACATCAGAATAACTGGTTTGAAAAAAACGTTCCTAAATTGATTTCACAAAAATGGAAGACCCTCACACTTTATACAGATTTTCGGTGAGTTTTAATTATTTTCTTCTCCGTTTTTCAACCAATATTGCAAATAAATGCTGTTTCAAAACAAAATTAAAGTCACCTAGAGCCTATTATTGTTGGTTTATTGCAGCACGGGGGGCAAGAAATATCTCATGGATCTTATGAGCCCCATAAAACATCAAGACCACAAAATCGGTAGCGAGAACACATTTAATGCGCAGGTAGGTCTGGACACCTGGAGCATTTCCTCCGTTTTTTACTAATTTTTTCTGCTTCTACTCAATTTCCATGGAGACTCGACTAGCTACAAACATGTCTCGTAAAAAGTCTGGAACTTTGGTTGGGGAAAAATGATAGCCGGAAATTATTTTCTTTTGTTAGAGCATTTTCGCAATTTTTCGTAGGCAGTTCGTGAAAAGTCAAACAAAGATCTTCTCCTCGCGCTTAGATTTTCTGAGAATTCATAAATCTTATCGGTTATCTCCGAAAAGTTAGCTTCTTGTCACTATGAAGATCAATGGAACCTTTTTTACGCTGAAATGTTCATTCGAAATTTTCCAGCTGCTTTTTGTCTGATCATGAATCAAAGGTTTAATGGCAGATTTTTTTTTTATTGAGAAAGTTGCTCTAAAAGCGGAGAGTATTCTAAAAATGCCGTAAAGTGTTGCAAGAGAGGGAAAAAATACTATTTTTTGCAAGGATCGTTCCTACGAGCGCAAACGAAAAAAATCGAATCAACCGGTCGTGGGAAATTTTATTCTGGACATTTGGGAACGTTACAGATTTAGGACAAACACGGCGTCTGTTGTAAAAACATGAGAAAGCTGGATTGAGTGTCTGAAAAGTGACGCCGAGACTGATGAGAACTTTAAGTGTTTTGTCATTAGCTTGCGAAAATTACCTTAAATATTTTGAAATAAAAAACAACTTTCAAATAAGTTTGAAGCGCGGAATCTGCCAAAATTCTGATATTAAGGGCAAAAAGCTGTGAAACTTTTGAAAATCTTCAAAATTATGTCGTCATCACTTTGCAGGCTTCGATCACAGCCAAAAAAGAAAGAAATCCAAAAGTTTTAATAAAGCGTCTTTGAAATATCTCCAAACTAAAAAAACACATCTTAGGGGATTTAGAAGTGCACAAAAAGCCATAAAGGATATTTCTTATCGAGACGGTTCTTAGGGGCGCAAACAGAAGAATCGAATCAAGGCAACGTGGGAACTATCATTTCGGACATTTGGGAGCGTTGTATCTTTCAAAAAATAATGGCGTAGTGAGAACGAAAGAAACATCATGGAAAACTTTTGATGAGATCGGAAGTTCTGTGAACAAGATATAGGTTTAATTTTTGGGGATTTTAATTTTACGGCGCCTATCAAATCTAAAATCATTTTCTCTTTGAAAGAAGCCTCAACCATTTGAAGTTCTGATCTCAGTTAGAAGCATGGAGAATACCAAAACTTGTTGTTCAGTTGAAATAAAAAGCTGAGCTTCAACTCAAGAATTTCAATTCCGTCGGTGAACAATGGCGGATTCTGTTTACCAGAGCTGAAGCTTTATAATTTCAAAATGAGAAGAATACGAGTTCGTTTTTTTCTTTCTTCTTTGAAAAAAATGACGTAAAAATTCGCAGCTGCTTAATTTTAGTCTGAAAGAAAGAGCTTTGAAACGGTTTTTTTTTTTTTTTGAACACTTTTTGATCGTTTCAGGAGTAAAGCATTTGAATCTTTATCACAACTCACTCAGAATCTATTTTAAAGATTTTCTTTTTCTTTTTTTGAGTATCGAAAGTAATTTATGAGTCGTTCTACAAAAACCAAAAATTTATTAGGCCACCGAAAGTCTCCAAAGACGTTTGGATTTAAGGACAGACCATTAGCGAAACATGAAAAAAAACTGTAACTAGCAGAAAAACTCAAAACTCTCTGCGCACAATGAAGGTGAAAGAACACACATTTTCTGTTTCCGAATGCCTTTATATGCAAGCACACGGCTCTATTAATCTCATTTTCTTTGTAAGTTTTGCATCAGAAGCATTACTGCAAATTCAATTATATTAATGGTTCAAAGAGACAGGCCAGCCGCCTATCGTAAACATTCAAAACGATATGACATGATCAAAGAGAAAATGCTCGAAAACAACGCTCAATCGAATCAATCTCATACAAATACAGCTGACTCATGGTTGGCTTGAGCCATCGAGAAAAGGGTCTTAACACGAAAAGAAGAAAGCTGATTGGCTGAAGTAGAGTGCAGACATGCCACAACCTTTAGCGTCCCAAGCTAGCCGTGAATCGGCTATGGTTGAAAATCGAGGGTTTTTTTCGTAACTGTTTTTTATTTTATTAAAACCGAAAAAAAAAACTAGATTGTTCAATTGAAAATCGAACGGAATTGTTGGAGGTAGCCGATTGCCATCGAATTTGCATTTCAGCCCGTCGTTCCTACCTTGTTTCAAGAACACCAACTGTGTTTTATTGACATTTTCCCAGTAATTTGATTTGTGCTTGGGAAAGTACGAGAAGGTTAGGGCGCGAACTAAAGTTCCAGTTAAGATCTTGATTCTGAATCTTGCTTTTTTCTTTTTTGGTTTGACGCCACGAACAGAACAGCGAAAACGATTCAGATCCAACGACAAAAATATGCTGTTTGTTTTGAAGATTCTCGTAGAAATGACTCATTTCAAATATTTTCCTCTCAATAAGTCTAAATCAGTTCTTCTTGCAGGTAGAGCAAATTTGGGGGTCACTTGGCGGGTACGAATGGTTTGCCGCAACAAACGCTGGAGCTCTCCGCTCTCCATTCTGATATTCTTCGTCCGCCTTCCTTTTGATGGTCGTTTCACAGAAGGTTTTTTTTTACTTTTTTTGTCTTATTCCCCCTTCACTTCATCTGTTCATGACATTTTTCACAAGCAGCTGACTTCAAAAATTTCCATGATCATTTTGCTGTTATCATCAAAAAATTCAAATTCATTTTAAATTCAAATTTAAAGGTTCTATCGGAAAAATGTCTTTGGTTTATCATATTTACCTTCTAACCATTGTGTATATTTTTCCGTCGTAAACTTTGTTTTGAATTTGAAGAGTACTTTTTACAGAAGCTGGATAACAAACCGTTTTTCGAAGGGTCATTCGTTTTTTTCTATATCAATCCTTGATGTAGAGGGCAAAGTGAGAACATTTGGTAAATATGATTAAATGATAATAGTTTGCAGGATAATACACATCAAGAGAGCGCGAAGCTACCCGGCCTTCCAACTGATGCAAACGTCAAGCCCGACCACTCTGCCGGCGACCAAAAGCATCGAAGGGCCTGCACGATGAAAGGCAGTGTTCCTCAGTAACAAAATTTGAGCATTATTTTTGTTGAGGATTCGACGAAACCATTTTGTAGGGTGAGTTACAGCTAGGCTCTCAATAGCATGAGGGAAATTCAAATATGGATATAATGTTCGATAATGACGTGTCACAAGCTATGAAAAACGCAACCCTTGCAATTCATATGGACAAAAAGTTTTTTTCGAATAGTTGAAATAAAAGTTTTTAGTATACACTATCCTAGCACCCTTGGATTTTCAAATGAATTTACTGTTTTCAGTTTGAAAATACGAGCAGCTCATCTTCCGTCCTTTCATTTCGGACGCTGTGACTCTTTCGCCGCCACATACATTTCAGACTCCGTGAGCTGAACGAGTCAGTTCATTTTTATATGTTCTCCTGATATTTTAAAACTTTTAGGCCGGAGACAGAGTTTCAGTCGGATTTGAGCGGTTGAAATGGGTGTGCCGATAAAATATGAGATGTTTAGCTCGAAGCGACTTTAGTGGGACGATAGAGAAAAAAAGGTAAATAACCAAAAAAAAAATTTGAAAGTTATCAACAGAACTTATGACAAAATTTAGAAAGTTTACTCTTCGATTTTCTTAAAATATATCAATTTAAAATCACGATGATTTCTATTGGAATGTTCTCAATGTTTGAAGTCGCGTTTTTTGGAAAACATTAAATTAACTCTTTCAAAGTCAAACTTTCAAAAAAATTTAAGGCTTGTTTTTGAGTCGTGAAAAATCAATGAAAGAGTCGCTCTGTTTAAAAAGATCTGATGTTGAATAGTGAATGGTAAAATGACGTTAAATAGTTTGGGATAACTTTCAGAGGGAAGGAAGGTCCAAACATGCCCTGCGAGAAGAACGGCAACCTCGAAGATGGATTGGATGCCGCCTGACGAGCATCTGCAAAGAAAACGTAAGTTTGTAGAAAGTTACGAGAAGAGTGTTAATTTAAAAAACACTACTATCATGATGACTTTACATTTCAGATCAACGAGAAAATCGAGACGAATCCCTCCGTCGCAGAATCAGATCTGACGCGAGCCGTTCTGCCTATACGACTGGACACTGTTCGCCGGTCGACCAAGAAGGAGCGACGGCTGCCGCCTACCTGGCAGAGACTGAGTCGATTTTTTCGAAGGAGCCCGATCAAACTCCAAGAAGTGCCGATGTTTGGGTAGAAAGGGCTCTCCTGGTGAGATACAGTATGCGAGAAGCTGAGTAATCGCTCCGCATACTGTACCAGGAGCCTGCTCGTTAATGGACCTTTTTGGTCTTTTACAGTGTGCGCTGAGCTGAGCGATCGCCCGCACACTGGATATTTAAATAGTCCTGATTGTTCTAGTAGAGCTGTTTTCCATATTTCGTTCGAATGAGGAAATGCAGGGCGCTTCATAAGAATAGGACATTTCTAAATTGCGCATTTCCAGTCATTGGAAAAAAGTAAGGAATTTTCTGCCAGCGTACGATTCTTGGGTGTACGAAAAGGCTTATCTGTGCAAAAGAGCTCGGATGGAAATGCGCAATTCAGAATTTTCCTGTACCTATGACGCGCGTTGTAAGTAGCCAATCCGTCTTTGTATTGAGACCCCCATTAAAGCGTGTGCTGAGCTGATGAATCGCCGCACACTTTATCCATGATAGGCTTGATTGTTGTAGTAGAGTTGTTTTTCATATTTCTTCTAAATCCACTGCTCATCCCCATCCGAATTGACCTCTCAACTGGAAGTGTATGCAGAGCTAAGCAATCGCCCACATACTGTGTAATTAATTAGGCATGATTGTTGTAGTAGAGTTGTTTTTCATATTATTTGGTTTCAAAATGTTTTCTCCAAAACTTGTACCTTCTATTTTCTCTCGAATAAATTGTATCTTTCAGGCCACCGTGTATGAATTTTCTGCAGAGTTTATGTCTCATGATGAAATTTCAGAGCACGTTTTGTTTTGGATGGAAACTGAAAAAATCGAAATTTGATAAGCATACTAGGCCACTTGCACCCCTCAGAAATTAGACGCCCACATTGTGACCTTTTTGGAGTTTTTAAATTTTTGAAGACTGTGAAATGATCCACTGGGCACAAGGAATGTAAAAGGAAGAAACCACATCTTAGCTTTGTACCAGTTGGAACACAACATCTCAGCACGTTTTTTCCGATTTTGTGGTACGGAAGTTCCGCGATAAGCAATAAAGCGTAGATTTTGAATCAAATGATGCATAATAGCGAGTTTTCTTCAAAAAATTCTTCAACAAAAATTTGTAGTCAATTTTTCCCGGCTTGTAAAGCGAGGGAGGCAGGAAAGGGGCCAAGACCCGTAGCGTGCGCGTTCGCGGTTCTTGACACAAGTTCCATTCAACCAGCAGCGGCTGTTTGGATCTCGTTTATCGCTCTTTTTATTTATTTTTCAATTCGTTCTAAATTTTTCAATTGTGCTCCAAAAAAATAATAGGAAAGATGCAAAAAGAGCGATGACTGAGCTTTTCAAATAGTCGCCGGTGGTTGAATTGAACTTGAGCCAAGAACCGCGTACACACACGCTACGCGTCCCACATTATTATCCACCTTTCAAGTCGGAATGGATTGACTATACAAGCCGATCCGCATATCTATCATGTCAACCTAATAAACTGTTTAACTCGAAAAGTCATGAAAATAATGCCCTTTTTTCGTTCGCTCACCTCAAACCGTAATATTTTCAAAGCCACAATTTTTCGTCATTATCACCAAAAACTTCCATAACTTTTCGTCAAAAAGTGATCAAATTCAATCATGTTAATGACTAGAAAAAAAAACCAACACCCAAACAGCAAATCTCCAACGTAGGTCAATGGAAAGGGAGGGAATGACAAACGTAGAATAACAACATGAAATTTGCATTTCGACCCGCCGTTCTTCGTTTCACAAACACTGACATCGTTTTGACGTTTTCCCAGTAATTTGAGGTCTGCGCTGAGAAAACGACAAAAGAACAAGGTTTAAAGTAACATTTTTCAGCGAGTTATGGCCCTTTATTTTCTTACTTATCGTGAGCAAGTGCAGCTGCAGTTTTTTTTTACTTCAAATCGCTCAGTTTGTCTCAAAAGCTTAATAAATTGCAATCTCATGAAACGTAGAAGTGTGGTTTTTGTCGTTCTCAGTGTTCATATCTTATTGCTTCGCGGGAATTTCTGCTCCTCAATATTCGAAAAAGCCATACAATCTGTTAAGTAACATAAAAAGTGAAGATTTGCGCAGATGTAAATCCTCTTATCTCTCAAGATTGAAGTGTTCCGGGATAATATATATATTTAAATTTGGGAGTCTCTACATTTTTTTTTTCTGAAGCGGTGTATGTGAATACCAAAGGCCGAGAAATATAAGTTTGGTCGCCAAAAAAGTTGGAAGAGTTTCGATTTCTTCTTGATTTAAAAAAATTCGGAATCAAAAAAATAAGATCTATATCCTCGTTTACCTGGTGCACTTTTATTTATTTTTTTAATTTGCGAAATTTTAACGTAACAAGACTCTTAAATCAAATAAGAGGATTTCTTGAAAGATGTTGAAAAGTTTCTGCAACAAGCTTTGAAGGATAAAATGGAAAAAAATTGTTTATTTTGATTTTGCGTTCTCTATTTTTTTGAGTTAAGTTGCGTTTTCAAAGTTTTATGAGTTATTCGGCGGCTTTGCAGCAATGTTAGTTCGTTTCAAAATAACTCAAACGCACCCCGAAATTATATGATGTATTTTTTTCTCACGCTTCAATGAACACCATTAGAGCGAACAAAATGCGAGAAACAAAATTTATAATCTCAGAATAAAAAGATCTTGGAAAGAGTTTTGAAACTGATTGATTAGCCACGGGCGAAACTCGTGACATTTCCACGAATATGCTAGACCACGCTTTATGAGACGTAAAAGAATTATTTATTTTCTTCTTTCAAGTCAGAGATACATTTGCTTTCTCATTTTTCATTTTTAAGATTTTTTCGTTTTCTAGAAGACAGTTGAAGTAGTTTCTGCAGTTGAAAAATGGTCTCATAAGGCCGTCTTTTACTTTTATCTTTTCTGGTCTCGTAACCGAAAAATTCAAATAGAAATCTTTCAGCCCCAGATCCAGCTTCCCTCTCATTTCAAAATTTACACGAAGGGGATTCGAACGCTTCTCCAACGTTCATTTTTCAGAGCCAAACGTGTCCTTTTTCCACCTCCATTCAGCTCGGAAATTGAATGTCGGTGAGCCAACGATTAATCTTATTCCACATTTTCATTTCCGGTCGGATCTTCTGAAAAAGAAAATGTTTTTTTTTTTTGAAGAAAAGATGTTGTGTCTTGAGACGAAGATGGCTTTTAGGCCGCATCACGCGCCTCCCGAAAAGAATCCTCATGGTTTTTTTTTCGAGAAAACCTCTCAGACGTGAATATGAAAGACGTCTTAGGGGCATTTACATCATTCG
Source organism: Caenorhabditis auriculariae (assembly GCA_904845305.1). Lineage (NCBI taxonomy): Eukaryota > Metazoa > Nematoda > Chromadorea > Rhabditida > Rhabditidae > Caenorhabditis > Caenorhabditis auriculariae. The sequence continues at coordinate 1,989,906 of CAJGYM010000010.1, read as the reverse complement.
CGGCTATTTTTCTTCTTTTCGATAGCCTAGGATGGGAAAAGCATTACTTAGTTCGTTCCCAGAAACCCTGGGAAAAATCTGAAAAGCTACGAATTGTTCCAAATATAGTTCTGTCCATTTTTCTCACCGATTTTTCCTCCTGATCTTTTTGAAACAAATGTCGATGAAAGGGATAGGAATTTCATTCCTTTTTCAATTTTTTTCATTCTTCTTTTTTTATTGAATACGTCTCATTTTTTCTTAAGAAAAAAATCTAATATTGCATCTTACTTACAAAATAAGCTGCGTTTGAAACAATTCAAAGAACGAATAAAAATTATCTGTGTTTCTATTGATAATCTTATCTTTATTATCAAAGTCTCGACGTACAAAAAAACAGCAAGATTGAAATTTGATGGAAACTTAAAAAAATTTCAGTCATCAACTATTTTCCATGATGTTAAAAAAATCATCTTCGATTTTTGTTTAAGCTTGTGCGAGCCTTGGTTTTAAACAATTCGGAAAGATTTCTCAGAAACATTAATGTCATTGAAAAGCCATTTTTTCAACGTTTCTGAATTTATTACGAAACCTCAAAACAAGAAATCAATTTCTCTCTCCCATATTTATTTTAACTCTTCTGAGAATGGCAAGAAAAAAAAAACAGAAGAGGACTTTTGGAAAAACCTCTAACGACCGACTGCATGCGTCTCAAAAAGACATACACGAGCATAAGCCCCGAAAATTGTCACTCACACGCTGAGCACTCATCCCCGTTTGAGAGCTCTTTTTGAGCATCTTGGCATTTTATTTTCTAAACTTTACCTTTTCCGAATGTTTTTTTGAGGTTTTTTGAAGCTGTACTATTAAAAAAAACAAAAGTCAAAATGTTGAATTTCCATGGAAGTTTATTTTTATTTTTTCTTAAGCTTGCTACATAATCTACATACTCAAAAAAACTTGGTAATTTTTTGTAAAACTGATGAATAAATTATTGAGTTCCACCTTTTTGAAAAAGAATTAGAGTATAAAAAACCTTTGACGAAGATAATTCCTGTTTAAAAAGCCTCAAAAACGTTTTTCTATCAGGAAAATAACTTTTTATCTGATCAGGTGTAGTCTTCTACATCCGAAATTTCCTTTTTTTCTTTCTGAATGCGTCGATTCGTTTTCAAACTATTCTTAATGCATTTTCCAAATGGCACGCCATCCCACGCGTCGTTTTTTGTTTGTCTCCCACACTTAATGGGCAACATATGCGTTAACAAAAATTGTTATTTTTTGAATTCGCTTTTTTGAAGCGCAGTGAACCTGAAAAAATGATGGGAAATTGGAAAATTCCAGGTTCGTTGAATATTTCACTCTCATTTATTTGATTTAAACTAAATTTTTTTAAAATTTTCAAAACGATGAACAAAAAAACTTTCTGAATTTTTATTCGATGGAAAAAAACTTCTGTGGTTAATGGAGAAATTTTTTTCGGAAGTCATGACATTTCTTGTGAAAAAAATTTATATGCCTACACGACTTAAGACTCAACGTTCATCGAAGCTGAAACAAAAAAATTTAAAAACGGAATGAAAAAAATTATTATTTTTGAAATAATTGCGTTTGCAAACCCCTCACAAAAACTAAATAGTAAAAATTTTCCCGGGACATGAATTTAAAAACTTTGTGTTTTTTTATTGAGAAAAAAACTCAAAAAAACTGCCCAGATTTTTCTTATGAAAAATACTTTGTTAAAAAGCGATCTACAGCGGACTGTGCAGTAGAGCAAACTCGGGCGCGTGTCTGCGGACACGCGGACTGCGAAACTCTGGACGCCGGGTCGCCTGAGACTCATTCCTCATTCCGCGTTCTTTCGACCACTACTCTTCGTCGTCCTTCTTCCGACATCTTTCTGTTTCCTTGTTTCAAAATATTCAAATGTTCTCTCAAAAAGATAAATGAACAGTTTTTTTATTGTTTTTTTATAGAGAATCGTTAGTTATTTGTTTTATTTTATTATTTCAAAATATTTTTTGTTTTATTTCGGGTTTTCAACGGAATTTCTCAAAAAACACACAGAGTATGGGCATGTAAATACTTCAAACACGAGTTTTTTTTCACTACGATACTTTTGAGCTGATTTTGACGTTTTTTAAAAGAATTCAAGTGGTTTTTCTTCCATTCAAATGAACTTTACAGATCATTTTGTGCTTTTTTTGAAATTTGATCGTTATCAAGCAGAAAATGCTTCAAATTTTATTTTTTAAACCAACTATCCTTTTAACATTGAACATGAGAAATTAGTTTCTTTTTTGGTTATCGTTCTGCTACGCATTTTTTCCTCAATTACACTTCAGCATTTATTTTCAGCTGGAAGCCGTTTTGTTTGTTAAGTTGCAGTTGTGACACAATGTCTGACATCCCGACAGGTAGGAAAATATCATCTTTTTATATTTATTCGAATGATGTTTCAGACAGTTACAATCAACAAACGGTTGTTCCGGAACATGAAACTCCACTCGTACCCTTTTCCAATTCTATGTTGGTTGAAAAAGATGGAATTGTTTTGAAGAGGTAAATTCAGAGCGGTCAACAATAAATTTTCATTTGCCGAACCTAACAGCCCCAGTCGCGGAAGTCCCAATTTCAGTAACCCCTCCACACCCAAGCGTGCCAATTTTGGGTGAGTTTTTGTTTCGGTTCAATTTTTGGTTCACTGAGATTTCGAAAGTGTAATTGCAAAAGCGAATTTTTCAGAAGAAATCTCTTATCGGGAAGCATCCATTCAAGAACACATTGGCGGGAACCGGAAGACCAACGTTTTAAAACTGTCGTCCGCGACCCTCCTGGGTGAGATATCACAATAATATCTTTTTGTTTAAAGTATAGGATTGCCATACAAAGTTTTCGAACTATCAAAAAACCATTTGAAACAATATATATCGTTACCAAGACGGGAATCATACAAAGACATGTGTATTCTTTTGTTGCAAAAAAAAACTTCTTTTTAAATGGAGACAAAAATATTTTATTGTCTCAAATCAGTGGTTATCAAACAAAATCTTCTACTTGAGCCTACTGATCATAATCTATAGTTGATTCACGGCCAGCTTGGGACTCTAAAAGGGCGTGTCCTGTCTTCGCTCTCCACGAGCCAGGCGCTATCTCGTGCATTATCGTGTCAGGACCCGTTTCTCGATGGCTCAAGCCACCCGTGAATAAGCTATATGACTGCTGATATTTTTTTTTCGAATGTCCATCTCTCAATGAAATTTTTTTCAGATACCGTGAAGATTGGGATTTGAAGGATGACGATTTTGATCTGTGGTCAACCTCTGATACTTCTCGTAAAAGCTCACGGAGCGAGTGAGTTTTCTTGGTAAATGTGAGAAAAAAAAATTGTTTTCAAGGTTTCGACAGAAACAAGACGGGTATTCTAGCGATGAGAACGAATCAGAAGAAAGCGGTCTAAGAGTGAGACGAGACCCTTTTCCTATTTGAAAAATAAATAATTTCAGACCGAAACAGATGAATTCAACTCCTCTCTCAAGGCTCCTTCGAGAGGAAGGATCGCAAACATTCGTCGAGAAAGTAACTGCTCAGCAGATTGTGAAGTGAGTTTTTCTGTTATTTGTTCTTGATGAAAAATGATTTTTACAGGTTGCGTACGAACGACTGGTCAGCTCCTCCCAAAAGGTGTCGACCGGATTTGACGATATTGTCGTTGTTTCGGAGCACCCTGTCACGGTTTGCAGTGAATATACTGGTTCTGACTTCGATCACATTGCTTCAGGTGCCGCCGAGCGCTTCGGATTCGGCTCGCAAGAAGAACACCGCGCCCAGCGTTGGAGAACCCATTTCCATCCTGACCAACGTTTTTCTGGCTCAGAGCTGCTCGCCAAGTCCTACCCGTTCACTCGAAAACTTCAAGGTTTGATCGAAAAAAAAAAATGAAGATTGAAAGTTTGATCGAGTTTTGCTGCGCCTTGAGTCACAATCTTTAGAAAACAATCATACACCAGATAAACTACTGATTCGTTTGCGCTTCGTTTTTTTCAATGCAGAACAAATTTTCTAAATTATGCAATTTATGGTACAAAAAAAAATGTCAACAATGAAAAAGATTTTCCCGTTGGCTCTGAAATTTTTTGCTTCAAAGCATTCTACAAAAAAAGCCTAATGAAAATTATGTACCGTTTTAGAAACGGTTGAAGCTGCTTTTTCAAACTTCTAGCCACGGCATGATAATTATACGACTTCATCAAGTAAAAAAAATTTCAGCAATGTTATTCCCCATCGACGCAACAAATGGTCCGACCCAACATCCCTTATTCTCCTAGTCCTCAATCGAGTCCAACGAATAGCCCAAGCGCAGCACATCGATTGACCCTTGGGTACTCGAAATATCGACAAAAAAAAAATAAAAGATTTACAGAGTCCCTGGCAGTCGAGCCCCAATAAAAGTCCGGAATACTTTAAAACGGAAACTGACGAGTCTTGAGGCTGAGGTTGAAGCTAAGAAGTTGTTTGCTCCCAAGGGAAGCTCCTCGCCTCTTGTAATGGACTCTCCAGGCGATTTTTCTATATTCAACCCTCTGCGGAGAAACGTTTGGTACGTGCCTGCTGCGACAGTAGCTGGACATGAAAAGGTAACTGTTATGAACTGTTAAAAAATTTTCGATTCCTTGAGCGAAAAAGTTCTGTAACTATAAAAAAATGTGAAATTTAATGAATGAGGTCAGAAAAAAATATTTTTAAATATTCTGGAAAAACATTTTTTTCCATTTGAAAAAAAGTTTCAGCCTTACGAATGTGGCTCATGAAGTTAGTTTCTATTGAATATTCATTGAGTCGTTTTGTTTTAGGCAAAAAACATGGATATTACAACGAATACATTCGGAACCTCTGAACGAAATGGCAGTGGTCTGATGGAACACGACGGTAGAAGTCGCGATACTTGTTGCAAGTGCAAAAAGAAAAGAGACCGATCTGCTCCCGCACGGTTGAACGCAACTGAAATTACGGTAAGAAGGAAAATGGCATAAGTTGAAAGTGCAATGGGATTTTCAGTATCCACTTGAGGCTCTTCAAAATTCTTTCATTCGTCATCAATCCGAGCCGCCAATGCTAGTACCTTTTAGCGAAGAATGGAAAAAGCAGTATAGGGAGATGGTGAGTAAGAAATTTCAGCAAGAAAGCAACAGGAAAAATCTGCAAAAATCTTTACTCATGTATATAATTCATGTGGGTAGTCATTGCGGTGCGTTCCGACGTCATTTCGATAAAGAAACGCCTTCTTGGAAATCATTTTCAGAAATCTTATATGAAATACTTGAGCAAGTTTTTCAAATTCATTTGATGTGAATAATTAATATTTTAAAACGAGGAACATAACGAAAATCAAAAAAATGCAAGCATTTTACTGATCGGCTTTGAAGCGAAAGCGTTCCACATGAACTGCAAAGACGGCGATCGGCATTTCAAACCTAAAAAGTGAACTGTGTTAGTTCAAATTTGCTTTCCGGTATACGCAATATTTGAAGGCCTGAAAAAAATGGTTAGCTTAGAAAGAGAGGAAATAATCTCTGCAATAGAAAAATATCTGAAAAATATTAGAAAAAATTTGTGTATCAAAGTTTACACTTAAAGACCCCCAATGTCAAGTTTCAAAGTCATGATTGAACTAACCTTCTTTCTGCGATATCTTTGCTGAATTTTCAACTTTCAGCGGGTTCCCCGTGTCGAGCCCCCAGATGAACCGGGAATGTTTACTTCGGCCTGCTACTATGTCGCTAACTCGCCGCTCCTGCCATCTTGTGAACTCCCGCTCTGCGCTCTCTGTGAAGCGTCGGAAAGGGCTGCGCTGGAAAAAATGGGAGTTCAAGTGAAGCCGAATTTCTTCTCCGACGACCCGACCATCGACTATTCTGATTTTTCCAATGCAATGCCTGCGGAATACAAGCAATGGAAGGATTTTCACTCACGAAAAATGATAATTGGGCCTAGACCAGCTTTTCAAATCGAAGACAAGAACATGCAGAACGAAGATGAATGCATCTAATCATTACTTATTGTAAAAAAAATCGTGTCGTATATTGTCATCGACCCTACTGGTATCGATTTATATAAAAATCTCAGTCATTGAAAAGCTATAATTTGTTTTTTCCATCCATCTTCATACCTATGTATTAACTTTTATTACGATCGGTATTTTAACCAGTCTTTCCAAAATTTCTTTGGAATGTTATTCATATTTGCAATACGGATTATTTGTTGTGAAATCATGTTCTCTTTTCCAATGAGCTTTTTTCTGTACCATATCAATGATCATCCTACTGGTTGCTCGCCCTATCCCACGTCACGTTTTACCCGACGCAAATGAATATTTCCTGTAAAAGAAGTTTACGTGTTAAATCTGGTGTTTGAAGCTAAAATATATATCTGTTTCAAGTTAATTTTCAAGAAGAGAAAAAGTTCAGTGGGTAGGTCATGCGAATTTTCGTTTTTCTGGCGTTGATATCGACAGCTGATGCTGCTCGGAAACGTGGGGTTCGTTTTTTATTTTATTGAGTCAACCGTTTTTTTGTCTAATTCAAACATTCTCTAGCCTCCACAAGTTTCCGAGCCTGTCGTTGTGGTTGGCGGAGGTCTTGCCGGATTATCTGCGGCTCTCGAAGTCTTAGATTCCGGATCTAAGGTTGTTCTTATCGAGTCTCAAGCCAACACCGGTGGAAACTCGGCAAAAGCCAGCAGTGGTTAGTGGAAATTCACAGACTATTTCACTATTTGTGCAGAAATCTCTGCTGATGCTCTCAAAGATTTAAAAATAGTCCGAAATAGTTTTTTTTTTTGGAATTGTCATCATGTATTTTTATTTTCCTTTGAACACCAAGAGAAAGACTTTCTCAAAATTATTTGTTCATTGAAGTAAATATTTCAGGTATCAATGCATGCGCAACGGCCGCGCAGAAAAAATTGAAGATCCGAGATTCTTTCGATTTGTTTTACTCAGATACTCTGAATGCCGGTGATCGACAAAACGATGTAGAGCTTGTCGATGTTTTGGTAAGAATTTCAGTTTTTGTGAAAACTCATGGAACAAGATTTTTTCTGAATTATCACTTCTTTCCAGGTGCATAGTTCAACAGATGCAATCAAATTTTTGGAAGAAAGCGGCGTTGATTTGGGCGACGTTAATCTTTGCGGAGGACATTCTACTCCCCGTACTCATTGGTACAGTTTTCTTCGTTCATTTATTGAATTTCGCACAGTTTTCTACTCAAACCGTGATAAAAAAAAAGACGATACAATAATTATTAGACTTTAAAGAAACATTTTTTTCGGGCATACATTTAAATCTAAGAAAAAAATTTTTGGTAGAAGGATAAGTGTAAAGACTTTAATAAAAAAATTTTTTTCTTTCATTTTTTTCTCTTGCAGGGTTCCTTCACCAAAAGAAGGAAAACCAATCCCAGTCGGCTTCGAAATCATGAAGAAGCTGCGTGCCCGACTTGACGCGATTCAGATCGACCGACCAGAAGACGTGACCATTTTGAACGGAACTTCGATGACTGGTCTTGTCTCTTGGAACGAATACATGACCGGTGTCAACGTCCTTCTGCCCAGCGGAAAATCTCGTTTGTATAACCTTTTTTGCATAGAAAAGCGAAAAACTTTCAGAGGAAGTTGCTGGCAAGGCTGTGATTTTGGCCACTGGAGGTTTCGCTTCTGACAAAAGCGACGACAGTCTTTTGATCGAATTCGCTCCCGAAACGGTTAATATGATTTCGGTTTTCAAACACACATTTTTGCACTACTAGAAAATCTTTGTATTTTTAGCGCTTCTGAAAAATTATTCGCAAATGATTATGAGTACTAGTTCGAAGAAAATCATTTTGAAAACGTTATCTGCTGCTTGCTTTTTACCGAACATCTCTTTCCAGATTAAATTTCCTACGACAAACGGAGCATTCGCTAAAGGAGACGGTGTAAAGATGGCGCGAGCAATGGGTGCCGCAGTTGTCGGAATGGAAAATGTCCAGATTCATCCGACCGCTTTTGTCGATCCAGCCGACCCCAAAGCTAACACAAAGTTTCTCGCTGCCGAAGCTCTTCGAGGAAAAGGAGCCATCATGGTTATTTTTCACTCAAACATAATCCAGAAGTCATTTGCTCGATTTATATGAAAGTTTCACTGCAACTAGCTTCAATTTTTGAAATTCATGCTTTTTTTCCTTGTACTAAAGACTGTTACGTGAGTTTTTGGTTTGAGAGTAGAATAACATTTTTTTGTAATTGAAGATTTTTATTAAAGCCGGAAACTGTGCAAATTTTATTTTGTAGTTGCTGAAAAAATTTAATTTATGTTAATTCATCCCTTATTCAGATCAACATGGACGGAAAGAGATTTGCAAACGAGTTGGGTCGACGCGATTATCTCTCTGCCAGAATCACAAAGGGATGCAAGCCGATCGATGAGTTCCAGGTTGGTAAGGGCAATTCAAAATTTTCCAACAAAAGCGCAGCGCAAAATATCAAACATTTTAATCAATGCAAGTTAACGTCTGTGAGGGCCTGGCGGTCAGAAAATTTGAAAATAAAAAAAGCTTAAAAGTGTTTTATAATCAAAAAGCAAAAACCGAGATTTCGGACATTTTTTTCGCCTCTTCTTTTTTTGATTTATTTTTTTGAAATCAGTTTGAAAAATAGCCGGCCGACCCCATGAGACTTTTTTTGAGCATGATTTAACTTTCTATTATAACTAGTTTTTTTAATTTTAGGGCGGTTCGGGTGGACACAGTGCGGCCATTATGTTGATGAATGATGAAGCCGCGGATTCTTTCGGACGGCCAGCTTTCAACTTTTATCATCTCGTCAAAAAGTTCTTCAAGGTTTCTATTTTGTTCTGAACTTTTATTCACTTTTTTTTTTAGAAGTACGACAACTTGGCTGCCTTTGCCAAAGCAGCTAATATTGATGAGAAAACCATCGAAACCACGATTAACGAATACAACGAGCTTGTCGGGTCCGACGACAAAAATGTGCATGTGAGTATAATTTTTTGTTTCCAAATTAAGAAATTCTCCTACAGGACGATTTCTCGAAGACGGTGTTCCCGGTCAATTTTGTCGCCGATCAGCCAATTTACGCCGCAATTGTGACCCCGGCTATTCACTACACAATGGGAGGGCTGAAGATTGATTCTCAGGTACTGAATTTGGGAAAAATTGAGAAGGAAAAAAAAATGTGTTCAGGGCCGTGTGTTCAACGATTTGAGAAAGGAGCCGTTCAAAGGTCTCTTTGCTGCTGGAGAAGTTGCTGGTAAGATTTTCAGTCGGTCGGCCTGAAATTTCAGCTGAGAATGAGTTGAAAGTCTGAAAACTTTGCCCGGCCTCCTCAGAGGAGCTGTGAATTCAAGGAAATTTTGGAATGTTCAAATTTGAATTAAGGCGGAGTCCACGGATCAAACCGTCTTGCTGGAAATTCTCTGCTGGAATGCGTCGTTTTCGGAAGAATCGCCGGAAAGAACGCCGCTCGCACCAAATACGACAAGACTGAACTTTAGAAACCTTTTTTTCTATTTTTCTATTCTTAGTTTCAGTTGTTGATCTATTTATTCCTCATTTATCTACAGGTTCTTCATAATCTATTCTGTTTCAACGGTTCATCTAGAGTTTTTTATTCACATGTGATGAATACGGTTTTCGAGCATTGTTCTGTGGGTAAATGGGTTTGGTTTTCAATGAACGTGTTGATATAAAGGACATTGGAAAAAGGGTTGCTTGTTAAAAAAGTTCTCAAATGCAAGAAAATTGTCAAGCCATTCGAATAAGACTGAAATAATGACAGACATGCAAAATCATGCTGGCCGTCACAATATAAATCTCTGATGACAGTCTTTTTTTTCTGCACGCCACAAAAGCAAAAAGTTTGAGACGGAATGATAATATGAAGCAGATTCTGAAGCGAGTTCGTCGAGTTCTCAATAATAATTCATCATGTGCTGGTTCTACAAACCGAAAACAGAAAACTTGTCGTTGCACCAAAATTTCAAACTTTAGAAAAATAAAAACTGCGCAAAATCAACTGAATTGTTAAATAAACGATATCTGTCTGCGCATGTTCGTTTTATAATGGCGCCAAGCTCTTGTAAATCAACTTCTTTTCCCGTTCCACTGTTTCAGCTGGATTTCTGTGACAATAGTGTTGCAATAACAATCACAGTAACCGATGAACATGCAAAATAAAAGTGACCAGATTTACACGGTTCAACGTCCACAACAAGGTTATAGTATACACTCCACAATTGAGAATTCATTATGCATGCTGCGCCGCCGCCACGGCTTAGTTGAGATTTCTGGAATTTGCAAATTCAGACAAAAAAGCCAAAAAATGATAGAAATACCTGTCGATTCATGTCACCTATACAAACAAGAGGCTTGATGGCCTTGTCGGCGACGCCCCATTTTGAATGGTCTTTCGAGCTTTTGAATTTCTGTCCAAGCACTTTTACCTCCCTTACGTCGTGCGTCTAAGAAATGTGCTATTCAGGAACTTTCCTTCTTCTGAAGAATATACCTGGCTTCTAGCGGCACAGGTAGAGTGAAGATCGTCGCCGCTTCCATTCAGCCAACTTTCCACAGCCAATGTCACTCCCATTTCTTGGGAGATTATGTCGTTCCAAACATCTCAAAAAGAAATCCGCGGGAATTTATTTTAAAAAGTAGTTACCTTACCTCCGTTGAACTTTTTATGCTTCGCGCAACTGAATATAGTAGTGCCATCCCGAGTGACCAATCTTTTCAAAGACTTGAACTCGGCTGCTGATTTTGAAAGGGATTGCTTGGAAATGACATTTCTAAGCGTTGGAAATCTTAAAAAGCTGATTTTTTAATTTTTTTTTTTTGATTTTTATTTATTGCCTTCATGATTACATTTATAAATATCTTCTTAGAACAATAAGAAAGATTAAAAAGAGAAAAAGCCAGTTTCAACTCGAATTTAACAAAAAACAATTTAAATTTTTAAATGAACAATTTTTGCGTTTTCAGATGCGCTCCTTGTCTCTTTCTCAAAAAATTAACCAAACCTGTTCGCAAACTTGTCCGGCAAGTTGCTTGAATAAGGCGTGACTTGCATGAATCGCCATTGTTCAGCGATATCACTCAAAGAAGCGACGTTAAATGAGAGGCACATGATAGTTTGCCCGTATTTTTTAGCCGTAGAAGGGTAGGAGTAGCCTGCAATTTTCTTCTCAATCTGATTGAACTTCGGCCTTGATGTTGCGCAACTTTTTGAAGGCGGGAAGTTGGGAACACTGTGAATGATCCAGAAACCGGATGAGGAATCGAAGAGAGCGATGCCCTTGGCGTGGCCTCGGTAAGATTCTGCCTTGCCCACTGGGTCGTCGTCGCTGTACATTATGTGAAAGTCATCCTGAATTGGTCATTTTTTTTGTTGATTTTATCTTATATCCCTAGTACTAATTTACCTTCTCGAACTTTTCAGCTCTTTTGCAGTTGAGACCAGACTTTTGACTTTCTTTGACTAATTTTTTTTTTCTACATCTAGAACATTTTTGAATTCATCAAGGCGTAAAAAAAATTAACTGTTATTCAAAGAATGAAGTGCTCGTACGTCAAGTTTCAACAAAAAGATTTTTCAATCAACCCATTATCTCAGAAAGTAAACTTTAGCTTCTAAAACATCTGGCGCGACTTGTCACAATTTTCAAATTGTAACCAACTTTTTCAATAACCACTAATCCAATTATCTGAGAGTTTCAAAAGTACTATTGGACTCATAAAAAAATATGTCACTAACATTGATCAGGAAAAGTTTAGAATGGTCCTTTATGCATTGTTTTCGGATGTTCCGAACTTAATCTCTCTTCAAAAAAAAAAAATGAGTTTGCAAAATCAAGGAGCCGATGATCGGAATATTTTTTCATTTTTTTTTATTTCTCACCTTGATGGCTCTTTTTTACAGAATGACCTTTTCTATGGTTTTTTCGATCCAATAAAACTTGTCGCTTTTGTAGATCTGTTTGATGGTCAGGCCAACGCCTCTATTAGGATCGTTAATGTCCGTCTGAAGGGTCCAGTTTATATTGTTTGCGTCCAAGTAGGCGTATTCGTTTCCCGATTCCCATGTTTTGGCGATTTGCGGCAATTTGTAGACGATGAACCTAAAAACTTCAGAATAGGGTTGGAATAGAGAGGATGACTCAGAATAGGGATGTTTTCATACACCTCCAAAACGGGAAACGTTTTTCTAGCCATATTAGTCAGAAAGAGATTTTTTCCATGGGGTTCAAAAACAGTAAAAATTACACTAAAAAGCAAAAAGTTCAACTCTGTTCACTATTAAAATCTGTTGAGCAGAAAAAAACCCTTTTCATACAAACTATCGAACTTTTCAAAGATTTTTGTTACAAGGGCAATCAGGGAAAAAAACTATAAGTGGACTATACTTATTATTAGCACTTTTGCAATTTAAAATAGCTTTTGAATATACTCGAGCGCCTGGTTTCATTTCCATGTACTTATTCAATGTTTTGATAGAAAGTAATCGGAAGAATTGTTTACCAGTCCACGTTTTGACCTTGCAGATCCTTGCAGCCGTTCTCGCCTTGTGCGTGGAAGACCAAAGATGCGACGACGAAAAAACATAAAAAACGCATAGTTTGGCTCTAGAGACGGCAAAGCGTGAAGAAATACTGCTGTCGTGAAGAAGAATCAATAATTTGTTTGGTTTGACCCCTAAAATGACGCTTCGCTTCTTTTTGGGTGATATGAAGTCGATGAATGGCGCGTCGGAGACGTGACTGTTAGTATCAAAAATTTTTTGAAATGTTTCAATGAGAAAATGTAAGAAGATTTGTGACTTGAGAACGAGGATCCTTCAATCCTTCACAAATTAAAAAAAAGGCGGATCATCTTTTATCGATGCTCGAAAACTTTGAGATACACACATCTTGAGTTTAAAAAAACTCAAGATTGGTCCACATCTTATAATAGGAAAAAAATTTTTGAATGTCTTCGAAATATTTAAATTTTTTTCCTACCTCGTTTGAGATTTTTTTTCAGCTGAGCTCCAAAAAGATCTGTTTTTTTTTTTGCAATAACTTGACAGTGGAGTTCTCCAACCTTTTTTTCTATTAATAACATCTTTCCTTCCTTTTCCAAACCTTTTCTCCAAGCTAACAAAAAAAACTGTCGGTTTTTTTGAGAGTCTTTTAAATCGCTACTTAGGCAAACTATCACTTTTTTTGTTTGAAATAATTTTTGAAACCTTTTTGACCTTTTGCCAGATTTAATATTCATATCTAGCCCAGATCTCCCTCAATTTTGAAAACTGGTTATCTTCGGCATGCTCACGATCTATTGTTTTCAAGGCCTATCCTATTCGAAAATCTCGATCCTGACAATTTTGGGCCTGATTAACTTTTGGTCGACAATCATTGCGAGAAAACCTGTTATCGAAACTTGCTTTCACATCCCACCGTTACGTTAAACACGGCTGGAGGTCGTCTTGAAATGATTGCGTCGTGGGATTCTTTAAGTCTTATTCAAATTTAAATTTTTATTCTCTTTTCGTTTGCGGCTACGTTCGTCGCCACCTTCACAGTTTCTTTTTTTATTTTTCCAGGTTTTATTTTTGCGTGTATGTGAAGTTGGACAAAAATGTCGCTCACCGTTTCGATGGAAGATACCCAACTCTTCCCAAAAGACAACATCCTCAATTTGGAACATGTTCCGAGCTTTGAAAACGATTTTGAAGCATTTAGTCAAGTAAGCAAAGCTTTGAAAATTCCAAATCTTTTGTTGAACCAATCTTTTTGTACTTTCTCGATTCTCATTTGAAGTTTACTGATTATGCAAAGTCTGAAAACCGATGAATGAAAAAAAAAAAAACGAATAAAACATGCAATAATAGTTAGAAAATCCTCAGAACCGAGATACTGAAACCTTCTGAAAATGTTGAATGATCCTAAAGATTTTTTCAAAATTTCTTAAAAAAAGGTGAAAAATGATTCTCTTTTATTTTCTCGACATTTTTCCATCAGATCGAGTTTCAGATTCACTTTTCAGATGAAAACTTCGTTGGATAGACTTTGGTGGTCACGGTTGGTTATTTCTGTGCGAGGATATGTGATAAACTACGTCCACTCCAACGACAACACTTTGTTTCACTGTGATGACGCTTTCACGATTATCCATCGGTATTTGGCCGAAACTTCGAGTGATGTTGATTCGGCTCACAAGGTCACTTAACATCCGACTCCATTCAATTTATTTGCTTTTTTCAGTATTTTGTCGCTGTGGGCGCAATGGCTAAGGAGAAGGATCTTATGCAGAGACTTCTGGCAGTGGCAATGAAAAAGCCGATTTCTGACAATCCTCTGGATAATGAAGAATTTCGGACGTGTTTCGAGCAAGTTTTCGGAAAGATAAACCAAATCACCATTCAAATTTCCATCGGTTGGTTTTTTTATGAGGGCTGAAGAGATTTTATGTTCGAAAAAACTGCAAATTTTCGGCAGTCAGAGAAAACCATTAGTTTGGCTATTTCGGCAAGTAAGTTTTCTACTTTTTTAGTAGGTAGTAGGGAAAGCTTAAAAAGAAATATATGAAAAAGGTTGAACAATTTTACAAAAACTGGGTTTTTTTTTTTTAAAGTTTATATAAGCATTTTTCTACTTTATCATCGAAATGAGACATTTGTTTTCATATCTTATCATTCCCTTCAAAATTCGATCTTATCAGAACAACTTCCGGCGTACATCGTGTTCGCGAGAGTCTTCTCGATTCTACAAATGCGATGGAAAGAAGAAAAAGCGAAAAGAAGAGGAATCCGGTTTGAAACTGATCCTGAATGGGAACCTGACGAGAGAGTTGTTCTATTCCAACAGTTTGGCAGTGGTAAGTTGATAAAATCTTCGAAACATTCAGTTTTTAAACTCTTATTGAAAAATCAAACGGGCTGCTTTCAGGAAATCGAACATGGATTCTATTAGATTTTGATCGTTATATTCTTGCTCAATGGAAACCGAACGGAACTTCCGTCATCTTTGGCGATAGATTTGTAGAAAAGGTTTGATAAACTCGAACTTTTTTTCACATCTTCAAATTCCATATCAGAAAAAGAGGTCTGGATTGAAGCTGTGTGCAACATGTGGGATGCTAGAACAACAGGTGGGTTTTTAAATTTCTAACATATTTTTTTATTCACCGCTTTCAGGCTTCTCAATTTTATATCCACAACGATCAAGCATTTTTGCTCGAAAGAATGTTTCGACTCTGTTGCACAACAATACCGTGGCCCAACAGTTGTCCAATTGTAAAGCATTTTTTTCTACAATTTCGTGACATTCTCAGGAAAAAAATCAAATATTCTCACGAGAAATTTTAAACTTTGATTTTCTGCGCTTAGAATTAATATTTTCTTGAAAAAGAGTATTTCAATTCTATCATCCTTTTTTTCGAAATTACAAAGCTTTCTGTTTCTGAAGCATGAAGCTTTTAATGAATATAAAAGTTGATTCTTTGAGATTTTTTCCAGGCATTTTTTCAAATGCAGAAAAATTATTTTCGCCGAATGCGCAACTCCAAAAAAAGTGCGGTACGCGAAATTCTTCCCATCTCTGTTCATTAACGGTAGACTCCGGACTTGTCGAGTGTCAAACTATGTAAGATCCTTCCAATTGACTTCTTTTCATTTTTCTCTATCTTATTCTGATGAAAAATTTTCAAATTTAAATACCATACAGCGTTTTGCGCGGAAGTTCTCTGTTCCATACTTCAAACATTGTACAAATAACCGATGCACATACACTCACAAATCATAAATCTTTATCGACATGTCAAGGAATGTAAACGGAGAAAAATGACACGCAATATTTGAGGCTCGAGGGTAAAGGCAAGGGGGCATCATACCGTAGTCTGCTTAATAGCTGTAAAAGGTTCGCGTTTGAGATTTAAACTCGCCGTTTGGTGACCGCGCTGGAGGAATATAGGAGCCGTGCTCAGTGCTTAGAGGTGGCAACTGGAAAAATATGTACTTATTTTTGAGTTCGACTATTTTACCTTTGCATAAGCGGTTCCCATTGGCGAAGACATGCTGTCCAAGTAAAGGTGCGGGTTTTCAATCTTAGAAAAAGAATAAATTATCTGATGAAATTCGAGCCTCCAGCTTGAAAATCACGCTCAAAAGCTCAAAGAAAACATCCCTACGCAAGATTAGGAAATTAAAGTTGTAATTCTTTGCAGTATAAACTTCCAGCGACTCTGCTCTATTTTGGGATTCAGCGCAATCGCGAAAAAAAAATTAACCTGTTGAGCTGCTTCATATCTTTCCAGAGTATCTGTTTCTACAAAGAAGAAGGTGTAGGTGATCAACATAACGGCGAAAAGAAGAGAAAACATGATGATCAACAACGACAATCCCGCCAAGTAAAACGAGTATCCATAATATTTCTGAAATGTCCGATCTTTGTGAGTCTTTTTGAAATAGTCTACCTCAAACGTGTTTTTGATTCCGATGAGATATTTGGACTCCAGCATCTCGGCGTTCACCATGAAGACGATCAAAGAAATCGATAGGAAAAGGCCTTAAAATCAGCAAACAATGTTATGAGAACAGATAAGTTCACCTGCAGCAAATGCAAAGATAGCATTAACGATCGCAGCTACACGAGCTCTTGAAGGTTTGAAGTACGAAACAAGAGCAGAAAGAGTTGTAAAAAGCAAGAAAACCATCGCGCAGACGTTGAGAATCAACACGGCGTAGTGCCAGCCTGTTAAGTTAATATCGTGTTGAAGAAGTAATAAATAGAATACCAAAAAAGTAAGGCGTTCGAAGAAGCTTCTTTCTACAATCTCCAATGAGAAAGAAGCGGCAAACATCAACCTGAAAAAAAAAGTTTGAAGATTGCTTATCGACCAGTTGGATTCCGATTATTTCTCCTCTTGTTCGGGATAATGTTCGGAAAGTTTTCCTATTTTTGAGCTCATCAGTTGTTTCAAAATGAAGAACTTTTGCCTAATTCATACTGGAATGGGAATTCTTTGAACATGCTCGAAATTGGGGAAACTCACTCTTTCATAATAATTGATGAGGCTGTCACTGAAAATGTACCAGCATTGAGAAGCTCCAGGGCAGTACAACCACAGTCCCGATTGAACATATCGATCAGCGTCCAAATCTTCAGCTACCTAGAAAATTTCATCAAAATAAAAACCCATCTCAACATTCCTCACCTGCCAAGCAGGTGTAATTGTTGCGATAAAGAGGAAGAAGTTGGCAACAAAGGAGGTCAACGCGGCGCCAAGTTGGCACTTGGCCAGCCGCGTTTTGAATTCAAACATTTCTGGGACAAAATTTTGTACGCCGGAGAAAAAAAATATTAGAAGTATTTAAGGTAGAGGTCAAGAACTCATGACTTTCAAAACGATAACCGTAACGAAAATTATATTTGGAATTATTTTATTAAGAAAAAAGACATCGTTCCCGTGAGTAGAAAGTGAAATTGAAATTCCTAAGAAGGCACAAGCTCGGAAACAACACAATAAAATTAGGTAAAGTAGCAAAGGCCTTTTTTCGGATTGAAATTTCGTTTCCTATATTAAAAGGTGAGCTGTTACTAACTTGTAACGTTTTGCAGGCTCTCGCAAAAAGGCATTTGAAAGATGAATATTTTGAGCAATTGGAAATCAATGAACTATTGATTACGAGATCAAGGAACAGAAAATTTACAAATAATGAAGAAATAAACCCGTAATTAAGAAGCATTTGAAAAGTTATCTTATCATGGTTACTCTTTGTTTTTGAGGTGCCGCGGGTAAAGATCTCATTGCAAATCGGTGTTCCGATTCGAAATCTACAGAACCGTTCGTGCTTTGAGGCCAACTGCTCAAATGACTTGAGGGCGCCTGGAATGGAACATTTTGCTAAAAAATGTAGAACGATGGGTGTTATGAAAAAAACACCAGCGAAAATTTAAACGGCGACTTTTCCGATTTTTTCATATCGCTAGGGAGCTTTCCGACGGCCACGAATCCCTTTCCGACATTTTTCCCTTATGTTTTTCAGTTTATAAAACATCTATAAACATTTTTCCCTATTTTTTTTGTGTTTTAATCATGAACCAACTACCTAGTATATATAGGAAGATTTAAAAACGAATAATTTATCGAGAAAAAAAATCGTAAAAAGATTCGTCGGAAAGGTGGCCGTCGGAAAGTTCCCTAGCGATATGAAAAAATCGGAAAAGTCGCCGTTTGAATTTTCGCTGGTCTTTTTTACATACCACGGAACGATGAACTCACTCGATAGGCATTTATTGGTTCGGAGCTACCGCCAACCCATCGATCTTGGGTCAATGTCCTCGCCAAGTGGACGACTCCGACGACGGTTGCGGCAACGTAGAAAAATGTTCCCACTAGAGCAATGTAGTAGGAGTATCCACGATGTTTCTGATCAAAGAAAAATGGAAAAAAAAACCGAGAAAAATGTTAGGAACCTCGTAGATACCGCTGACAGAAACGTGATAAAAGCGATATTCCACCATGTAAGAGAGGACCGCGAACGCCACCATGCTACCAACGCAAAGAATGGCTAAAAATAGGTTTTTTTTCATCATTTGAAATGATTCTCAGGGATCGTTCAGAACATGGTATTATTTTGATAAGAGGAGGATTCGAGCTTAGTTTGGAATTCTAGCAGAAAAACTCAAGTAAATTATGGGAGTTTCAAGATCGTCGTTCTAATAGCACGGCGAAAAAAGAATAAAAAAAGAAACTGGTCAATTGGTTGATTTCAAAAACTCGGGAAAAATAATGAAACTCACTGCAAATTACAAGGAAGCAGAGCTGCAACCCATTTATAAATTTCCGGTTCCCATGGTAGGCGGTAGAAACACAGAAAACAACCATCGAAAGTAGCCCAAAAAGCTGAGAAGCAATCAAAACGTGTAATAATACCCTTTGCCATGCTAAAAGTTAGATTTTCCCCTTTTTCAGATATACATTTTTCACTCACGATAAAAAGCAGGAGTTCTGAAGTTTGCAACTTCAGCACTTGTGTAGAAATTGTAGTCATCTTGAGAAAACGTGTAGGTACAAGTGTACATTCCGTTTGGTCTGAGAAAAGAAACTCATCAAACGAAAATAAATGAAGGATTACCGCGTTTGACAGGCCAGCCACAACCCGCTTTGTATCCATTGCCTGAGTTCACGAGCATACACAACCTGGAAATAAAAGAAGTTCTCATGAGTAGAACTTCATAAATATTGTTATTTGATGAAATTCTTTTATTAATGCTGCCTCCAGGGAAAAGGTTCTTTTTAAAAAAAACTTCTCAAAACGATTTCAAAATCCAATTTTGTCAAGAAAAAGCTTGGCCGGATCTTTTAGTTTTAAATAATAATCTTTTTGTTTTAATGAACGTTGAGAAATGGTTTTCACTTTTGAAAAATTATTAGAATTGTCAGGCATCAGTATTTTTATTATATAACTTCTGATCGAACTCGGCTATTCTGAGAACTTTTTCAATCAACGAACTTTGAACTAAAAACAATTCTTAAAAAAACTTCTAAAAAGTCACAATGATGTGTTTATTTATCCAAAAGCCCAAGTAAGAACAGTTTCCTCAGCGGTCGTAATGAAAAAATAAGAAAAAATAGTGACCTGCCAGGCGGGTGTGGAAATGGCCAAAACGATGAGCAGAAAGGCGATTATCGAGATGACGACGGTACAATAGTTGAGCGGCACAGGCATGTGAGTCTCTGTAAGTGTCCTCTAAATAACTAAATAACAACATTTCGGCCAAAACAGACTGGCGTGATTGAGAAAAAAACAATTTAATTATACCTTTCCTCTTCAGTTATAGTAGTAGCAAAAGTTTGGTCGTTGACGTTTTGAGGCAAAAGAAAGAGTGAGGAAAATCAAAAACCGGTCAAGGTGAGGAGACGACCAAGACGGAAACTCGACTTTTATGGTAGGAAATTTAATCAAAATTGAAGAAGAGAGAAACAATTTCACTGAGACTGTTCATGCTTGATTGGGCTTTTGGACCAGCTTTTCTGCGACATCTACAGCTCTCTTGAGAACTGAACGGCTCGAAAAAATGATAGGATAAATGATTTTTTCTTTTTTTTTTCATATATTTTCATCAGAATATCATATATAAATCTCGTAAAAATTTATTCCAATTTCTCAGATTCCACCGTTTAAACAAAAAATGCAGTGATTCAAAAACATATTTTCAACTCAAAAAAATTGAATAATTTTTTTGGGAGTCGACTTACGGCCACTCGACTCAGTCACTGTATCAAAAATCGCTTTTTTCGAACACCAAAATCGGGAAAAAAAAGTTATTTCTGGAGCTGAGTTTAATGATTAATTGAAAAAGGGATGACTTTGTTTTTCAAACTTTTGGAGCTATTCTAATCTCATCTTTTTTTCTCAAATTATTTTTTTATTTTTTTAAGCTCTTACCTTATTTATTTTTCATCTCGTCACGATGAAACAAAGAAAATAAGTTTGAAAAACAGCTAATTTTTTTTTCTAGGATCCCACTTGTATCTGAAGACTTCAAACTGAAATAAAAAGATCACCAAATTTGAGACTCAAAATCTGAATAGAAAACAAAAAGGGAAGGTAAAAACTAGTGGTGACGTTTGAACAGGTAATGGAAGGAGAAAAGAAGAGGTGGCGCGCCTGGCAACCAGCCATCGATCGCCTCTGGAGTGGCATTGAACGGTGCGCAAAACCTCCAAAAAGGGATATTGGACGGCTGTCCCCAGGTGGTAGGTTCACGATGACCGAATTCCGCGCAACAAGACGGCCTTTCGATCGGAGAAAGTAGGCAACGTAAATACCTGGCCGTAAACATTGAAAAACAGCGATTTTCCGTGCGATGCGACGGTACAGTACAAACAGACTAACTTTCTTTTTATTTTTACAGCAAAAAAATGAGTAGGGTCAAGTTTAGTTTACACAAGAAAATGTATATCGAAACGAAAAATAATATTAAAAAAAGGTGAGAAGTTAATAATTAATTCAATTAACACAAAAAAATGAATACTTTTCCGGTTTCACCTCTTCAACTAATTCGTTAACCTCTGATCAAGTTAACTTATTTTGAGTTTGAAAAATGGAACCGGAGAGTTTACCGCGTAGAAATTTTATTCGGTTCCTCTCTTTTTTTGCCCTGTTTCCGAAAAAAGTCTAAAAAAACTAATCAATCTTCTTGGCGACATTTTTTGCAGCAGAAAAGAAATATTATGAACATTGGCAAAGAGTAGATATGAAATCTGTGACCCCTTCAGAATTAATGGCTGTTAGAAAACTGATCGAAAAAAAGTTTCAAGTTGTATAGTTATTTCAAAACAAATATTGCCGATTTAGCTTGGAAAAAAATTCAAAAAAGTCTAGTCGAACACGAAACTTCCAAAATAGTATTTCAAAATTTCAAAATGTCAACTTTCAAGACTCCTTGCAAAACTTGAAGGAATTTATTATAGTTCAGAGGAAACTTGAGAATTCATCATGCCCTTCCTACCAGAAAAATCCATCAAAGTAATCACAACGTGACAAAAATAATAATTCTCGAACAAATTCCGAAAAACCTCGGAAAAGGCCTTGTTTCGTCTCGAGCTGCGTTGACGTGGACGTTCTCCGGGACCGTGTTGTTTGGATGTGAAAAACGGCAATTCGAGAATGCCTTTTCGGGTCGCGAACATCTTTATTCACACATTCCCGCTAAGCACACAAATCGTAATGGACAGGTGGCGGGAAGACTTTTCTCTCTTAAAGAAACCGCTTTGAGGCTTGATTTCCTTCTGATCCGGCTTATTTTATGATCCAAGCGTGGCTTGAAAAAAAATTGTTAGAGTTGGACAAGGCTATTGAAGATGAAGTCTATTGAAAAAATTGATAAAAATATCGGGCCATTGACAGTTCTTGGTAAGACAAGTATCAACCGAGCTTTTCATTAATCTCAATAAAACTTTTTCGCATACTGAAAAATTTTTTTAAATTTCCTTTTTTTCTTGAGATTATGCAACTCATGAAGATTTTAACACGTGCTGTAAATCGCCGATTCCTATTTAAGATTTGGGTCATCCGATCCTCATTATTCGGTCTATTGTCAGGCACGGCGTCCATAGAAGGACATGGCTGGCAACAGTTTGTTCTTGTTTAGCAAAAAAAAAAAGTTATTTTCACGCTTTTCACTTGTTACTATGTGTTTCATAAACGGATTTCGAATTTCATAAATTGAACCAAATTTTTCAATAACTTTAAATGTTTTTTCCCTTGTGAGAAAAAAACTTTCAGCCAAATGGAATAAATTCAAATTCCTCTTTTTATGAACAGCAGAGTCGAAAATTCAAAAACTCTCAAAATTTTTTTTCGAGATTATCACTTCATTAGGATCTGGGAAGAAGTATTCAGACTTTGCAGATTTTCTTATATTTGTTCGAGATAATAGATAGCTGATTTGTAGACGTGTTCTGAGAACGTATGACACGAAGATAATGACGCCAAGTGGAAATAAGAGGCTCCCACGACCTCCCGAGAGGCGATCCACGAGTGTCAGCAATCGACATCGATGTCCGTAGATGGCATCGGCGATCTCCGCCTATTCACACCACCTCGAGAACTATTTACACTCTCAGCTTGTAATTTACGGGCAGATAAAGATAATCGTCATGTTTGAAAGAATTATACTTTAACTTTGCAATTGATGATTTCACAAGTTTCTGCATAATGGTAGAAGAAGCACTGATCAAGTTTTTTGAGATTTACTTGCACTGATATTGATTCAGAGAATGATAAGCCCGAAATGATGAAAAAAAATGTTAAGTGATTCTTTCATTGTGATCGAATGTGCTCCTATATGAACGATGTAGGATAAATCCTTCAGGATCATTTTTTCTTCATCCTTTCATAGTAACAGGTTCTCAATATCTTTATTTCCGAACTCAAGAAAACATGCTGATATTGAAAATAGAAAAAAACGCTTCAAAAAAATATTATTTTTTTCCGTCGATGCGGCTATTTTTTTTAAGTTCGAAAAAAATCTTTAGAAAAAAACAGGTTTTTCATTATAAACGCTACAAATAGAACAGTTCCAAGAAGTTACTCTCAACAAAAAATACAAAAAAAAACATAGAAACTCCAATAATTTTGTACCTGGTTATTCAAACTTTCCTGTTCCACATACATGGCTTAAATGAAGCAATATTCACCGATTTCTCCAAAGTAAACTTTTTAGCTGTTCGAAAAATTCAAGGAAGAATCAAAAAAACGTCCCATCTACTTCCGTCCCTTCGCAACATGAATTTGCCGCGGTCCGCTAGCTTTTCGACGACGTATCTCTCCCGAATTTGAAGAATATATGCCTTGAGGGTGTTAATGAATTCCGGGCAAAGGTGTGATTCTATCGGCGCTCTGAATTGGCGACGAAGCGGGGCGAATTGAAAAGCAAGGCGCTGCCCTAACAAATTCACAGCCGTCATGATGGCGTGCATCTTTTCATCGCTCACGTATCTCATATCGTATCCACGTGAATGAATTTCGGTTGCCCCTCCGGCGCTTCGGCGTCTTTTGGCACGACATCTCATCTCTCGCCTTTGAGCTCGAACAATCATCAGAATTAATGAAGATTCTGTTGACTTCAGCAGAAAAATTCGCAGAGTTTTATTGGATCATGGCTGATAAAACTTTTGATATATCGTCACGTGATTGTGAAGACCCAAACAATATCATTGGAGGGAGTTATTCGGCCGTTCCTGACTGTAAATTAATGAAACATGACTTTCTTTTTGAAGTTCGAAGAATTAAAAAAGGAACACTTCTAAAGAATGATATTAATTGATTGAAATAAAATGAAAATGCAGATCATTCTTCTCAAGGCTAAGGAGTTTTGTGGAAAATTCGGTGGAAAGTCTGTCAATGAACTAGAGAAAGATTTTGAAATCTCTCCCGCAGATCTTCGGAAATTTCCAATCAGCGCTTCAAAAAAAGCTTTTTGTTCTCTTAAAAAAAAGGGGGGGGGGGTACCTACCTCAAAAATCGTATTTGTCTCAATTTAAATATTTTTACGTTATTCCTGATTTGCATCTCGATCTGATATCTTTCCCTTTTTTACCGCAAAAATCCAACAAAACACGCAAAGAGCCTGAAAAAAGCAATTCGTCTCAAGACACGAGATCCTCGACACTTCCCGACGACTCACGACCCAAAACACGCAATTATGCTCTAGTGATGATACGACAGACAGCTATGATCCAAGGAACCGTTGCGTCATAACCAATCGTGTACAAAAAAACATTCCCGATTAGGAAGTCATCCATGAAAAAGGCGGCCACTTGGTTATCGTTTTGGATTGTATAGAACGGAAGAAAGTAATGTCTTCGGCAAAATTTAACAGGAAAAGTCAATTATTCACCGTCAAAAAACTGAACCTGGTATGAGGACGCTTCCTTTTTAGGCTTGTGAAACAACCTTTTCACGTATTCAAAAAATCCAAAATACAGTATAGTTAACTCATTATAAAGTTGAACTCAAAGAAAAACTCTTTCATGAATCTGATACAAGACATTTTTTTCATTTCCCCTTTATTTTACTAATTTTTTTGGGCGGTTCATCATTTTTGTTTTTATTTGTCTTGTTTGAAGTTTCCGGAAGCTCTTATGGCAGCTAAGCTCAAAGATTTTATCCAGAAACCTGACGATCACCCGGTAACAGAACAATTACGAGCGCGATGATATCTCGACAGTCATAATCTTGTAGGTTCTCCAATTGGCCAGGCAAACTACATGGGAGCGCCAGTCGCGTGTTGCGCAGCCACCGGAAAAGTGACAAATTTGCCGGTAAGGCCGCCCATCTGTTGCCTTTGCGTCTCGAAACCTTGGACGAATTCGTGGGCACATGTGTGGTTGCCCTGAAATTGATATGAAGAGGATACTAGTAGAAGGTTGCGAATTAATCGCAACGATGAGGAGGAGGACGCGTCCATTAAGAAGACATGTCAAGTGCTTCTGGATAGCTGGAGCGCCGGGAAATTGATTGCATAACAGATTATTGAGGCAGCCGGTTTTGTTGGCCATACATGTTCCTCAAACATATCTCTTACCTAATACCGACTACGAGCTGTTTGTTCCGGGCGGCTCTTCTTACAAGCCGACTTCTTGGCGCCACCTGCTCATTCATACCGTAGTACGCACCGCAGGAAGTTGTGTACGCATCCGAGAAATCCTCTTCTGCATCCCATTGCAAAGTTTGGTATCAAGTGTCACGAGAGCGAGTAAGATGAAATGTCGACTTCAGGTTGTTTCGAGTTTGCTGTTGGATGAAAATGACCATCTTTCGGAATCGGGAAAGGTGGTGTTCCTTTTTTTTGAAGATCTGATTTTTTTATGCAAAAAGTAAACTCAATATGAACTTGAATTGTTCGGAAAGAAAAATTAAACTGTCTTGTAAATATCGTAGATTATTTTTATTCCTGAAGAAGTTGAAATACATTTAAAAAGTTCTGCTCAAACAATTACTCTCACAATGCAATCTTTTGTTTGAATTTTCAAAAATTGAAACTGAATGAAACCGAAAAAGCGAAAATTTGATAATCAGGTCACAAAAAGAAGCTCGAGAGTCGTATATATATATTTTGGAATTTGAGAAACTCCGCACTTTTTGACTCCTTGAACTTGATTTATCTTTCCAACTTATCTACTTATTGATTGATGGAAATCTTTACCACCTTTGGAGAACAAAACATTTTTTTTCATTGTTATACGCTCTCGTCCTTCCAGAGCCACTCAGTTCGTCCTACGGTAGCTCTTGACGGAAAGGCGCACATCAAAGAGCTTTAAAAACTTCCTAAAGCTTTTGAGCTGGCAACGCATTTATCAAGAATTCAATGATTTATACTCAAGCCGGTGGGGAGAAGATTCGAAATAGGCTCAGCGTCGAGGCGCCTTCCAAAGAAAGCTCATCACCGCTAGTGGAGAAACAAGCTCCGCCTCATTTTTGAGGATACGGTAGCTGGAGCAGGCTCCGCCGCCATTCCTTGCTCGGCTCGCTCATCCCAACATCTCTCGAGCTCCTGATCCTCAACTGGGTCTTTTGTGAAGGTAAACTGTAATTCCCAAGCAGCTCGTTCATCATAGTTTTTTTATTTAATTATAGTTTTTTTAGCATGGCGAAAGTCTCACTGCAAAAACAAAAAAAGCTTTCAACTGAAAGAAATTCTTCCTTCTATTTCAAGTTCATTGACAAATCTTTTGCAATAACTTTTTTTGATTAAAAAAATGTTACAAAAATTCTGTAATTTTTTTGTAAATGAATGTAGTTTTTGATTCCAAAGTCGTTGTCTAAAAAAATTATCCGTGTATTTGTAAATACCCTCAATAAGTACTTGCACATTCTTGATTTTTTACTCTCCATGACTCGAAAAGCCCGATTTCATTCCCCCTCCCTTTCGAGTACTGAGAAACTTCCATTATTATGTAGCTAGAAGTTTTTCCCACAAGCACCGAGTTTTTTTTTGTTTGTGTTTCACATAACTTTTTTTTCGAAAAACTAAGTTTTCTGTACATTTCAAGAATGATTTTTCAGAGAATGGCGACAAGATCTTGTTTTCTGATAGATTCACTTCTACACGAAAAACAAGTGAACGAACAACTTGCCGACGACGAGGAACCAATTTCTCTCATTAAAAAGTCAGTCCAAGATAATAGGAACTCAAAAAAAACGGCTTTTTACTGTAACTAAAGATTTCTAAACAGCGTCGTGGAAGGCGTGAAAAACAACGTTTGTCTAGGCGTTCAAAAATGCGCTGTTTTTTCCCGACAAATCACTTAGACCTTGAATAAGTTATGAAGACTTCCATTTACAGCGATCATTGCGAAACGGCTTCTTCTTCCTCCACACAAAACGACGACGACAGTGACAAGTCGGAAGTTGACAATTCACCTCTACACAGAATGATAGCCAACATGACCACTACCTCGCTGTCGCCACCACCCAAAGCTCCCACAGCTCAAGTATGGACTTCCTCGAGAAAGAAAAAAAAAAGAAAATTTGAGAAGCCGTCGACTTTGATGCCTAGCGAATACATTTCACGGCTTCAACTTGTCCAGCAAGCTATTCAAATGAACGCCTTCGCCACTTTTCGCAACTCAATCCCATTGTCTTTCTTACCTCCGATAGCTAAGCGTGAGTTTTAACAAATCTTTTTCATGGATAAAAAGATAATCAAAGATGTTGTGAATGGGTAATAACAAAATTCTTTTCAGAAGCAAACCTGCCAGTTCGGAACGCCACTCGACGTAGTTCCACGGATTTTCCAGCAAGATCGAACTTGAAAAAGTATCGATGTGATGTCTGCGATAAGACTTTCAGTCGCAGCAATACATTAATCACTCACAAGGTAATACCAATCCGATTAACGTTTAAACTATAAAAAAGTGTGCGTGTGAAAATTTTAGGGTTTTGACAAAATATGTGATTTCATGAGGCTGTTGGGAACTTAGTGAGCAATAAAAAGCACAAATTTTAGTGGACTCAGTTCAAAGTCACATTTTTTTTTTGTCATAATTGCTTTTCTTGAATCTTTCAGAAATCAGCCGTTTTTGACAAATGAGGCTGAATAAATCATGAAGATAAAACCTATTTCAAATAATGGTTTTTCATTTGCTCAGAGCTATTTCCGGCAGTTGAACTTCTGCGGGATTATGTTATTAAACTGCGAAGGTTAAGTAGAAAATTTTTTTTGAATCACGAATTCGGCTGAATTGTCATTTTTTTGATTTGAAGGCTTTGGACTGCCCTCAAAAAAAGATATGAACTTTGAAGCTACTATTCCGAAAGCAATGATAATTGGTGAGAAAATAAAAAAAGCAAACTTTATAAAAAAGTTTTTTTTGAAGTTTCTTGAACACACCCAAACTTTTTTGTTGAAAAGATTAGGGAAGTTTTGTTTTGCTACTGTCCTTCCAAGCTATTTTCTCGACCAATCAACAGCATACTAAAAAATGAGCGTGTCGGCAGAGGAGCCCCGAGGTAGGAGGGCGCTTCTCCTTTTGCCTTGCGACTGCACCTGGACACGGCCATTCATACGAAACACTCGCCTTTCATAAACCGTTGAATTATGCAAATTGCTGCCGTTCTTCTAACCGTTTGTTGCTCGTCTCTACTTGGTTAAACGGCTGCCGCTAAAATAATGCGACCATGTTGAAAAAAACGGAAAAAAGAAAGAGGGAAAAACTTGAAAATATTATTATTATTTGTTTCCTCGACATTAGTCGGAATTATTTCCTCTCAAGTTAATGGAGATAGACAGTGCGTCAAAAAAAGATTTTCAAATTTGAAGTTTTTCTAAAAAAATTGAAATTTTTTTCACCAAAAAAATCGTTCGAAAAAAATGCAGTATTAGAGTTCCGAAAAAAATTAAAAAAATTCACAAATCTTTCAATCATCCGCAATAATGCATTCGCTCTTTTGCAGTGAATGTGATTCTCAGATGGCAACAAAAAGAAATAAAAAGGAAAAACAGTAAAAAAAAAATGTCTAGAAATCAAAGTTTTCCATCTCAAATGTCATCGCACAAATGAGATATCCCGAGTTTCAGAAATTTTCAATTTCTACCCTCAATCTCTTTTCATTTTTGTTTATGGGTACATTGGTTATAATTTATAATTTCTCTTCAACCACTTTAAAACTGTCATTACTAAAGATATAGGCCATATAAGTTCAAATCTCTGGTCGTTAAGAACTGGTATCAATTTTTCTCGATTCCGAACCTTTTTTTTTAATTTTAAAACCATATCATTATCGTTATTTTTTTCAGAGAATCCACACCGGCGAGAAGCCATTCAAATGTGAACACTGT
Source organism: Caenorhabditis auriculariae (assembly GCA_904845305.1). NCBI lineage: Eukaryota > Metazoa > Nematoda > Chromadorea > Rhabditida > Rhabditidae > Caenorhabditis > Caenorhabditis auriculariae. Next base: position 1,961,039 of record CAJGYM010000010.1, on the reverse strand, counting down.
GGAAGAGCATTCCGCCAGCCTGGGAATCTCACTCGCCATCGATTGACCCACACAACGGTAGGCCAAAATGCTCCTATCACAATTTTTTTAATTGGGCCCTGAATATTTGCACTGTGAGTCATTATTACTCATTTCCTTGTTTACTACTTTGAATTTCTTTATTTTTTTACGCACAAATTATTTTTTTGCGTGGGTGTGGCTACACTCTTTTTGAGCTCTTTCAGCCATATATTAACTTCAACTCACTAATTACCTATATTTAAAAAAAAGCCTGAGTTCATTATGACAAGCGGAATCTCGAATAAAACACTAGATCTTCTTTTTTACGCATTTGTGCCGCTTGGCATCGACGCCCCAAGTCAATGAGACAAGGTATTATCCTGATATCAGGAAAAAATCAGTGAACTAGTTCTACTGACATAACCGCCCTTGTGTGTGAGAATTATGAAATAAAGTATATAATCTAATCATCGAAATTTTTTTTGTTTCAGGTAAAACCCTACGTTTGTGCGCACTGTGACAAAGCCTTCAACCGAGCTTCCAACCTGCACACTCACATGCGAACCCATTCTCTTATGTAAAAAAACATGACTTGAGCTAGAAAACAAAGAAAATAATGACCCTACTACCCGTTGTCATTTCCAACGTGTATCTTCACCAAACGCGAACTTATTCGGACAATAAATTTTTTAATCTGCTTTTTGAGAAATGAAGTTTTCAAGCAAAAAAAAATTGATAATTTTGCGTATTTCACGCAAACCAAATAGAGCGACAATTCAAAAAAACAATTTTAAAGTTTCTTTGGAGAAAAAGTTTGCACTTATTTGAAAAAAGTGTAATTATACTCCCCTTATTGTTTCATCGCTGACTTGAGCCGATTTTTTGCAAGGAAAACGCGAAAATTCCCTGAATGCAGTCCAACAGATGCGTTATTGATAGTTTTGACAGTGAGGTTATGAAGTTGAATTCATCATCGCTGACATCACAATATGGTTTTTTCGTGTTTTCCATTTATTCTCAGCATTTTCATAAATACAATAAATCAACGAAAAACTCAATAACTTACAATTCAAAAGAGATTATTCACTATCAGAATCTTCCGAAGGCGGCAAGTCGTCGAAAATCTCACAAAAAGGCTCTTCGAGATCAAGAAAATGAAAAGAACTTTCCGAGGTAATAGGAAACCAAGATTTTAGATAGAGCTGATTTTCAATTTTCGCTGATATCAGCACATCAAAGAAATCTTTTCGAATTGGAGGTAAAATGGTGGTCGCCATGAAGTCTTCCTGAAAGCCAAAAAAGTTCAAGAAGTTATAGTTTTCAAGTTTTTTTGTAGGAAAGTCTAGGTTTGAAAACTTTTTTTTTTGATTCTATCTAATCCGAAAAAAAAAACTATAATTAGAAATTAAAGACTCACGCATTGTAGCTCGACCCTCTCGATGCTGAACATCTCACAAAAAAGGTCAATATTTTCATTGAGTCTATGATCGGTCTTTATCGTTTCAATTTGCCATTCTCCAGTCTGTCCAAGTAATTTTTGAGAGAACATCGTAATTTTTTCACTAACTTCAAATTCAGTATACTCTACATGAGCAGAGACGCGTTGAGCCGCGTGTCTTCTGCATTCAACGCAATTTTCTTCTTCGCTCCGAGGCTCATTACCGTAGACGTCATCGATTGTCAATGGAGCGTACCAATCTCTTTGCATTTCGATATCCCAGGCCTGAAAATAGGATCAAAGATTGGACTACCGAGAAAAGTCTTATCTGAGAAAACTTCTTCAGAAATTCGAACAGAAAGAACATGAACTAAAAAGGAAGGTCGATTTACTTTCCGTCTGAGAAATTTTCGAGAACCGGGCAGAACACTCACTATTCAATCACAAAAAGAGATCCAAAAAGCCCCTACTTGAAAAACTTTCTAATTTTCGAGAAACGAGAAACGAGAGCTCAAAACTCCAAAACGATCTATTTTAACATATTTTTAGTGTTGTCTTCGAATTTTTGGGTTTGTTTTTCAAAGAGTAGAGAGTTTTGCGGGTTATGACTTCCAGGACCTTCATTTGGCTTTTCTAGGAGTTTTCTGGCCATCTCCCAATAATTTCCCCAGCCCAAAGAAAAATGTCCTTCCTTATGAAATCAAACTTCGGGGAAGGAGGGAGACGAAAAAAAAGAGGTTTTCTGATAAGCTTTTAAGAGTCCTTCAAAAGAATCTTTCAAATCTTTTTTTCATGACTTGATCGAAACCATCTTTCAGGTAACATCGTTGTTTTTGAACTAAAATTATAATATTGACAGAGAAAAAAGACCTGTCTTTTCAAATTTCTGGGTTTTCAGGCTCGCCCAACTCAATTTCAATCTCCATAAATCCTGACAAAAAAAAAATGTTTGCTTACCTCATGCTCTTCCAAATCGGAAACAGTCAGAAGGACAACTTTGCCTTTTCGAAGGCCCAGTCTAGCGATAGTCTTTGGATAATCGGGAGTTCGTGTGTCGATCACTTCCGGCTCTTGAATCTCTCGATTTGTTCTTCAATTGATTATTATCACGCAACCTGGGCTTTTCACTTTCCACTCGTCTTCAACTTCTTCATCGGCTTTATCGATAAATGCGTAGGCCTCTTCTGTTCGGAACAGGCCGACGCTGGCTTCCATCCTTCTATCTTTCTTCTTCAATCTCTTCTGATGTTTTTTGGCCCCGTTGACCATCGACTCGCATTTCCTTCGCACGTCTTCGAGGTATTGGACGTCGTCGTCTGGTTCTTCCAGTTTCCTTCTGTACACAATATCTTATGTTTGCGTTGATAGGAAAACATAAACTTTTTGAAAAAAAGGGAAAAAAGAAGATTGAAGTAAAAAAGCGAATTTCGGAAAAAGTCGAGTTTATAATCAAACCGAAGCATCCTCAGGCTCCTCGTTGCTTTTTGAAATTTCCGAAAAAAAAAGTTTCCGGAATTTTCATATGACTTTCAAAAAATTTGAAATAAAAATCGGCTTCAAACTTCAAAACATAGCACTTATTCGCTATAATTGAATGATGCGCGACAAATTTTCAATATTTTTGTGAGCATTCCATTACTTGAAGTTTTCTGATGCGGAACTCTGACAATGGTGTCGTGTTTAATTTCCATGACCAGCTCAGCACGCGGCATTTTCTTCGATACGCAGAACCATTTCAACCTTGGACTCTGCGTACTTTGATTGCGACCGTCAATAGCCTTATCATTCGCCAAATTCCCCATTCAAGCATCAGATCTACCATTGTGTAGCTCGACTCCCATCAAAAAGAGAGTTCGATTGAAAAAAATGTGATAAGAGGCAAGAAAAAGCGGGAAATGTTTGCTGACCTGAACGAAAAACGCTGAGAACGGCAAAGTCGACATACTCTCATGTGCTTGACGAGCTCAACACGAGTGTAGCCGTGTTCGTAAACTTGATGGAAGAGAAAACTTGCATGGTCTTCAACTCTTCGCAGTTTCTGGAAGCTTCATTACACATGAAAAGGAACAAATTGTTGATAGATAACTGTTTTGAGCTTATCAACTCTATAATGTTCTGGAAAGACTAAACTTCATACAAGAAAATTGCGATCAAAAAAGCGTTCTTACGTATCTCTTCTGACGGAACTGTAGATTATTGCCATTGAACTCTCAATTTCATATATTTGGACAAAATTCGAAAATTCACCTCTCAGTATTTGAACTGTTATTCTTTTATCTGAAAAAAAAACTATGGATATTTCTGAAAAATGAAGTCAAATTTGATAGTAATTTTTCAGACAAAACATTTTAACGAAGAAGAAAGGTTTCTAGACAAAATATAAAATTCACAATTTTCAAAACGGCGTCTTCCCTTTTTGGCAGAAAATAGTTTCGAAACTTCTGAGAAACGGCACAACACCGAAAAACGTCCTCAGGGTCCAATTGACGGACCAAAATGTGGAAACAGGCATCAGGGATAATGTCCAGCAACGACATTTGAGCCTGAGCTCAGCTCGTTCCTGCTCTCGCTCTCTGTTACAACATCTCAAGGACCAGACAACAAGCTGTGTAGAAAATCGATACTCGATCATCCTTTCTGAATTTGAGCATTTTAATAAAAAAAATTGGTTTAAAATTGTATTAAAAGAAAAAAGAATTTTGATACAAAGTGTACTTATTTCTTGAATTGAACATTTGGGATGTAGATAAAATCAAAGAATTTCTCATTCTTCCCTTTATACTTTTACTATGAGCATATATTTAAATTTCAGTTCAGTGTGAAGTATCAGAAAAAAATCATACATTTCGTTTTGTTTCGAAATTTTCTTATGCTGTGCTTTCTTTTTTTGTCTTTCTGTGGATATTTTCAAATGCGATCTTAACACACAAAAAAAGATTTAATATGAATTTCTGAGTAATCTCTACAATTTTTATTTTTATCCCCACCGGACAAACCCAAAAAAACTTTTTTTATTTCACAAAGAAATGATATCCAACACTGAGAAGCGGTACATTGTACCGACACGTATTTACATGATTTGGAAAATAACTTGATATTGAGAAAGTGCGTCGCTCGTAGCCAACAACTGAAAACAACAAGAAAAAAGTACAAGGTCTTGAAGAATGATGGTTCTTCAACCCTTCAGAATAACAATAATAAGATTAAGTAATAACGCAAACAAAATGATAGAGTGCAAGGAACTGAATGGAATAGTCGTGAAGGAATCGAAGGCAAGAAATGTATTCAAACCTCATACAGGAACCCGAAAAAAGCGGACATACCCGTATGAAACGGAGAATAATTAAAAGACGAGAGCTAGAAGGTAAAGGAAAACAGGCTTCATCCAAAAGTAATAGTGAGCAAAGTATATTGCCAACCAGAAAACTTGAGAGTTGACCATTTCTGTCTGATTGGGAATCACAGGACCGTGGCATTTACTATCTGGGAAGCGGCCGGTTTTGTAGAATTCGTTCAACAACTTGTCCTGAAAAAGTTTTTTTTACCATATTTTGATAGATCCCAATGCTAAATTTCAGAGATTTTCGGCTTGGCTAACAGACTCCTTTTTCTAAACTCTAAGTTCAAGCTCAAAAAAACTGAGAGTCGTGGGGAATTTTCACATTTTTCACTTATTAAGTTCATAACAGCCTTGACAACGGTTCCAAACAAAATAGAAAGACCACTTAATCGGGAATCCGGGCAAATGTCTGTTTTGCATGTTATTACAAACTAAAATCGAAGTAAAAATTGACATATGGGGGTTACTTGTAGTTACATTCCGCTTGAATTACTTTTAGGGTTTCTCGAGGTCAAGCCTAAGGTTTTCGAAAGACACGACAAATTTCCTTTTTTTCATTTTGTCTCAATCAGATGATCAAACCTTGAGCTGATAACGTTCATAGAGGAATTCCTTCAGCTTTTCCTCATCACTCCACTCCGCTTTCACAGGAATCACATCATAATGAACTGAGAAATTTGGAGAGCTGGTCGGCTGCCAATCTCCCGTCACCGCTTCACCTGGAAACGCAACAAAAGCGAATGATACCCATTTTTCGATACTCACTGATATTAGGAACGATGCCTTTTTTGTAGCCGATCGTCGCGTCGATCACGTACTCAACGGGACCGCCGTTCCCACAGCGCGCCAAGGTTCCGTTGTCTGCAAAATGTTCATTGAACCAAATTCGACTAAAATATTGTTTTATGGCAGGTACCTTGTTTAGGGCCGAGGACGTCGAGAACGGCGTGGGCAGCGCCAGTTCTTGGATAAACACAATGGTTCAAAGGTTCAAGTCCATTCTTTTCGGCAAAGACCTTCCCACTGTCTTTCACTAGGAAAAGTCGAGATCCTGAAAAATATGATGAACTTGAGAAAAAAATAAAATATTTAGCCATTTTATTAGTGCTAATTTTTTTTTTCAAATGTTCATTGAAGCATTGCGTGTGCGACGCGGCTTCTGGGGGCAACCTTGAAAAAAAGTGATCGTGTGTGATTTTCAGTTTACCGCCGAAAAATCGCGTTGCACACAAAAAGCTTCTCTTTTTCCAATTAACCCATCTCGCTTTTAAAGTCGGCAAAAATTTATTATACTGGTTTTTGTTCTTTCAACCTTTTTGGATAAGTCAAAGTTCGATTCGAATTTCAATTCAAATAAAAAACACACCTTCGGGATACATGACAACCCATTTGTACGAGAACTTGTGGAAATATTTGCGCAGATGCTCGCGGAACGATTTTAGGACCGACTCTCGTTTTTTGACGCCTCCATTGATGAAAAAGTTTCCATGGCTCATCCACATGAATCCGAGGGGAGTGTACTTCCAGATGTTGAATATCACCCACATCCACTAGAAATATAACATTTTATTCATTTTTTTTGAAAGTAGAAAACCTTTGCTCGGATAGAGCCAATATTATTGAGACTTTGCATGAGAACGAAATGATCCAAAAAGGCCCAAATGGTTCGCCAAACATAGACATCGTTTATCTGCCACATCTCGAAGATCTTTGCCGTATACGGTAACTGAATTATTTTCTTTGAATTGTTTGAAGGCTTGCTAGAGATATTACCAGTGGTTCCAACATAGACAGACATCGCCGTCCAATGTGAATTGACCATGGCGCATAACTTATTCTCAAGATAAATAAAATAGTTGCGACTGAAAATAAATATTTAAAGTCCAATTTAAGAAACTAAGTCTCACTTTATCAAAGAAAGAGGCATCAGAAGGGTCACTGTGGTGACGCAAGCTACGGGAATGACCCAAATAGCCATCACTGCAAAATAAACGATACCTGAAAATTGCAACTTTAAACTTTTTGAACTGTTTTTCGAATAACATCGTGCAGAAAAGTTTCTGAATCAAATTTCCAACATAAAGTCCTGGTCTAAAAATTGAAACTTGAAAAGACAAAAAAGGGAATCAAGTAAAATACGTCAATAAAAAACGTCAAGTAATATATTTCAACAAAAAAAATCCGTTTATTCGATTAATTATTTTCTGAAGATAGATCGAGATTGACACTAGAAAATTTTGCACAATTTCACGCAATTTGTTAAAAAAATTTTTGAAAAATCTTAGAACTAGTACATTAAATTTCGAAATCGCCTTACTGAATGAATTAGAAAAAACACTTACTTTCAGAGATACAATTTTCTAGAACATTTTTGAAAATCCCCAAAACGAACCAATGTAGACGATGAGTTTCTTGAGATCGATAGTACTTCCGTTGTTTTCTTCTCGAGAATTGACCGACGCCCTGACTGCCACGTCCGGTTTTGGATGGCTCCCTCGGATATCAAGCATTTTCGCTGAATGGGGAGATTTTTTTCCACTAAATTCGGGCAAAAAACACAACGAGTGACTTGGGCGATTATTCATAGAAGTTGTACTACAAAGCGGATTATACAAAAACAAAAACTCGAATTCAAAACCAAAGCGTCGTATTGACAAAAGATAACAGTTTAAAAAACGTTCTACATTGTTTTCATTCCAAATGCGAAATTTGTCCAAATGATGTGCCATTTCAGACATACAGAAGAAAACCATGTTTGGCATCGGGTTATCGTTCAGAAATAATGTTTCAAGGAAGGAAAATAGGTTTTCCAGATCGTCTGATATTCTGATAACCTCCATTTTATGTAAATATACCTTACTGAATATGAACTGATCGTTCTTCAATTGTCAAACCTGAAGAATCGTGCCTGCGTTAAAACCTTGAAATGTCAGAAATCCAACTTCCCAAAAAAACAGTCAGATGATATAATATGTAAAAAAATTGTCTTTCAACCCACAAAAATCCAAAGCGGAAATGATCGCACACAAATTTTTAATCTCCTGGGATCTTCGCAAAATAAGATCTCGGAGCAGAAAAAAAGTTAAGAATGAAAAAAAAGAGGAAGTGAAAAATGAAGGCAAATGATAGTGATAAACAACGCGACGTTCCTCGTCAATCAAAAAGTTCCATGAGGAGCAAACTTTTATCGATGTTCAACTCCAACAAAACACGACTGTTTTTTTGTGAAAATATGAGAAGGTGACGCGAAAAAGCAAGTACTCTGCGAAACTCTAGGAGACAGTTGCTCACCGCATAGTTTAAACCAAAAACTGCTGATTCATTTTCGAATCTCTCTGAACTTTTAAATTTTGATAGATTGCTTGAATCTTCCCAAAAATAAGAGTTACATGAGTTAAAATTATTTCGTCCTTCTTCAGGTTTTTGGAAAAAAAAATTTTTTTTTAAGAATATATAAAAGGAAATGTACTACAAAGGAACAAACTACTGGAAAACAAAAAACTTATAACTTGACAAGAAACTCTGAGGTTGCAGATCTCAGGCATTTTTCTTCTCATTCTCTCGAAATGTACAATTTTCATGAAATCTGAAGTCCCATTAGTTGATATAAGAGAAAACTCTTCAAAAAACATCTTCATTTTATTTTTCTAATTTTCGAAACTTTTGCAGAGAAAAGGTCAAACATTCCTCGTTGTTAAAGCAATTATGGCGTACTCTATTTACATCTTTACTATTTATTAAAAAAGCATCAAATGAAAAGGTAGAGCGAAAGATCATTTTTGCAGCCAAGAGAAAAACCACAAGTAGCCGATTGACCAGATGGAAGACTGAAAAAACTAGAGATACATTTTATGAGAACTAAAAGAAGTTTTTTGGAGCGTGTCATAAAGGAAAGTAGGCTTCGTAATTTTCTTTCAGAGAAAGTTTAGCAAAATATTCATGCTCTTTTTTAAAATAATACCAATACGCTGTTTTCTGTGAGATTTTCCAGTTTGATGGAACAAAAAACTAAAAACACTTGCGGAGCCAAGAATCAGAAAAAAGAGCACAATGGAAGCAATATCTGAACTGGAAGGCAACTCAGCAGCCGCAAAAGACCACAATCAGCCGTCTGATAAGGCGGGGAGTGATCGAGTAGCGTAGCTGCGCGGCAAATTGAGAGTTCAGCGCGCGAAAAACGCCGCGTTCGGAGTTCAAAGAATAGCAGCAGTGGAAGCAATGGCGCGATCAAAAGGCGTGTCGCGACTGCTGCTGAAACCCGCCTATCTCTCTCCCGAAATGTCTATCACCTCAACGGATTGATGGATGGTGCAGTTCAAATATCGCAAAAAAGTTTTGTTGTCGAAACGTTTTTTTTTGCCTTTTTCTTTTCTAAGAAAGATGCGTCACGTCTTGCTCATTCGTATTCGTTTCTAAGCAAACAGAAGGAAGTTGGCAAAAATTGAATTTCTAAATTTGGAAGGAACGCTTCTGAAGATTTCGAGCTCTCTGAAAGCTAGAAATGGAGCTAGAAAACATTTTTACATAAGCCTCGGGAAAAAATCTTAGAAAAGGTACTTCCTGAATTTGTAGGAGAATTTGTTAAAAACATTTTACTAATTGTCGTTATCATCTTTAGTCTACTTGAAACCTAAAATTCAAACATTTCAAATTTACAATATTCTTAGAACGGGGTTTCATTCCTGTTTGCAAAAAAGTCCAATTATATAGCTGATTCACGGCTGGCTTGAGCCATCAAAAAAAGGGTCCTGCCACGAAAAGAGACGAGACAGTGCCCTGATTGGTGGAGAGTGCAGACAGGCAACGCCTTTTTGCGTCCGAAGCTAGCCGTGAATCGTCTATAAAACCTTAATAATAAGCAGATTTCTCAGAGACGAGTTTGTATTTTCAAAAACGAATACTCCAATTTTCTGTTGAAAGTTGTTGCCACTTCTCTTTTTTTCAATATATCAGAAGCGCTGAAAATGTTGTTTTGGACAGAAAGCCTAATTTTTTGAGAGCTGTACTATAAGAGGATTTTCTGAATAACAATAACAAGCTTCTGTACTATTAACTATTTTTTGAACTCCAATAATTGAGTCCAAAGGATGAACAGTTAAAGTTGAGAACTCCTCGAGAAAAAATTCGAAAGCCTTTTCTGTATTTTTCCTGTCGAAGCCCTTTTTCAGATGTTTTGAATTGGGAGAAATAAACACTAGTTGAACCCGAAAGTTCAATCCAATCATTGTATCTTGACTCTAGGCAAACAGAAACTGGAAAAGTAATATTCTGTTCCATTGATCATGGATAACCAACGCAATTTTTAGGTTTTCTTTGAATATAGCCACACGTTCCCCAAGTAGCCCAATTATTTTCCCAGAGCAAAGGAGAAAAACAATTGACATATAAATTTCTGGAGAGTTTAATAAAAAAGGCGGTGCCCCAAAAATAAATTGGACCTTCTCGAGATTAATGAACGCGCCAGACGTAGAAAAAGCGTTTTTCCAGCGGAACATTTGCAACAGAAAGCAGTTGATTGCACCACTAAAAAAAGTATAAAAAGAAAAAGGCCGTTTTTCGGGGCCAAAGTGTTCTGAAAACAACGCAGTAAAGTAATTTTGGCAATTTATCGAGCTTAGGAGGTAGGAAAAATTTCTATGAAGAAACGCGACAAGAATAACAACAATATACTCAGATATAAATGTTTAACCTTGAGAGAATAAGTAATCGAAGATCATGCAGAACACTTGTTGAAATCTTCAAAAACTTCAAAAAGTGCATTTTTCAGCTATTGAAATTATCAAGTTCCTACTAATGTAGAGAGAGCTAGTAAAAAGTGTTATTAGAATCATCAGATCTGTTCATTCAATAATAAAAATAAAGACCAGCAACTCAAATCTTCAAAATGCTTCAAAAACACAAAAAAATGAGTGAATCCGAAGCAAGAGCACTTGAGGAGAATTTGTCAAAAATTACTAAATTATCCAGTAAAATTCGGAAGCAAAGAACGAGACTTGGGAAAATATCTATGGCACTTTCTTTCAGAGAGTTCTGATTATTTACATAATATGTATATAATATTCTAGCTTTGATAAAGTTGTCCAAAGTTTGAGAAATTGGAAAATTGAATGAGTCTCAAAATGTTTACTTCACATCGGCTATACGAAAAAAGGCCTCTCCCACGACTGACCTCCCAACTCTATGAAAAAAAGAGTGTCCAGCGCGGGAAAACAAGTCCTCGAGTGCGGACTTTCTAAATTACTCAGAAGGGATCGCAGAGAGAATTCAGCCTTAAAAAAGATTTTTTTTGCCTGCCTCATTTTCTTGCATGAGAAAAAAAAAGCAAGCGCTGCATTCGAATAGACAAAATAAAGCGGAAGAAAACAATGCGAAAAGGGGAAATATCAGGCGATTAGGTTGCATTTATGGCTATGCCGCGTCAACAAGACTCTCAGCTGTTTGTTAAGACAAGATAAGGCGTTTCATGATCGTTTTTCCATTTACTCAATTTTTGAGGGAAACTCGAACCGGTTGCAAAGGTGGCTCTTTGAAGGCAGCAGAGAGAATTTTCAAAAAGAATTGTTTGTTTGAAGAAGAACCATGACGTGACCCGCACGGGCCGAATACGTGAACATACCGTGTTTTCTTGTGTTAGGTGTTGTGTCACCTAGTTTTAGTGTTCCTATGGAAACGTTTCTTTCACTACTGAGAAGGTGAGAAAAACAAAGCAGCAGTTTTCAGCAAAGAAAAAAGTTGAAAAATGGAAAAACTCGAACTTGACATCCGAATATCAACATAGAAATTCGTTAGAGAAACAAAAAAAAAACCCGAGTTTCGATTATAAATTTCAATTGAAGCTCATGTAAGTGAGCCATGTGAAGAAGTCCCAATTACATTCTTAATTTTTTAGTTCTTTGTTTTTTTATCATTAAAAAAACTTAGAAGTGGGAGAAATATTTTTTTATAAAAAAATCAAAAGGCTTTTTCAAATCAGATTCATTTGTGGATGTCCGGTGAGGCGAGGAAAATTTCATTCAAAAATCGAATTTTTAATTCTTACTTTTTAACTGCTATGAAAAAAATAAGAATTTAATTCTACTCAATTGGCTCGTCTAAATAAAAGCACTGACAAAAATAGGGAAAATTGTTAAGAAGCATACAATTCAGGACAAGATCAAAATCCTATTTCCGTTCCTAGAAATTGATAGGATTTCTATACTGAGAAACAACTATTTGCTATTCAAAAAAATTATAGGTTACACTAACCATCTAAGGTGAAAAAATTATACGTTTGAAATAATAACAGTTTTTTTTTCTCGATTTTGTGCACCTTGATCATTTTTATAGCCTTTTTCATGTCATATACTATTTTCTGCGCCTATTTGATAGTGTATCCGCAGAAAACAGGCAGAAGTAAACATGTAGTGTATTTTGCTTTTTAGAACCGAACAAATTTTTGCGAAAATTTTTCCTACAACTCAGCTACAATTTTAATGCCAATCAGCTGAAATAATTCGAAAAAAATGAATTCCCGTAATTTCAACGAGAAGGAATAATAGAAATACGTATTCAGAAATGCACATGCATTTGCAGTGCTAGGAGGCCGCGGTTTTGGCATTCCCTTAGCCGAAAAACAGCCATTGAGGTTATTTTCCAGTGGAAACCTCTCCTGAGGTTTTCATCAAAATGAAATCCTCCGACAGAAACAATAAATTTGTTTATTTAACCGCAAGAAGAAAATAGGTGTTTTATTCTGACAAGAGAAACAAGAAATAATGTTACTCGAGGATACTAGAATTTTGTGCATTTCTGAAGCTGATTTCGAAACATATGAAGCATGCTGATGGTTTTAACGTCTTTGAAAAAAGCAGCTTAAAAAAAGCTGAAAAGATAGATTGAGAAAAATTTCTTTTTTTATTCTAATTCTAGTCGTTCCAGAAACTTGAAAGCTTTTGCAAAAGAATAGGAAGATTCAAAAAGCACTTGAAATCTTGATTTAATTTTGAATCGTTCAGAAGTTTCAAAGTTTTGAATTCCATAGATAAGCTTTTACCATTGACTTTCTTTGCAATCAAAGACAAGACCTCCTTTTCCGTCAATTTCCACAGAGATTCAGAAGGTTTTCAACTGAAAGTCGACCCAAGAGAAACAAAGATTTTTTTTGTCATTTCTCATGAAAAAAATTTTAAAATTGTTGAATAAATTTAAACACAAAAAGACGGGTCATCCTCGGGCGGATCACTAAAACGATGCATGCAAATGAGAATTGACGAGAAGCGTGGAAGAGACTCTTCTCCGATGAGCCAGAAAAAAAGAAAAACGAAGGCCTTTGCACTTTTTCTCAACTCTGCTAGTGTTCAACGATTGCGGAGGACTCGAAAATTTTGGTCTTTGCTTCAACAAAACTGAATTACCGAGAAAATAATACCAAAAAAAGAAACTTTATGTTCTGAGCCGAAAACAGATATCTAAGTAAGAATTCCGGCTTTTGTTTGGAGAACATAAATTTGAAAGAAAAACCATTTTCAATAAGAAAATGTATCTTGGCAACTGGTCGCAATTTGGAAAAACGTGGCTCCGATCCAATAAAAAGAGAGCAAGTCGTTGGGTTCCAGAAGGCTTTGAGAAGGTTTTTCGTTCTTTTTATACCCAGTTTTTTTAACACGGGAGATCGTTAAAACAATTGTGAAAAAACGTTCGAAAAAAACTCTCAAGTAGTTCTAAAACACTTGAATTTGTTGAGGGCTAGTTTCTTCTCCTTCATATAATGAAAAAAAGAAAAAACACTTCAGTTAGTCTTTTTCTCAGTCAGGAAATATATAAATTGACACTGTAAAAAAATTGCCAGAAACTTGAAAAAAATTCAGGGAAAAAAAGCCGAAAAAAACGTTTATGACAGAAATAATTAGACAAGAAGCTTTTTGTAATTCAGGTTCTTATGACTTTTCGGATATTCTATTGTTGAAATGAGAAACAATTTTTCCCTCGCATAACACAGGTTAGATATAAAGGTTTTTCTTGATCGAAAATTTTGATTACAGCCCTGCATCTTCGGGACTCGATAATTTTGACCAAAAACGCTCTTTGGGATTTTTCTTCCAAACTTCTTCGATTTTCTTCGTTGATAATAGAGATTTAATTACGATTTCAAAGATTTAACTCCTTTCCGATGAATTTTGCAGAAAAAAATCAAAAAAACCTTCCAAGCTTCAAAAACTCTAAAAAAAGAACAAAGGGGATATGAGTACGGTTTCAATGCTTCAATTCGTATCTGATAAATTTAGCAGACACGTTAAACTAAAATTTTCAACTTGGGTAGAAAAAACCCTTTAGATAAACGTTCTCTGAGCCCGTGCCGTCAACCCCCCTGATATAAAATGGCAAGTCGCGCAAGCCACCACGAGTCGGGCGAACGATTTACGGGGGTCAGGGACTGTTTTTGCTCATTTGCTATCACTATTTTTACCAACATCATAGCAGGAAGGCTTGGATCGCTGCCTCCGCGTGGCGCCTTCTGGGTGAGACTCAGTCTCAGCAGAAAGCGATTCATTTTTGGTAACGCCGGCCTCAGGGCTGGCAAAAATAAAATAAGAAATTCTATCCCAGAAACTCTCAACAGCCATTTTGATGCTTTTTTTCAGCATATTTTTTTTTACTACTAATCGGAATACGAGCCATCACAGTGCGGTAAGAGCCAAAGAAATTTTCTGGAAAACTGAAGAAATGTGAAGTTTGGACATTGCTCAGACGGTCTAGGATTCGACTACGCGCGATATTGTATTTGAAAAATGGTCGTATATCGGGATTCTTGAGAATTTGAAAACTCTATCAATCACCAACCACTTCAACTATAGAAATATATTCAAAAAAATCCTTAATTTCTCAACTTTTTTGCCAGCCCTGAGGCCGGCTTTACCAAAAATGAATCGCTTTCTGCTGAGACTGAGTCTCACCCAGAAGGCGCCACGCGGAGGCAGCGATCCAAGCCTTCCTGCTATGATGTTGGTAAAAATAGTGATAGCAAATGAGCAAAAACAGTCCCTGACCCCAGTAAATCGTTCGCCCGACTCGCGGTGGCTTGCGCGACTTGCCATTTTATATCAGGGGGGATGACGGCACGGGCTCAGGGAACGTTCATCTAATAGGTTTTTTCTGCCCAAGTTGGAGATTTTAGTTCAAAGAGTCTGCAAAACTTATCAGAAGTAAATAAAACTTCTAAAAATCGTATTTATATCCCTTTTTATTTTGTTTTTTTTGAGAGCTCCAAAGCTTGAAAGCTATGTGATTTCTCATTATAAAAAAATATTTGAATAAAAATAACGGTTTGTTGAAAATTAAGTTCACACATTTATTATCATTGATTTGTGATGCGCGATTCTGAATTCGAAAGCTCAATAATAATTCAAAAAAATATTTTTTTCTTTTTTTGTGTTTTTTTCTCGCGTTTTTTTGCCTTCCAAGAGTTGGTCGGTAAGTATTTTTTGGGGTTTTAGTTGACATCTTCGTTAAAAATTATTGTTTCGACCGGCAGTTTGAAAGAAGCAAACCGAAGAAGTTCGGAAGAAAATTCTAATGAGCATGCTGAACAAACTTATCGGGTCGATGCCCAAAGATTCAAGGCTGTTATAAAATCCAAAGCTATCATTTTCACTTCAGTCGATTTCTTTTTTACAGACGGTTGCTTAAATCACAAATTTTTTTTGGAAAAATTGAAATTTCAAATTAGACTCGAGGGAATTAGAGACTTTTTGAAATGAACGACTTGTACAAGACACAGTTCTATTTTTCGTTGTCCAGTGTAATGAATAAGATTAGAAAATTTAGTTGCTTTTTTTGCTTGATTATCTTTTCCCTTTTCACCATCCTTCAACTTTAGAGGAAAATGACGCAAGCGGCAAATCACAGGTGTTTTGGACAAGAGGATTTGCCAAATTTATCGCTACCGTTTCCCACAGCTCTCTAATCCTCCTTCTTACGGCAATTTATGCGGTATCGTTTCATGTTGCGCAACATTTTAATTTATTTCTTTTTTTCTTGATAGTGAAGAGCTATAAAAAGCATTACATTTTTTTCAAATAATCGTTTCACAAAAAAAGCTTCTTCGATTGCATTTAATATTTCGAACGCATTTTATGTCAAAAAAAGAATATCATGAAAAAAATATCGTTTCAAGAGTTTTTTTTAAGAAGTTCAGTGTTGCTTTTTTTTGTTCGATTTTTGCTGTTTTTGAGAGCTCTACAGTACTTGCAATTTAAAATTTTGCAAAGCTCAAGATTAATTGAACAAACAAGAATGAAATTGGAAGTTTATCATTTTTTTTCGAACAAACTCGTATCAGTCACAAAATGTGGAAAAATACAAAATTGTTCCAAATTGTTCCAAAACCGAGCCCTGAAAATCCAAGGCCCCTATTTCCAGCCTAAGCCTTGTCGATGTACCTACCGTAGACAGGGATTTACGACCGAGAAAGGTAAGACTCGCCAGCTTGAAGCTGAAGAATCGGTTCATTAGCGACAAGCCGCTGTTTCCAGGATGCACAACAACCAGCGATTTAGCTCCTTGCTTCGGGATTACGCGCCTCTCATCTCGGCCGACACTAATCTTCTGTTCGCTCAATTAGTTACGACTTGTTCGCGGTGGCGGATCGGTAACATCCTTTTGCGGCTAATCCCGTTTCATTTACAAACATAAAATTGAGGCGGCTTTGTTTTTCCCCAAAATGGGTATCACACCTGCTCTGATGATGAGGCTCTCAAATTTCCGATAAATAAGAAAAAAAGTTTGCATCACAATCCCAAAAAACTCTCGAAGGTCTGTTCCGATTTGGAGTTATACAATAATGCAAGTGAATCTTCAAAAGCTGGAAAATTGACAAATGAAAGTTAATTTACTTTATCCAACCGCCTATAAACACTGGAGAAGCATTTGAGTTGACTGAATGTGTTTCTTTCGCTCCTCAAGAAATTAAAATTATGGCTGCATTATAACTAAAATCTTTTCAGATTCACATTCCATTTTCACGAAAAGGATGGTCTCTGTGGTTTCCGAAAAACTTTGTATCAAGAGATCAACGCTAGTAAACGTCAAAAACAACTTCAAAAAAAAAAAAGAAAATCGCATGGAATGACCAAAACTGTTTAAAAAGATAAGAACCACGCATCTTCAAAATGATAAACCGAAAACGAGGCTTGCGAATTAAAGGAAAAAAATTACAATTAACAACGAGTTTACTGATACCTGCATTTTAACAAGTAGTTATAATTTCAGGTGTTTGAAGGAGCATAGTAAAAATGTTTATGAGATCCTGTCAGGACCATTTAATTTTTTTATTTCATTTCCACCTCTCGAGTGCTCGATCTTTATTAATTTTATCCCCTGTGATGGCTCTGATTCAATTCGACGTAAGCTAGCCTTGAAAAAGCTGGTTGCCGTACTGCCCCTACATGGAGTAGCAGCTGATCATCAAAAAGGTAAAAACTGGTCTACCATTATCAAAAATAGGCCAGATGTTTTACGCGTCGTTTTTGATCGACGAAAGTTTCGCGAGCCAACAAAAAACTCTTCAAATAACCCATGATTCAAAGGAGAACTTTCTCTGAGGATTGAAAGAATGTGTGAATGTGTATAGTCTGTGTGCCATGACTTGAAACTTCACCAAACGACATTCCGCTGTTCCGCTGCGTTGCGAAGCGTCTTTGCGAGCCTCAG
Organism: Caenorhabditis auriculariae; assembly: GCA_904845305.1. Taxonomy (NCBI): domain Eukaryota; kingdom Metazoa; phylum Nematoda; class Chromadorea; order Rhabditida; family Rhabditidae; genus Caenorhabditis; species Caenorhabditis auriculariae. The sequence goes on along the minus strand of CAJGYM010000010.1, from coordinate 1,943,574 downwards.
TCTCGCTTTGAATTGGTTCTCATTTCTGATAGATGGACTGTTTCACTAGGAACACGTGTTGATCAAGTTTTTGAATAAAATGAAAAACTAGAGGCGTTCAAAGGCACGCAGCGGAACAGAGGAATGTCGTTCGGTGAAATTCCAAGTCGTGGTACACAGACTATAAATCTCCTTTACCCCTAAATTTTTTTAAAAAAGATCTCTCAGGATTCTCCCTGAATACAATGTTTCAGGCTGGCAAGAGGCGGCAAGCTCACTAATAATCAGTGCTGGACATGTTATGCATAATTCCGACGAAGGGAGTCGCGGGTCGCAGCTGCCCATCGGCTCGGCTTGTGTCTTCTCGCCACTAATTACCACTACTGCTCTATTATCATTATTATAAGGAAGGAGCCGCGGCCTCTGTTGTCGTTGAGGACAAAATGTGCCGCCTGTGGGTGCCGACAACCAAATAAGAAAACAAAGTGTCGCACGACCTTCACTTTTAATTTTTCGATTTTGGGCTGCCCAATCTCATTTCTCAGACGAGCTTGATTTTTCGAATATTCTTTCTTGAAAAAAGTTTCGTGCCGTTGTTGATCTGTGTTTTTTTTTTTGAAGCTACTAGGCCGTAATTTTTCTCTATTTAATTGAAGCTCATGAAGTCGGCTCTAAAGCTAAAAAATCTCGATTATATAGTTTCAAGCCATATAATCATAACCCCATTTTTTGTTTAAGAAGATAAAAAATGCTTTTGTTTCAAATTTCCTTGAAAAAAAGTCCACGAAGGATGGTATTTCCTTCGTGATCTGCTTTTTCCTCACATTTGCAATCAAGCTTACGTCTAATTATCAATAATTTTCCACTCAATGAAAGCCTGCTCTATTGAGAACAATTTTTTTCCATTTTTCAAGTTATTCTCGCGAGAGATGACGCAAGAGATATCAACTTTTTCGAAAAATGTTTTTTAAGTTTTCAAGTTTTTTTTTTCCAATTTTTTGCTGACAACTACAGAAGAAGTTTCACAACTTGTGTCACGTTGTTTTAGTTTTAAAAAATTTCTGTTTTTATGTCTTTCTACTACATTATAAAAAAGGAAAGTCAGAAAAAAATAAAAACGAATATAAAGAAAAAATCTATTTTGTATTTTCTAGCATTTTTAACCTAAATGATTCCACCTAGTTCCTATTTATCCCGTTGAAAGTTTTCAGATTTCCTGCTACGGTTATACGTGCTTTTCGGGACCTTGAAACTTTTACAAAAAGCTGAGAAGTTTAAGAAGAGAACTTCGGCTTGGAGATCAGTCTGACAGGACCTAAAGGCCAGCGTCGTCGGCGACGTCAAAGACACAAGATATCGTGCAGATTCGTCGTTTTCCCAACCTTTCGAGCTCGGATTCGTCGTCGTTGGCCTTTCCCCCCAACAACGGCTGGCGGTGCACGTCGCGCTGACTAACACGTATAATTGCGTTTTTACCGTTGCATGGCTATTGATGCCCGAATCTGTTACACAATAGCCCCCAAAAATGAATAATATATTGCTAACTCTGCGTCTCGCGGCCAAAAACTGCACGTTTGCGCCACTCTGCGCCGGCTGATTGTTTTTTTGGCTCTCGACGCTCTTTTCTCTCTTTTTTGTCTTACTGTAGCGTTACTGATATGATTCAGTATCGCATGACGGTTGTCGCAAGAATTTTCAAAAGAACTAGGGCGGAGAGAAGTAGTTTTAAAATTCGAATTTTTGAACAAGAGAAGGAATACATGTTTTTATTGGAAACGACTCACGAGAGATGTTTGGTTTTTCCGACATCGTTTAGGAGACTCAGATTTTTGATAAAATTGAATGGACGAAAAAGGGGCATGATTTCCTTGGGGTAATGCTTCAACTTCTAGAAGGAATCGAAAAATTACATGTTGTCATTTTTTTCATTTTTAGACGCTCAGAAGTTTCTTATTTTTTTTTGCTATATTTAAAGTTTTTCAGAATTTAATTTAGATCTCAAAGTCGTAAGCAACAGGCTGCAGGAAGTTCTTGAAAACTACAGTCATACAATTCTCCGTTTTCGGTGAGAAAACTCCCAATTTCGGTTTTCTTTTTCCTTTTTTCACACTTGATTCGTTTAGGAATCACCGTCAGTCGGCCGGAGGACGAGATCCAAGAAACGCAACCTGAGAATCTACCTGGCGGGGGTTCTCCGCTTCCCCATTAATTAGTGTTGCTCGCCATTGTCCGCTAGGCCAATTGCCATCCTCCACAGGTCGGTCAGACACAATTGCCCGGCGCTAATCCATGCGAGAACCAAGTTGTCTGACCTCCCAATTTTGTCGTCTCAGGTTGAGGTGTTTTCAAATATCCAGATCGGATCAGGATTAAGCGGCGGCGTCACTAAAAGTGCGAGAAATACGGCCAAAAGAATATCGGTAGCTGTGAATTCCATGTGTTCAGAAAATATTGGAAATCGAATTTCAAGCTTCTTTCCTTCTTAAAATCGATGCCTTTCTCCTCTCAGGAGTAAAAACGTCTTCTATGTGATCTTTTTTTCAATTCAAAAATAATTTCAAAAAAAAACCACTGATTTTGCTTTCTCTGAAAAATTTCGCTTCAATTTTTAAAATTTCAAGGAATAGATTAATAAAATTGTCACGTCAAACATTTTTTTCAATTATTCTCAAATAAAGCAGGGCTCCGCCCTCAAACGTCTTTCGAAATTAATAGCGCGTGAAAAAAATAAATTATAGAAAAAAATTTCAGCTATAAAAAAGTTTTCGATTAAAAAAAGAACAGTGGACTGCAAATTGAACAAAAAAAAACAATAAGAAGGCCCTTTCTCAATCTGCCACCTGTGTACATGTTTTTTTAGTTGGGCAGTACGCAGTACGATTCATAGCCGAGAGGACCGTCGGCGTCTCTGCAAAGGAGGTTTCCGCATTGTTCAGCGTCGTTGAATCACAGTGATGCAGGAGACGTCGAGACGGATGCTCTAGCATCGCTTTTTCGGACGTCCTTGCATGCTTCGTCATGCTTGCCATGCTTTTTTCCTTCCTTCTTTTTTCTTCGAAGGAAAGACGGAGGAAGAAAAGGAAGTTAGGTTTTCAGAGTTCAGAGTAGATTCAGCTTTTTGAACTTTTGTACTTTTTCCTTTGAACTTTATATATGAAAAAAATGGCAATTGAACCGGTTATTATCTTTGGAGTAATGGATGAAGAAGATTAGTTTTCGAGCTTTTTCGAAGTTTTCCTTCGCAATTTATGAAAGAAATGAAATGGGATCAAACCAGAAACTACACTCCGTTTGCCATGAGCTAAAATGGGAGACACCCGTTTTTTAAATTTTTAATACATCGTTTATATACTAAAGCCAAAAAAAAACATTTTTTCATCTTAATTTTCTTTTTTTTGAACGGCAGGACCTGGTTGAGAGGTATATTATTGGTTGATACGCGTGTTCCAAGAACAATGGCTGTTTGCTTACGCGAGAATAAGACTGGAAAGAGAGTGTAAACACACAAACGCACACACACACGTACAGCGAGGTGTCAAGAATTTGATCCTACCGTAAGCTTTGCTGGCTCCCGGCGCCGTACTGCACGACTCCTGCGGCTGGGCCGGTTCATGACCAAATTCAAAAATATTGATTAATTTCAGGATTTTCTGTGCTTTTTCCGGCCTACTCTTTGTTAAAAACTTTATGCGAGTTTATAACTTGAAATTTCTGAGACAAAGAAAAAAAAAGTTAAGATATATTGATGCAAATTCAAATTTCAAACTATCGATCTTGTTGAAAAAAATTCGACTACAAAAACATTAAGTTTCATAAAAATCAATAAAAATATTTTACTAAAAATTCCAAAATTCATAAGTTATTTGAAAAGCTGAAATTTTTATTTTCCCAACTTTCAGATACCTTGTAATATGTTTGGAGATGTGTGATGAATACCTGTTAATTTGTGTACGGTAGCAAAAAAACGGGGTTTCGGTCTCAAATTAAATTTTTTTCAAAAAAACTTTTTGTAGTTATAACGATTTTTATTTCAGACAATGACAATATGAAAAAGAGTTTTTTTGTTGATCCAGCTCAAGTTATCATTTTCGAGAGAGTGAAAAAAATCATGATTGCAGCGACTTTCTTTGGGTTTTCGAGTTCAATTTTTTTATTTTTGGGTTTTTTTATGTTATTTTTTTACAGTTATTCAGCTATATGAAAAATTCATGAACGTTGTTTACCGAGAAAACCTTGTTGGTAATTTTCGATCCGAAGAGTTTTTTAATTTGTTCAACGACCGAATTGAGCTATTTCAAACCCTCAATTTCCACTGAAACAAAAAAAGAACACAAAAAGAAACGCTTCTCCTCGGCAAGAGGCCTGACACACGGCAGGCAGGAGAGCAAAGTTTTGCGGAGCACCGGGAAAAGTGCGTCCCATTTCTCCTGCCACTCTCCGGAGCAAAACGCTCAGGGCTACGGTAGGAAGCTTTGCGCATGTGAGCGCAAATTGGCTCACGTATACGATATTTGGGAGCAAAATCACAACAAGATTAGCTGGTTATTATGGCATCCCGCTGTGTTGAACGAGCCCCCGCTGCACACCTAGCTTCCCGCAATTTTTGGAATGTCAAAAAAAAAGAAAGCTGCCAGGTAGCCACAGCATGATTGGTTTTCGAGTGGGCGTGATTAAAAAAATATTGTTCATTCAGTTTGATAACTTGAAAAATTTTTCTCAAGTCAATTTCCAAGTGAGGCAACATTTGTGTTTTTTTCGTTTCAAGATTTCTTCATTTTAAATCGGAGAAAAAAAGGCTATTTAAAAAAATTGAAATGGCATGTTTGCTCGAAAAATTTCAAACTTTTTGAGAAAGAGGCCGACTTCTTAACCGACTATACATTTTTTTATAGTGAATTAAAAAAAGACAAGAAAAATCTGTTTCTTTTGACTTTTCTTCACCTTCGTTTTTTCCAGAATGACCAGAATATCTACGAAATGATCAATTTATGACTCTTCACGTTTAAAACCAATTGAAAAAGCAGTTTCATCAAAACTCTATACTTTGAAAAGCTTCCAAAACTCAACTCCGCTTTTCTATGCAAGTCCATGGCAACTTTTTCAAAAAAACTGAATATATTCAGAAAAAAAACTCCGAATTTTCACACAATTCTTTTTTCACGAATTTTAGTTTCAGTGGGAAACGCCGTGCAGATTCAACAAACCGTACACATATACGCTTTTCACTTTTGCAATCGACGGCGGCGACTCAGACCGAACTGTTTGACGAAAAAAATGTCTTCTGAGGATCCCAGAAAAAACCTTGGCATTTTGGTATGCGGAAACGCGGTAAAACAGCACCTGCAAGAAAAAAAACTAACAGCTGCTGAGGCGGTCCCCTTCTTCTATTTTTCCTCTTTTCTTCCATTGTTCTTTTCAAGCGACAGAATTCCTGACTAGTGTTCTTAAACCGAAAAAAAATGTATTAATCATATAAAAACTCAGTGAAACTATACTCATACTGAGGAGACGTATGATTCGATTGAGCCGGGAAAAATCATTCTATACTGTTGAAAAAAACAAAGAAAAGTATGAAAAAATGCTATTCATTTTTCATAAAATTCATTTGAGAAAAACAACCGAAAAATACACTTGGAATTATTCATTGGATATTTTATCTTTTTATTCTAATCATGAATAACAAAAAAATATCGATCCAGAGGGATTTGTTTGGTTGTTAGAAACCATGCATTCAAGCGTTTTTGATGAAAAACTAGTTTTTTTTATTTCTTCGCAGCAAGATATCCGATCCGCATTGGCTCTTTCAAAGCACCGAGAGCAGTTGTGAATATTCTGAAATTCAAAAAGAAAGTTTTACGTTATTTTGATGGAATCCAATATGAATATGAAATCCACTTGAACTTGATAATCGTTTTTTCTGCTTTTCATTCATTTTTTTTTTCATAATCTAGTTAAAATTTTAAAAATCATGAATGAAAATAATGTTTTTCCGATGAAGTTTCGAATGAAATAGCTGACACCAAAAAATATTCAAGCTGTTTGCTTTTCAACCGAAATTCTCACAGCCGCCGGAAAACTTCAAAGCGCCGGCGCTGTGACAGAAACTGAACTCTTTGCATATTTTTCGTTGATTTCACTCCGCATAGGTCAAACGATTTTTTTCCCACAGCAACTTCCTAGATTTTTGGGTTCGCTTTCAGCGTCGGCGGTCCGTGTTTGTGTTGAAAAAGCCGCCAAGGGCGGTAGGCGACGAAGATGCACCGTGCACAGCTTACACTTCGTGATCGCGCTCCGGTTTGTTCGGTCGCATTCGAAATACATAGAAATACGATCCTGCGGTTCTCCCGTCGGCCTGTTTTTCGAGCGCCTGACTCCCACCAACTTCATCTTTCGCTTTTGGTCAGAGCTCTTCAAGCTCATTTCGTACATTTTTTCGGCTGATTAGTTAGAATCGGGACACTTGACAAAGCGGAAGACGGTCCAAAACAGGCCTGAAGCGCCGTGCCGCATCTTATATTTGCATAACACGCTACTGGAAGACGTGATCAAACCTAGAGCAAACCACGAAACTTTCATTTTTTCGGAGCGAGAAATAGTTATGAAAATTCATTGAGACTGATCTTTATCAAAATAAATTTTGTTAAGTTGAGTTTGTCGGATACGGGTATCCATTGATAGTTGAGTAGATAAAACCCAGTTGACAGAATTTAACTTTCCGAAATAATTTGAACCGATTCGGAAAAAGTTTGATAATTTCTAAAGAACGATGAGAACTCAAAAAATAAAAAGGAAACTGTGAAAAAGAAATGTTGTGAGTTGATCTCCACTGAAAAACAAAGAAAAATGCAAGAATCATTTTACTACTGCCCCATCTTAAATTTATCGATGAGCATTCCGAAAGTTTGGTCGTAATCCGAAAAATCTAAATGTGTGTAAAAATTTTTTTTAGTACGAAGATCTCAGAACTACCTCAGAATAAAACGTCCTTGAAAAGTTGAATGAACTACGCTGTTCATTTTATTTCCTCATTTCTTCAAATTGGGAAAAATTGAGAAATTTCAGAAACTCAGTTTCCCGAGGATAAAAACCGCCTGAAGCTATTGGAATGCGTCTCCAAGTGTCAATGATAGGATTAACGTTGTTTGCATGAAAATCGCGGCGATGATCCTGACGACCCTGAGAAGAGGTCAGACGCCTCTTCGGCCTGCCAGAGGCGCCGTCGCCCTTCTTTGACATCGATCGTCTTCCTTCTGTCCTTTTTTCTCTTTTTTCGAGACTCACTTGAAGATTTAAGGTTACACATATATTTATTTCAACAGAATTCAACATTGACATGTGTAGTTTGAGAGGTTTTACCTAACATATATGTACTTATGTTATAATTGTAAGGAACTTTGGGCATTCAAAACATCAACGGATGACTTGAGGAAGAAAAGTTATGGTTTTACCCTATTCGAAGAGATGTGTGGATGGGGTGTTAGTCAGAAAAGTAGTCGGATAAGTAAGAAATTTGGACTGATCAAAGTGGTATTTTTCAATCAAACTAAAGTTCGAAAAACCGTTTTTCATCGAATATTTACAACTTTGCTCAAAACCAGGAATAAAACGCTAGAAAACAAATTAAACTCTACGACTGTACACCAAATAAAGCCATGTACCATAGCCATGACGTAAAGAGTAAAAAAACTTCTAAGAAAGGCAAAAACCATGAGGAATTCGGCTTGTCAAAGAGCAAAAATGCAAGACTCGGGAAATGTTTAGAGAGAAAAATAAATATTAACATAATCCAAAACAATGATATAAGAGAATAAAAAAATAACGCTGGGTATCAAATGTGACACAGTTGCGGGATCGAGTCTCGGTGTTAACCCAAACGCACGTCAAAAATGCAACAAGAAAAAAAATAAGAAGAACAAGGTATTTCTGAGTATTCACTGAGCCCAAAAGGTTCAACAACCCGTTAATTCTCGTTATGCGCTTAAGAGGAATGAGTCTGCGAAAGAGCGGCAGGAATCTGTTGCGGCGCTAGACCCATGCTTTCAAGAGAAGAGTAAGTCAAGCTATTGTTGTACATGGCGGCAGTCATGGGGTCTTTGGTAGGGTCATAGAAAGAGCGGAACTGCTGGGAAGGATCAATCGAAGCAGACTCACTGCCATCCGGTGAAGCTTCCGATTCGTGTTTGACCGAGGCCGCCGGCGTCAGGTAGTTGGACGGGTAGGTCGTGAGAGGCGACTGAGTGTACTGCGAAGGAGACGTCGAGCCCCCGCCGAGGTAGTTCATCTGGTTCATCATTTCGTAGCCGCGACCGTAGAGAGGATAAGCTGCCGGATCGAAGTACGACGAGGCTCCATTCCAAGTCGGCATCGTTGGATACACCTGGAAAAAAATCATCAATAAATCGTTATCCTTGTTTCTGTTTCACCTGAGTTTTGAGAGGATCCAAGCCGGAAAAGCCGATTGGAATCGTTTTCTTCTGAAGAGCTTTGGTCTTTCTTCTTGGACGGTATTTGTAGTCCGGATGCTCCTGGAAACAAGTTTTCGTTTTTGAGAAAACATTTCCGTAGTCTTGCCTTCATGTGAATCGCTCGGAGACGCTTGGCTTCATCGATGAACGGCCTTTTGTCTTGCTCATTGAGCATCTTCCATTCAGTCCCCAGCCGTTTGCTAATTTCCGAATTGTGCATTTTCGGATTTTCCTGGAAATTTTAAGTGAATTTCAGTACGCAAAAAGAGATTTCAAAACCTGAGCCATTTTGCGGCGCTGCCCACGGCTCCAGACCATGAATGCATTCATCGGCCTTTTCACTCTGCAACGGACGAAGATGAATAGATTTCAGAAAAGTTTAAAGTATTGAGAGCAGTAGATAGCTATTGAAAGAAAATGATTCTAAAGGCGCGAACGGCTTGCCTCAGACAATAGCACAAAAAAAGCAACCTTTTCAAAAGAAAAGAGGGTTTTAAGGCAAACACGAGCAAAAAATTTGAAAAGAGAGGGAATTTTGAATGAAAAAAGGTTACCTGTCGTCGTTCTTTTTGCCGTCCTTGCCAGGTGAGTCGGGACTGTCAGGACCGTTGGACAGGTCGTCTGGCAGCGACTGCTGCGGCAGCTGAGAGGAGGACGGCGGCGGCATTGAAAAGCCAGACATACCCCAAAGTTGGTACTCGTGCATTTGCTTCAAATCTGCATCCATCATCATCATTATGATATGGCGACGCAGTGCAGGCAACCAACACAATAGAAGATGGGTGAGCTAGAACGAGGAGGAGGGAGGGCGGAGCTTGCGCTCAGGCGCCAAGCCAATCATCGTCTCCGTAGGCGGAGCCTTACCGAAGGCGTGACCGGACCGGTGAGAGACGAGAGTGGCAGGTCGGGGAATTCAAGAATCCTAACAAGATTAGCCTCCTTCGGGGCAATTTTTGCGAGCTGTTAAATGGCCTTTCGGAAATTATAGCGGTCATTTAGATGTTCCTTATGAGTTAATCAGAGTTCAAGAGCTTTTTGAACTGAAAAAAATAGGAAAAAAAATAGAGACGCTCAAAGTTTCAAGGACACAGGAGCGAGAGATGAAAAAGTACACAGTCTCGCGAAATTAGAGGAAATATTGATGGTCAACGGCTGGCGCAAGAGCTGGCCATTGTTTTGTGTGCACGAGCACCAGGTGTGGAAGGCTACGGGCTAATTTGTACTAAAAACGTGGCTTTGGTTGAACGCGCTGATTTCAAAACGAGGATTTGTCATTCGAATGGGAAAGAATCGCGGTTTGATTGGATACCAGGAATGATTTGAAAAGGAAGAAGCAGAGGTAGGAAGCAGACGCGAATCCTGAATGCCAGGTAATCGCCACCCTTTCAACGATAGTCGTAAATCCTGGCTAATCTTACCAGGAAACGCCTACATCCCATCCAGGTTACTATAGTTATCAAAAATCAGAAACGTCAGAAAGGAGTCAAGTCCGAGTGGCTTTTTTTTCTGATCGGAAAATATCGGGAAAACAGCAGACGCAAACAAACGTCGATATCACAAGCTCGGGCGTGAAAAAGTGGAATAATGCGAGGCGGTAAAATGGGATGATGGCGACCGTATCGCCATGCTCACTTCCTCTTGCGTCAATTCAACAAGTCTCGTAGCCAATATTTGTCAAGAAGGAGTCAAGTTGTGTTTACCAGGCAGTAAAGCGGCATCAATCCTTACCCCAGCCGCCACTACAGTATCCAACCGCTGAGAGACTAACTTTCTTCTCCGGACGAGTCCGGAGGGCCGCCGGTGGAACTCATTAGTGATGATCGACACAAATATCCCGTCAGGAATAGATTATGTGATGGCTGGCAGCATGCGAAAGTCAAGGGAGACCGCGGCTATACACACGGCCGTCGCAGAGCCACCAGCCAGATTTCCTGCTTTTGCCTTTTTTGAGTTGCTCAAAATTAGTTCCGATTTTACTTCGAAGTTTGCAAGGAAATTCGACAAGGAGAAGGCGAAAACAATGTGTTTTCCTGTTCGGAGAAGATTCGAGGTATGAGGAACATGAAAGCGCATTCAACCAAAAAATATTTATCAGAAACGCCAAATTCTGAAAAAACGAGATTTCTCTGATGATTCAAATGTTTTTTATGAAAAAAAAGGAAGCTTTTATTGTAATCCAAAATAATTGGATCAAGGTGTTTTAACGTGAGAAACTATACTAGCTATGAGTCAGAAGTTTCACAAACATCGAAAAAAACTTTTTGAATAGTTTCAGATGTGATAAGAAAAAAATCAACAGTTTTTTTGATAAAATTTGACGAAAATTATTTTCGAAAAACTTGAAACTTATTGAAAAAAACAGCGAAAAAAAGAATGAAAAACTCATAAAGTTACCAGATTAATTTCAGGGTCCCTTGCGTTAATAAAGAACATGAGGAAAAATCCTTCATCAAAAAAATACCTAAACTCCAGCTGTTGCTAATTCTAAAAAGAAAAAAGTTTGAAAACTTTCGAATGACTTCTTCACAATAAGTTATTGAATATTCTTTCGAATAATTTTCTTACTACAGTGGCGAAAGTTTTTGATTTCAGTTATTTTTTTTACTAAAAGCCAAAATCCTTGTTCTGAAAAAATTTCAATCTGCTTGGGAACGGCTTTTTATCGAGTTTTCGCCATTCAAAAAATCATTTCGATGGAAAAGAAATCAATGAGAAAGGTCCTGAGGCTCATGAAGAATGAGGATATAATCCTATCAAGGCAATAACTTTAATAAGCGAAGAGAAAGGATGCGCATAGCCGAGATCCATCTAATTATAGGGAGCTGTTGGGACCAATTGGTTGCGCAACTGTCCCGATTCACACGTACATGGCAACTCACGGGCTGTTGCTTTTGGGCAGTTGGAGGAAGGTCGAGCAGCCGTGAAAAATGATCGATTCATCGACGAATCACTGGCCGAAAGCGGAATTGAACAAAATGCAAGATAAGAGGAATGAAATGTTGAGCTAAAAGAAGGAATGGAGGAATGAACAATGGAAGGGGAGAAGAAGCTATGAAATAAGTTGTCTGAAAGCATTTTTAATGGTTTTGAAGCGAAAGTTTTCTGTCAACAAATTTAAGCGTAAAGAACGATTTTTTTTTCATATTCCATTGCGAAAATCTTTCCAATGAAACTGTGAGTCATGACTAGGAAATGTTTGTGTTTTTCAAGAAAATTTAAAAAATGCTGATATGAAAAAACGTCGCGGGGCATAAGAAAAATTTTCGACTGTTTAAAAATCCCCTTCAAAGTTATTGGAGAATAATCCCTGAAGTGGAAAAGGGATTCTTATTGGACACTATTTCTCAAGTTTTTCTTTGCGCTCATGCTGAGGAAACATCGAGAAATATGATCTTGGAAAGGTCGTGAACTTCTGGAGAGCAAATATCAACAAAGAATACTACAAAAAAATCAATTGGAAGCTTTTTTTGACTTTGTCCAGCGGATTTATTAATTTTTTTCTCACTGCAAGCTCAAAATTGAAAATGACAAAAATTTTATTGAATTTTTTTTACATTTCTGTTTTTTTTCGATAATAATTCTGTTGAATTCTGTTTTAAGCCAGCGTTGAAAAAGAATACAGCTGCAAAATAAAAAAACAATTTTTTTAAAAAAATGAAAAAAATTCCACCAAAATGAGGATTGTGCGAAAGTTCGCGTAGGAAAATGAGAAAGAAACTCTCAGAAGAAACGATTTACAAAACTTCGAGAGCAAATAAATCGAGGCGCAGTGAGGACGAAGTGAATCGATGGACGGTACGCGGAAGGCGTTGATAGGGCAATAGACTCAAACGATCCTTAGATTCAAGCAAGGTCAAAACGCTCAGTGCTCGGCGAACCTTGAACTAACAATTCCTTCTCAATTCGGTTCAATCGACACCGTTCAAAGTCAACTCACTCGTTCAACACACCCATCCTCCTTCCAAAATATAGTCAAAACTCACCGAGATGGGCGTTGCCACGAGGTCAAGAGCGAGGACATTTTTGGTGACGTTTGAGTAAAGTTCTGAAATGGTTTCAGTAGAAGTGACGGCAGAAGGAACAGAAGCAGCAGAAATGACACGACGAGAAGCAAGCACGTCCGTCCGCGACTGAAGATTTCTCGCACACTATGTATAATGGCTTATGCGGCGCATTGTGGCCGCCAATCATTACAGCGCATTGTTTCTTTTCAATCCACCGCTCCATTCCGTCTATTCAGTCTTTTGTATTCACTTTGAAAGGACGCACACACCACGCTCCACGCGCCAGTCGTCTTCCCATCACTTCGCATTCAAACGTCTCTTGCTCCGCCTCGTGTGTCGAGGCATGCGTATCGATCCTTCCAACTCTTTTTCGGCCCTAATTAGCCAACCAAAAGGCTCAAACTTCACAAAATGTTGCCTCTCTGGCCAATTTTCATTTTTGACGTCAATGATATCCTACTGAGAACATGTAGAATCTGCTGAGAGAAAACGGAAGTGATCAATGAGATTTTTGCCCTTCTGACCATCACATGTTTGAAGGATCTATGATGAAGTTTGAATAATATTTTCAACTTCGTTAGTTTGAAAAGTTTTTCATTTTCTTCTGTTTAACGTTTGAAAATGGTCACCCAAAACTTGAAAGTTATCTCGAAATTATTTGAAAAGCTGATCATAACCAACAGAATGATGACCTGAGAAACGTCATAAAACACAAACATTCTTGGAAAAAAATTTCTCTCAAAGAATTTAATTTTCCGGTTTTTGAGAAATGAATTTCATTTTCGTTTCAGGAGCTCAAACTTAATGGAATTTTCTGTTTTGAATCAAATTGGTACAATTCCATTGTTGATCTCAATCTCATAGAACTTCACTTTCTCACTATATTTATTATTTCTGACGGGGTCATTTTAGTGACAACTTGCAGATAGCGCTCGTCAAATAAATTACTACGAAAACAACAGTCCTGACAAGAGGTGTGGCAAATACCCAGAAGCCTAACAAATCGAAGGCTTCCGAATAGGCGCAAAACACAACTGAAGCGGAAAAAAGAGATATTGCCTTATGGTAAGAGGATATATGGACAGGAATGCGAAGGCGCGGGAAAACCAAGAAGAAGAACTGTTATAACGGCTTTTTTGCCGCGATGACAGCAAGGGCTCGCTTGGAGGGGAAAAAAGACGGCGCGGTAAACGTGTCGCCGAATCTTGTAGCTATTCACCCTCTCTCGCTCATAACTTTCGGTTTCTCCTAAGTAACAGTAGGAGGAAATCAACACAAGTAACGATTATAAATGGTGCAGCTTTGGAATTTGATGATTTGGAATGAAACTGACATGATTCGACATGAGAAACACGATCGAAAGTAAATTCATGATCAGAAAATGAACGGAATGAGTATTGAGGATGTACTAATGAGTTCCCTTGAAATGATTATTTCTCGGCAACTTGTTGTGATTTTAAAAAATACAGAAAAATGGAAGGAGTTTTTCAAAGCTAGGTGAAAATATCAACGTTTCTGTGAACAGAATATTAATCCAAGTTTCGAAAAAAAAAGTGACGAAAAGTACAGATGAAAGGCAAAAAAGTCGAATTTGAAATTCGAGAAAAGGAAAGAGAAGGGAAACTGTAGGGTGTGGGTAAAATGCAAATTTATCCAACGTTCTGCGCAATGTTGGGGCCGGCCGTAATGGTGATCTCTTCGTAAGGCTTGGCCTGCTCGACTTCGATCGCCTGCCACTTCTTCAGGACCAACAGCGTGTAGAACTTCTGGGCAGCCGTCTTGCGCGTGGAGCCTTTGTTCAGGAGGTCGCTGAGGGTGATCTGAAAGATGCTGGTTACGATTATCCGTTATTTAACTGAGATAAAAGCCGAAAAATTCTGAAACACATGGAACTAGCCTTTAACTTTTATATGTAATAAATGCGTCAATTAGGTCCTAAATCTCAAAACGATTTTATTTTCATTTCGGAATTCTTTTATTTTTTTTATTTTACAAAAAGTATAATGTTTTTATTGGCTTTAAATTCTATTCGAAAATTATATCAAAGTAAAAATCTACCCGGAACTATTGAATAAATCTTTCCAGTTTCCCTCCAATAAGTTCTGGATCCGAATCAGAATAGTCAAATATCCATATCATCAAGCTTTGAAATGTTCAAAAAAACAAATTCAGGCACATGAACTTAAACATTGAAATTCCTCAATTAAGATACAACATTTTTGGTTTGCTCTCGAATTGAAGGTTGTTTTTTTCATAATTTTCCATTATTTCGAATTTTAAAAAAATTTCCCGTTTTAGTGTGATCTAGTATAAGTCTAATCTTTCGGTCTTCCAAAGTCTTGGCTATTCTCGAATGCAGAATTTTTTTCTACTGTAAACACTGTCGCACAACGGAGATGGTACACAGCTGCACACATGGTTCCTCTCACGAGACTTGTTTAGATGAACCAAGCGGCTACATCTTTGAACTCAAACTTTGTCTGAAGAAAGAAGGGCGCGTCAAGAACCGAGTCCATCCGCTGACACGTGTACATGGGACAGTTTGAATTTGTAGGGAACATCCCATTGTTCTCTGGCTTCGCAACTTGGCTTGCTGACTTCAACGTGAACCAAAAGACAATGCCTTGTCAAATGGCCACGATCCGTTGGTTGTACTATCACAGCAACGGTCAAAACGTGTCAGAAAGTTTGAATTTCTTCAGACAGTTTCGAAAGAAGGGTCAACTTCTACTTGAGGGGCCTTTTTTTCGTTTTTGTTTTTGAAAAAAAAAGTTGAAAAGTTGACATTAGGTGCTGAAAACAGAGCTGAACAAAAAGAAAACTAAAAAGCTAATTCATGCAGATATTTCTTTGATTTTTTTGAAGAAATCATTGGAATGATGAAATAAAAAAAGACTTTTTTTCTAGAAGCGAAATTTCCACCAAAACTTCAATTGAAATGTAATCGATTTTTTTCGATTTATTACTAAAAAAAGATGATTAAAGAAAAAAATATAGTTTTTGAAACAACTCAATTATTAAAAACCATTCACAAAAACATATAGTTTCAGCCGGTTCGATGAGGATCTCGATGCTAGAAACGGCTTTCTGAATTTTTGAAACAGCGCTGGAAATAGTGATGAAAAACGATCCGCACAACTATTCTCTACGCAAAAAGAAGTCAATACTGAGTTTGGCTCATGATCCAGAATCAGTGATTGAGCCGTCAAGTTATTATCGGATGTGCTCGTGTAGGCGGAATAATGAGCGTGACTGGCTGCTCAGGATGTGCACACGCGTCACGGAACATATTGTCTTGCGTCATGCACCTTGCCACTTATTACCCAATAAATTTCTTCCTTCTCCACACTCTTCCTGGATTTTTCCTCTATTTCATTTACTCCCATAAATCTTGAGAGCTACATCGTAAAACGCTCAACCGGACGATTCACAGTCTCAGAAAAAGCGTTTTGTTCCGTTTGATCGATTATCAGTGATCTTATGATTTGACTGAAAATAAAGAAAAGAACAATCGCCAAAAAACTTCAGTTTTTACTGCTGCTGATTTTCATTTTTCAAGGTTTTTAAAATGGATTTACAAACCATCCGTAAGAAAACTTGTATCCTAGCTTAGTTCTTGAAACCAAGATCTCCTTGATAAAATTCTGAGTTTTTTTACAACAAAAAAATGCAGGAATTTTGAGTTCATTTTAAACTATAAAAACCAATCAAACTATTCTAAAAATATTCAACTGAAACCGCAGGACTGCCCTTTTTCGAGAACTTCCGACGATTAAATTGCTCTTCTAAGACTGACCGTAAAATAATAGGGTCATTTCGAACCAGACGGGTTGAGTCTGAATTGCGCATTTTGAGAAGAACGAAAAAAAAAAAACGCCGATCAAGGTTTGGCACATAATTCTGCTCAGAAGCGTCAATTAGAAACGAGGTCAGATCGAGCGGAAAATAGCCTCCGAAGCGCCGCTTCGAATGTTGCACGTCAACTTGTAACCTGCGGTGCGTCGAGTTTCGAAGAGAAAAGAGGGTAATAAGGTGCGCGAGAATTCCCGAGAAACTGTACTCTTGAATAATTTGGCGGCGTCCGTCGCGTGCGTCGCCCTTCAACCAACCGCGAAATTCTTCCATTTTTTCCTCATTATCTTCTCCACGGAAAACTGGGGGTACTTCTTGTTTTCAAAAAACAGGGAGAAGGAGAGTAACAACCTGACTACAGGTGTGCAATGCAAGTGCAAACAATAGGGTTGCCAGGACGAACGTGGCAGCCGAGAACAAAAGACCTGCACCCGGCCAGAGCGTTTTGCTCCAGATCACGTATGTTCCATCGGTTTGATGTTCAACCTAATAATTATTCGTGAGGTGATTGGTTGAACTTCAAAGATGGAACATGGTAGTAATTGGCTTTTGAGTTTAAGAGCTGGTTTTTTATGATAGTTGCTATATGATCTGAAGTCTTTTTGATATTGAAGCTAATAACGATAGCCAAGTAGGATAACCTTCGAAAAAAAAGATAACGACGAGTTTGAGGATTTATCAGAAAAAATTTTTACTTTTCTATCGGTTTGAAACCTTGTTTTGATAAAAGTTTCTAATATTCAATCCAACCGCTCTACCGAAGATAAAAACTTCGGAAAAAACGCCTGAAAGAACTTTTTCTCGCAGAAAAAAAAAATCTGAAATTTCAGTTGAATCTCAGCAGCTCATGCCTTGAATTGATCAGCGATCGGAAAAGAACATCGCATTCAGAAGGTCATGTAGAAATTGCAAGATCCAGAAAATAATATATTCTGGATAGTGGATCTGAAGCGGATTGTCCAGTTAGTGGCTAATCTCTCCTCGACATTCTATCAGCACTCTCCTAATATGCGCTGCATCCTCCACCCGCTCTTCACACCAAATAATGTGTCCTTCTTGGCGGCTAAGCGCCCTTGAGCGGGTCTCGAGCATGTCATCTGCAGAGGTGAAGGTTGTCGCCGTGGCCCAAGGGACACACGACTGCGAGAGGTGTGCAAATCATCGCAAGTTTCAAGATATTTGATCTTTTTTACGTTCAGATCGAAGCAAGTTCAATGATAAAAACTCAAAAAAAAGAGAATGAGACGTTGTTTTTTGAACTTTCTAACTAGTTTAGACTCTCCCGTCTTTGCCTCAAAATGCTCGCTGAATTCCACATTTCCGTCAAATGAACCAAACGAAAGTTTAACACCGTTTTTTTTTGAATTAGTAAAACATTATCTCTAGTATCACCTACTTATCAAGTGAACAAAAGCCCCAACGATAAATTTTTCTGAACCAACCTCTCCATCAGCGTTCGACTTGATTTTGCCGCTGATCGAGTTTAGGACGTTCTGAGTCCGTTTGGTCCAGCGATGATCATCTTCATCGCCTTCCTCTTCTTCAGCAGCAGCGCCACGGGCTTGCAACTGAAAAAAATTCTTTGTTGTCGGAATTAATTATCAATTTTTTTCTGCTGAGTTTATACATTTACAATTTAAAAAGTCATATTTCAGAAAAAAATGGTTTTCGACCAGGTTTTTTTAAAAATGCTAACCAAATTTTTCAAATTTACTCTGATGCTTCTCCTCAAAAAATTTAAGTCGGTTTGCTGAAAGAACTTTCTAAGAAGAAGTTCGTATAATTTTCAGAATCGAGATGATTATTGAAATGAATTTTGAAAACTCTCAATGCAGTGCAAGAAATGATTTTCAATAAACCTCGGGCTTTTTTATTCTAATTTAAAAACAACATTTTTTGAAGCTTTTTCCTGTAAGAAACAAGGTGTATTTTGACAAGAAACAGAGACGTCTGTTCTCGCTTTTCGGATCGCATGTAACCCTCTTATCGACCGACGACCGGTTGTCTTTTCTACCCACACATGTTTGCTGTTTCTCTTTCTCGCCTTCACATATAACTTTTCCTGTCAACCAAGCAGGTACAATTTGTCGGGATTTTTTGTTTTAATACCCGTCATCGATAAAGCAAAAAGTAACTGTTTGAATCAGGTGGAGAGAGGTTTTTTTTGGCGAGTCGGAATACGCAGGTCAAAGGCACTGTCGTCTTTTGTATAACTAACACCTGCAAACGAGGCTTCCTATTGTCACGTCGAGATCAAACGAGACTCGCCGGCGTCCTTCCGACGCAATCTCCGGCCACTGGAGTATTTTTTTTCGAATATCGATAGTTAGACTTTTTTTTGGAAGTGGAAACAAGATGATGAATCTTGGGAAGTCTAACAAAAGAGGAAGTTTTTTTGAAGTTCGGAATAATTTTGAAAGATTTATCCAGACACTATCAGAAATTTTCAATAAAAAGTCTTTAAAAAGGTGCATGAATCTGAAAAAAAAATTCAAAAGGAGGAAAAATTGCCATATCGCCATGCAAAAACTTTTTGAGTTTTCTTTTTTAAAATTTGAAGAATAACTTTCCAATTAATCAATGATATTGCTGAATGTTACTCTGCACGAGTTTCGATGATTTCCTATGATGAAACAGAAATTATTTTTTTTCTTGGCGGTGTTAAAAAAATTATAAAATTTTTAGTCAAAAAAAATGATAAGTTCAGAAAAGCCTTTGTTTATATGTTCAAAAAAAGCTATGTGTTCAACATTGAGACCTGTTTTTGATTTGGCTTGGCTTGGAGCAACATAAAACTTTGTGAAAAGTTCACAACTTTTGCTTCAAGTGTAGTGTTATCTCATACCTAATGAAAAAAGTTAGGCGAACAGATATCTATCAATTTTCAGAACGTCTCAGTCATTAAAAAAAAAGATTTAAAATCAAAAAGTTTGATGACGGCCTTACACTTCAAAACGCCGTTACTCTAATTTCACAGCTGAAAACAGCCGCGGAAGCCGTATCAGTTACTGTAGATCGGCTTGTGGGCACACGCCGACGAGAAAAAGACGAGATTTGCCTCGCCGCAAAGTACACATACATACGTACGCATTTCACGCCGATAACATCACAACCGTGAGGGATTACGGTAT